>CM024762.1:16588359-16671380 GCA_014218235.1 Colocasia esculenta | reverse complement strand
TCCGCCGTTACGTGAATTCTTTTGTAAGCATCATCTCATCTGTTGATGCTTGCGAAAATACTGTCTCACTAAGAGGTGGCTAACAAATGTCATATCACTTGGAAAAAATTGAGAGTCTTGTATCGTCTGCCTGTGATGATTCTGCAAATGGCTGCAAGCATCCTGTATCTGGTGCCCGTTGATGAGACCGTCACCCTCCTTTTCCAGCAACTACTTCCCTCAATTGTCGTATGCCAGTCATCCAAACGACCTTCATAGATATTTACTATTTAAAACAAGTGGAACATGTCTTCCCAAGAGGCCCTTATCTCCACTTGGACCCAACAATACTCAATGATACAGGGGCATGTTAGACCGCTCTGAAGTATTTAGGCCCGTATGATTTTTATCTTTTTGGTGTCTTTTAGGATAGACATGTATATAGTTTTAGCCTCTTTGGTAAGAGAAATGTTGTGTCACATCCCCATTTAACAGTGAAATTAATTTAAAAATGCGACGAGTAAATATGCACTCAGAAGTCATAGATAAATGATGATATAAATAGGATCTACAATTCAATAATCAAAATCTCTTCTTTTACTCATCATAAATAAATATTATAATCTCTAATGTCAAAATAAGAATGACTCTCTACCTTCTAGTCTATGTCTCAAAGAAAAGTAAAAATTACAATAATAATCATTCTCTCATTGATTGATTAAATGGTGACTCTCTATATTGTACTTCACATTCGGTGCACAAATCTCATCACTAAGTTTTATTCTTCATCTTCGCTACCTGAAAATATTAGAAAAAGTAGGTATGAGTGCACTCGCTCAGTAGAATTTGTATCTTGATGTGCGGACAATGATAAGTGATTAACGTTTTACTCAAGTAAACGAGAGTATAACAAATTAAATTACAAGCACGACAAAACCTATGACAAAGTGCTAGCAGGCTATCATGAAGATAGAAATGTAATAGGACAGTAGATCCAAAGTTGTGATGTGTAACTAGCAATATAAGAATACAAACTAGTCAAATCAAGTATGGATCAAGAATGTGTTTTTCACGAAAGAGCATATACTTTATTTAAGTCGCGGATCCACAAATACCAGATTGACAGTGACATAACAGAAGGTCTAAATTAAATATTAATAGTGTCACAGAATAACAGTCAGATGTCTACTAAATCATAACAGATAGAACCAGTGTAAATGCAAACACCGTATTAGCTCGTGCAAATATTTTTGGTGGCTCTCCCCTAAGACTAGATTGGAGCCCTTTGGACACTCTCTATGCAAGATCGCATAAAAGCATCCAGCATACATTTTTGTCCAGTATGAGTCGCAAGGCCCGTATAGCGCTAGATAGAACAAAACAATACGAGCAATAACAACTCAATGGTATCCAATAGTGTACTTTCAAGAGTTTGAGAATGTCATGTCAAGATGTTTACTAGTAAGATCATGTCAAGAACAAATGTTCACTAATAGTTCTCGAATATCATATCTAGAGTAAGGTATCACGAATGTTAAGGAGGCAAATGGCAGCATAACGACGGGTTTTAGTTCAATTCAATATCTTATTTAAGACTTGTCAATGTAACATTCTTCAAGTACAATTGAGATAGCAAGATGATAAGGAAAGTGCACACTAACTTCATAGAACTTCAATAGTACAATCTGCTCATCGGCCATGTGAGAAATCATGATCAAAGGAGACTTACAGAGACCTTGGTAGAGGAATCACTAGTCCAAGAGAAGAAATATCCGAAGGAGAGTTCATCTAATGTCAAGATACGTACAAGAGTGTATACATGCATGTTGCACAGTGTGAATCGCTTATGTGCATGTATGAGTGTCTTTTAAATCCGATTATGGAAATGATCATGGAAACTTTGAAATATGCAAGTAATATGAATGCTAAATTAGGAAATAAAATCATGTATGTATATAATTTTTAGCAAGTTGTCGTATATTTATTTTAACAAGCTAATAACGAGGCAATAAAGAGAGAGAAATCGACAAGTAGATGTTGCCCAGCTAGCAAGCCCAGAGGAGGGGTGAATGGGATTCTAAATTTTTAGATTAAAACCTGTTATCAGAAACGCTTGACAAAAAACACTAAAGAGAATAGTTAGTGTTAGTATGAATGAAGACAAACAAACGCACAAAAGCAATCACACATGCAAATGAGATTTTTATCCTGGTTTGGCCCTCCTATACCAAGGAGTCCTACGTCCAGCCCTCAAGCAATACTTGAGCTTTCACTACCAAGGGTATGTCCCCCTTAAGGACCCTTACACATCCAGTCACAGCTGGCCTTCTCTTCTAACCCCAAAGAGGAATATAAACACCCTGATACATAGGTTCTTCCTCTTTACCGAATGGAATACAAACCACCTGTTCACAACAGGTCTTCTCTTCACAGCCCGAAGAGGAACTTCACCACAAGTGTGAATAAAGGCGAAATGCCCCTAGACTAAGCTTACAACAAATGCTCGATCTGAGGCAGTGACTGAGAGAGAGAAAGATCTACAATAAGAAAATCTCTCAGAACACACAAGCTCTCCAAAGGCTACACAAAGATCACGGAGAGCAAGAGCTACAATAAGCTAGGGAGTGAAGCTCAAGACTCTTCTTTCTGATGCTCGCAGATTGTAAGATAAAAGCTCAAACGTTATTCTTTACGGAGTCATTAGTCTTCTATATATCATTCTCTTTGAAAAAATATATCTGTTGAAGTGTCTGTTGTCTCTAGGTTGGATGCTCGTTAGACTGCATGGTGCATCAAGTATGACAGGCATGCTTGCAGTCATTAATGCTTTACGACCCATGGACGCAAGGAGAAGATCCATCTTGATATCCTTCAGCTTCTATTTTATCCAACGTTGTATGACATGGTACTGGCAGAGACCTGCACACATTAAATACTAAAGCATAGACAGCTAGACTGTCTACATGCTTGTCAGTCAATCGTAGAAAGAATATACATCAAAATAGAAATGTCATTCTGCTATTTGAAAGCGTTTCTTATAGAAGCATGGGAATAGAAGACAAACGTGCAGATGATGTGAACAGTCATAATAATGCAAGGATACTAGAGATGTGCGCGGGAAGACTTTGACTTTCACAATACTTGAAAATATATTTGAATATCATGTGTGAATTTCCATAAAGTCGTTATGACAGAGAAACAATTGTACAACTTATGAAATCGTTGTTTATACAAATCGTTGTATGCGAGTAAGCAAATCGTTGTACAAGTAAATCGTTGTGCAGATATAAGCAAATCGTTGTTTGAAATATTGAAATTGTTCAAACATAAGCAAATCGTTGTTCAAACATAGGCAAATCGTTATTTGAACAAATCGTTGTTCAAACATAAGCAAATCATTGTTTGAGCAAATCGTTGTTCAAACATAAGTAAATCGTTGTTTGAGCAAATCGTTGTTCAAACATAAGCAAATCGTTGTTCAAATATAAGCAAATCGTTGTGACTACAAAATCATTGTTTTACTTATCGAATCGATATAATGATCAAATCGTTCTTTAAGTGAAAGCAAATCGTTATAGTTATCAAATCGATATGATGATCAAATCGTTACGGCAACCAAATCGTTGTATGACTTATCGAATCGTTACAACAATCAAATCGTTATGTAACTTATCGAATCATTGTGAAACCGAAATCGTTATTTCACTTAACGAATCGTTGTGAGACCAAATCGTTGTTCAAACAAACAAATCGTTGTATCTATCGAATCGTTGTTTCACTTATCAAATCGATGCAGTGACCAAATCATTGTTTGTTTTATCGAATCGTTACAACGACCAAGTCGTTGTGTAACTTATCAAATCGTTACGATGACCAAGTCGTTATGTAACTTATCGAATCGTTACGGTGACCAAGTCGTTGTGTAACTTATCGAATCGTTACGGTCTAAGGAAATAGATACTTATGAAATCTTTATGCTCTAAGGAAATCGTTATGTGATGCTCATGAAATCGTTATGCTATAAAGCAAATCGATATGGACTTAGAAGAATTCTATACTCTGAACTTTTAAACAACAAGTGTAAATTACTTACAAATTTTGCTTGACTTATATCCTATGGATGAACTTCATAAAAATTTGTTAGAAATAATTGTTAGGGTTTTGTTAATCACCAAAATTGTATATAATTAAATAAAATTATATGGGGATGGACTGATCATCAATCTCCTCCTTTTTAGTGATGACAAAATCATAACAAAATATAACATATAATGTGCTGAAATGAACTTACTATACTTAAGTAATTTGATGACATGTATTTTAGAATGTTTTATTTTCTCCCCCTTTTTGTCATTAAGCAAAAGAATCAAGAAAGAACATAAGAAAGATAAATGGGAGCCAGAAAGAGACAATTTTTCATTAAATCACTAAGAAGGTACAGGAATGTAGAAAGCAGGGGACAGAAGGAGGCATAGCGAGTAATAATCGGCCATGCCTTGCGTTCCTGCTCTTCAAAATAGTGTTGAAAAGCTCCATAAACTATAGAGTAGGAGGGTTACATAACAGGAGCCATCCTTTGGATGTGCAATTGCCTCTGAGCTTCTATGAAAGTGTCATATTCGTTTCTGCCAAGAGAAGATTTGTAGAAGGTAGAGGTGCCAAAGTTAGCATGCTGGAGGGACTTGTCTATGGTTATGTGGAGTAGAATATCTATTGCTGCTTCAGTTCCTTTTTCATAGCCACATACACCTTGTATCTCTCAACCCATGTATCATTAGGGTCTCGAACAAGGTGAATGGAATTCAGATCTAGAAAATCTGCAGCAGACAAAAGAGGTTGATTGATGAAGCCTGAGAAGAATTGAGAGCAGTAAGCTGCTGAGCAGTGAGGGGGTAAAGCTTTTCCCAAGCTAACGGAGATAAGCGCTCACATTTAGATAAAAGAGGGGCAAGAACATCAGACTTGATGTGGCCCTGATGATATTCTCGATAGACAATCTGTGGAATGCAAGGGACTTTCCTGTATGCACTAAAATGCGCCCCATGACCCTGGCAAATCTTTCAAAAATGATAGGCCTTCTGCAGATTCCATGACTAAGGAATGAAGAGGAGGTAGGAACACAACATCGGGAATCTCCAAAGTTGCAAAATCCACTTGGATTGAAGTGGTATGAGGAGCATCTGAACCAAGATTAGAAATAGCTTGCCGAAATGGCCAAGCTAGACTCGGGCAGATTATGGAGATAGCAATAATCGTTGAACATTTGAAAATACCTGATAAGCTTGATCTCCTTCGATAAAAGGACCCAGGTATTTTTGCGATGAATCACAAACCACTCAGAGAGAGTGAGTGGATGATCCCTGGGAGGAAATCTAGCAGCGCAGGTGGATAAGAATTGCCTGTATAAGACTTGATGGCCCCGAGCCCACTGATATTTGGATTTAGCCTCAGTCATAGAGAAGATTTTTGACTGTTCTGCTTTGGAAAGAGGAGAAAGAGGAAGAACAATGTTTAGGTGGTCGGTAAGATTAAGGTGAGGAAGGCCAAAAAGGTTTGCAAAAGCGCATTTCTGTAGGAATTCACAATAAATGGACCTTCTTCGATTTTCAACAGTAAGAGAAAACAAAAGAGGTGGAAAATGAGGCTTAGAAGGGGTGGCGAGGTTTGAAGAAATTTTATGTTTCTTAGGAACATGGCTGGAAGAGCCTGTCCTATGGATGTGGGTGCCAACAGACAGGATTGAGCAAAATATTGCTACTTCAAACTCATCTTTGATGTCCTGGATTTTATGAACTTCAATTTGGGCACCTTCAGGAATTATGGTGACAAAAGAGGGGGGAGTAGGAGAATGAAGAAATGAATGAGAGGTGGAAGTAGGTGGAATGAATGGTCTAGCTGAAGAGGGACTAGAGGAGGGGCTCCAGCTGAAGATGATGCTGGAGGAACCTCAACAATAGGAGGAGGTTGGATGTGGAGGAAGCAGGAGATGAGGAAGAGGCGGTAGGAAATGGAGTGGGTGATGATATGTGTTTAGGAAGGGGCTGTTTGAAGGTGACAGGTGCTGGAGGAGCAGTGGAGGATGTGGTGGAGAAGGAGGGGCAGGAGTTTGAAGAAGGGAAGAAGGGGGCTCTGGGGCTACAGCCTGATCTTCAACTCTTGCAGGCTCAGCTTCTACCGGCCCTGATGGCCCTGACTGCTCAACATCAACTGGCCCTGATGGCCCCGACTCATCTAAAATGGCCCTGGTGGCTTTGATTGCTCAACATCAACAGGCCCCGATAGCCTAACACCTTCATCAGATGGCCCTGATGGCCCTGAACTACCAGCTGGAGTGGGAGCAGGAGGGGTAGGAATGGGTAAATGTGCCCTCACAAAAATAGATAAATCTTGAACTAATTGCTTAATGCTGCCCAACTCACCCTTCAAACTTTGGAGCTTAGCTTTCATTGCTCCAACTTGCTTAGCTCCAGTGCTTTGGCTCACAAAAATAGAAGAAACCTCATTTTGAAGTGAGCATAAGATTTCCCCGTGTGTATCTAGTCTTTCTATCACTGGCTTCATGTTGACTTTCAGCCGCTTTTTTCCTTGATCTTATGTGTGCCTTATTAGATAGAAGTGGAACTGCAGTGGCCACACTTTTACCTTTATTACTGGCGCCAACAGCGGGCTCCACATTATCAATATGAACTTCTTCTTCATCGGAGGCGCTCTCCACACACCTTCTTGAAACTAATCAGTAAGGGGACTAACAGTGTGCTCCCCCTGAAGCTCTGCTTCCTTCTCAATTGCATGCTCCCCTCAACAGGAGCATCTTCCATATGAACATCTATACAGTGGCCTGGTGCCACAACTTCAGCATTAGATTCCTCTTGCTCCCCTGAGTGCTGGTGATAGTTTCCAACACATTTCTAAGCACAAATGCTATAATTGATGTGGGGTGACAACCTCTGATAATCGCCCAACGGGCTCATATTCTCAGGAGGTATATCCTCTATTCTACTCTCACTGACCACTGAATCTTCAATTCTTACATCTGCTGCTCCTGCTACTTCTTGCTCTTCTTGGACCACTGACATCTCTGTCTTGACTTCCTCTTGCTGATCTTGGACATCTGAAATTACTGCTGCTGCCACTACCTGAGCTACTGGAAGCCTGGAACTTCAGGAGCTTCAGCCACAGGAGCCTCAATCCTTACTTGGACCTCTGATTCTTGAACTTGAGGAACATCTGGACCCTCTCCAATGATAGCCTCACCTTCAGAACTCAGGTCTTGGTCCACACACCAGCAACAAGCGAAAAACCACTTTCTTTAAATTTCTGGACCTAATAGCTTGGCCCATTTCTCAGAAACATCACCATTCAAACTGATGTTGTAATGCTAAAAAATCTTTGTCAATAGGTGAGCATAAGGAAGGGACACATTCGATCTATTCTTCCTATCCTAAATCATAGCTGATGCAAACTTCATCCTTTCGACCATAACTTCTGCCATGTTAATATCTTGGTTCTAGATGACCCAGAACATCATATCCGAATCTGTCTTGGTACAAGTAGAGAAGGTGGCGCTCCGGGGCACAAGAATCTGACACACTATGAAGTACAGAATCCGATTAAAGGCGCTCAACTGGTTGATATCTAATTTCCATCCTTCAACTTATATTTGATCCGATAATCCCCAAACCCTTGGCCTGAATATCCACACTATCTACCCCGCAGTGATCGGTGGTAGAGACTCCAAAGAGGGATTCCAGAAGATCATAAGTGATATGAACTGGGTTCCTTTGACTGTGGAGGTCAAGGACCCGTCTGCCTCTGATCTCAAACAAACATAAAATGCTTTCATCAGGTCTGGATAACTTGCCTCAGAAAAAGATGCCATCTGCGACTACTTCATCCTCTCCATCACTGTTGTTATGCTATGCATGTCGTTCTTCTCCAAGTCTACTACATCCACTACTTTGTTGCCGCACAGCTTCGTCTTCACTACAGTGAACCGCTCTTGCTACTCAGTCGTGAGGAAAGCAGCGCTGTAACCCCCAACGGTGCCGGAAACCCCAGAAACCACCATGGAATTGAATGAGGGGAGGTTCTAGAGGATCGTGAGGAAGGTTGGAGCAGAAGCCCTCAAGAAATTTTGGCGCGAACACAGGGATTCTTTCGAAATCACACAAAGGGGATGCCGAAATCGATAGGGTTTATTGTTCCAGGCGAGTCGAAAGAGATGAGAGAGAAGGTGAGATCGGTATGGCATAGATTACGGGATTTAAAGAAAAATGTAAAGTTGCTTTTGAAAGGACGCTGCAATAAATGCAGAAAATGACAAAAAGATGATTTCGAGATAGATAAAGTCTTATAAAATAATGAACCGACAAACCAATTATGAAGCATGCAATTAAAGAATTCACTTAATCCAGGGAGAGAAGAAAAGGTATTTCTGAAAGATTTATTATTTCAGTCATATGCAGAAAAATCTATTACAAATTACACATGCCTAGTTCCCTTCTAAGAGATGTAAATCTCTCTTCAGGTAAGGCCTTTGTAAAGATATCTGCTAACTGATTTAGAGTATCTATAAAGAAATATTTATATTACCATTTGCCACATGATCTTTAATAAAATGATATCTAACCTCTATATGCTTGGTTCTAGAATGTTGGACTGGATTTTTGGTGAGATTTATTGCACTGGTGTGTCGCACAATAATGGATTGTCTTGATGTGCAGTCCATAACCCTCAAGTTGCTATTTATCCATAGTAGTTGAGTGCAACAACTTCTAGCAGCCACGTACTCAGCTTCAGCTGTTGATAGTGCCACTGAATTTTGTTTCTTTGAGGACCATGAAATCAAGCATCCAACAAGAAATTGACAACCTCCATTGGTGCTTTTCTATCTACCTTGCATCCAGCATAGTCAGCATCAGAATATCCTACTAAACTGATTTCACATGATTTTGGATACTATAAACCTAGATCATGAGTTCTAGCTAGATATCTAAAGATCGTTTTAACAGATATTAAGTGAGATTCCTTAGGATCAGCCTGATACCTTGCACACATTATACACTAAATAAAATATCAGGACGACTAGCAGTTAAATAAAGTAAAGATCCTATCATACCTCTGTAAAGTTTTTGGTCAACTTTCTTACCATCTTTGTCACTGTCTAACCTTGTAAATGTGCTCATTGGTGTGGACAGTGGCTTTGCATTGTCGAATCCAAATTTCTTAATAATTCCTTGGTGTATTTTGCTTGGCAGATGTGTGTGCCTTCTTTACCTTGCTTGATTTGATGTCTAAGGAAATAATTTAGCTCCCTCATCATGCTCATTCAAATTCTCCCTGCATAAGCTTTTCAAAGTACTTGCACAGAGATTCATCAGTAGATCGAATATTATGTCATCTACATAGATTTGCACAAGCAATATATTCTTGACTTTTGATTAATGAATAAAGTGCTATCTACCTGTCCTCTGATAAAATCATGGTTTAATAAAAATGCAATAAGCCTTTCATACCATGCTCTAGGTGCTTGCTTTAAACCATATAAAGCTTTATGTAATTTGAAAACATGATTTGGACAATCTACATCATCAAAACTAGGAGGTTGTTCTACATAAACTTCCTTTTTTATAGCCATTTAAAAATGCAGATTTGACATCCATTTGAAAAAGTTTCAAATCAATGCAGATGCATATGCAAGTAAAATTCAAATTGCCTCTAGTCTAGCCACTGGTGCATAGGTTTCATCGAAAGCTATGCCTTCCTCTTGGGAATAGCCTTGAGCAACCAATCTAGCCTTATTTCTAGTGATAACACCAGCTTCATCCAATTTGTTCCTGAACACCCATTTGGTGCCAATTACAGGATGATCTGATGGTCTCAGAACAAGGGGCCAAACTTGGTTTCTCTTGAACTGATTGAGTTCATCTTGCATGGCTAAAATCCAAGATTCATCAGACAGTGCTTCATTGACTGTCTTTGGCTCAATTTGAGAAACATATGCTAATAGTCACAAGGAATAACAGTACCTCTTGTTCTTACCCCAACAGATGGATCTCCAATGATGTGTCTCTTAGATGATCCTTCTTGTATCTCCATTCCTTTGGAAGATCACTGTGAGATATTTCTTTTTATTGCAGTTCTTCCAAGGGTGAATCTTCATTATCCTCAATAGATGTGTCCTTCAGTTTCTTGGATAATTATCTGCATCATCATAATCACTATCTACTTACTTTCTCAAGGAAGGGTTAGATTCATCAAAAATAACATGGACAGTTTGCTTAATTAATAGACTTTGTTTATTAAAAACTTTGTAACCTTTTGGTTTAGAAACATACCCATGAATATACCTTCATCAGATTTAGAATCTAACTTACCAATATCTCTCTTACCGTTATTATGGATGAAGCAAGGACAACCAAAGGTTTTGAAATGACTGATCTTAGGCTTCTTTTCCTGTATAGTTCATATGCCGTCTTCTTCAGGATTGACCTGATCCACTCTATTAATTATGTAGCATGCTGTGTTGATAGCTTTGGCCCAGAAGTATTTGGAAGGTTGTATTCTGATAGCATCGTTCTGGCCATATCCAATAAAGTCCTATTTTCCTCTCAGCTACTCCATTTTGCTATGGTGTACTTGGTGCTGAGAAATATGCTCTATTCCTTGATCATTACAAAAATCTGCAAACTTATCATTCTGAAACTCTCCTCCATGATCTGATCGAATACCGATAATGCTGAATTTCTTATCCTTCTATATTAACTTACTAAATTTCACAAAGCTTTCGAAAGTGTCATCTTTATGCTCCAAAAATGATACCCAGGAAATCTTGATAATCATCTACAATACAAATCCAAATTCTTTCCTCCTAAACTGGTTGTCCTCATTGGCCAAAATAGATCCATATGCAACAGCTCCAATGGTTTAGAAGGGTTACAACTGTTTTTGACTTGAATGATGACTTTGTGTGCTTCCCCTTTGCAGGGTTCACACACACCTTCTATCTTTGAGCTTATTTTGGGCAAACCTTCTACTAGATTCCTTTTGACCAATTTTTTGATTCCATCCAAACTGCAGTGACCCAATCTTCTGTGCCATAATTCAGCTGATTGATCCTTGTTTGCTGCAAGGCATACATCTTGATCTTTAACTCTTCTATGTGTAGTACATATTGGTTCTTTTCTCTACTGGCTTCAAATACAATCATTCCATCTTTCATGATACTGCATTTAGACTCTTGAAATTTAATTTGATGCCCTTGTCACATAACTGGTTGATGCTGGTTAAGTTGTGCTTAAGTCCTTTCACACATAGGACATCTTCTATAAGAGTTCTCCTTGACTGCCAACTGATCTGCAACCAATCACTGTTCCTTTTCCATTATCCCCATAAGTTACTATACCTTCTTCATCTTCAATGTGTGAGAACAACTTTCTGTTGCCGTTATGTGCCTTGAGCACCGCTGTCCAGGTACCATTTTGATGCTCTAAGGCTTCCTTGTAATAGAGACATAAGATTTAGGTACCCAAGTTTCTTGGGTTCTTGTGGTTAGTGTCCTCACATTTTCTTTAGTTTCCTCACATTTTCTTTTGAGTATCCATTTTAGGTGTTTAGTTAGACAAATTTTTTAGTATGTCCTAATTTGTTACAATGACTACAGCAGGATATTTTACTTATCTTTTTAGTTGGGATATACTTAAATTTGATTTATATTCAGTGTCTTGTTCAGCTACAAATTTTGGGGTTGGATAGATTTTAGGATGTACTATTGTTTCTTCATTTTTAGGTGGATATATCCTAATCCATGTTTTTTTCCCTGATCTTCTAGCTCCTTTTAGTATTAAGGTTGATTTGCCATTGGTAAACTTTTCAATGGTATTTGTTAAATATTCATTTTCTTTAGTTAATGTGTCAACCTCCCTTTAAGTTTGTTAGTTGTTTCCTGATTTTCTAGTTTTGTATTTGTTCATTTTTATTTCAAATCTTCACATAACATTTGTTTCTCCTTTTTAGTTCTGAATTTTGTTTTTCTAACTGCTCATTTTCAGATTTTAAATCTGAGTTAGTAATTCCAAACATGCATGATTTTTCTTGGTGGTTTTTAATAATTGCATACATATTTATATTTACTATATAACTCATTGAACGCTTCTTCTAAACTATCAGAATCTGACTCATTACATGAGGTGAATGAAGAGTCAGAATTTACCTTGTCATCGGTGTTTGTCATGAAGGCCAGGTTGGCCTTTTCTTCTTCTTCTTGCTAGAGCTTGACTCACTGTCCGAGTCACTGTCATTGCTCCATGCTGTGCCATGGCTTTCTTTTGTACCTTCTGAATTTCTTAGAGCTGTCCTTCTTTTTGAACTCAGTCTTTTTCAGTTTTGGACACTTTGCCTTGATGTGTCCAGGCTTTTTGCATTCGTAGCAAATGGGCTCCGACTTCTTGGCATCCTTAACTTCAGGTTTTTGAAATCTTTACCTTTCTTGAAGTATCTCTCCCAGACTGATATTTTTTCTTGGCTAGGATTCTTTGCAACCTTCTGGAGAGAAAGCTCCTCATCTTCACTGCTCCCGATGCTTTTATCACCATCTGATTCATCACCTGATGTGTCTTCATCAGCTTGAGAGCATTGTTGTGTTCCTTCTGTTGGAAGACTCCCCAAGTCTTTCCATGTTTATCTCGTGGGCCATCAGTGACCCAACAAGCTTTCAAGTGACATCCTTCTCAAGTCGTTTTGCCTCTTCTATGGCTGTCACTTCGGAATCCAAGAGGCTGGAAGGGATCTTAGTATTTTTCTTACCATCCCCATCATAGTTCTTCCAAGACCAGCCAGACCATTTGTAATATCAATGAATCTACTGTACATTTGAGTAATTGTTTCTCCTAGCTACATTTGAAATTGCTCATATTAAGCTACCAAGATATCTATCCTTGTCTCCTTCACCTTGTCTGTTCCTTCATAGGTTATTCTAAGCTTATCCCACATTTCCATTGTAGATTTGCAGGCTGAGATTCTATTGAACTCTTTCTTACTAAGAGCACAACACAGTATACTCTTAGCTTTGCAGTTGAGTGAGATCTTCTCTCTTCTCATATCACTCGTCATTTGTCTTTCTCATTGGTAACTAGAAGATCTCCTTCTTATATGATTCACCAGATTTGAAAATCGAGACTTTGAAGGAAGTACTCCATTCTGGTCTTCCAATAGTTGTAATCTTCACCATCGAACAAGGGTGGTCTATTGACTGACTGGCCTTCTTCTGATGAGCTGCCATTTATCTTTTCTCTTGAGATCGTGAGATCTTCTTTCTTGAAGAGACTTGGCTCTGATACCACTTGTTGCCCAGCTAGCAAGCCCAGAGGGGGGGTGAATGGTATTCTAAACATTTTAGATTAAAAATGTTATCAGAAACGCTTGACAGAAAACACTAAAGAGAATAGTTAGTGTTAGTATGAATGAAGACAAACAAACGCACAAAAGCAACCACACATGCAACATGAGATTTTTATCCTGGTTCAGCCCTCCTATACAAGGAGTCCTACTCAGTCCCAAGCAACAACTTGGGCTTTCACTACCAAGGGTACTATCCCCCTTAAGGACCCTTACACATCCATCCCCAGCTGACCTTCTCTTCTAACCCCAAAGAGGAATACAAACACCCTGATACACAGGTCTTCCTTCCTTACCGAAGGGAATACAAACCACATGTTCACAATAGTATTCTCTTCATAGCCTGAAGAGGAACTTCACCACAAGTGTGAATAAAAGCGAAATGCCCCTAGACCAAGCTTACAACAAATGCTCGATCTGAGGCAGTGACTGAGAGAGAAAGATCTACAATAATAAAATCTCTCAGAACACACAAGCTCTCCAAAGGCTATGCAAAAGATCACGGAGAGCAAGAGCTATAGCAAGCTAGGGAGTGAAGCTCAGGGCTCTTCTTTCTGATGCTCGCAGATTGTAAGATGAAAGCTCAAAAGTTATTCTTTACGGAGTCATCAGTCTTCTATATATCCTTCTCTTTGAAAAAATATATCTGTTGAAGTGTCTGTTGTCTCTAGGTTGGATGCTCGTTAGACTGCATGGTTCATCGAGTACGACAGGCGTGCTTGCAGTCATTTAATGCTTTACGACCCATGCACGCAAGGAGAAGATCCATCTTGATATCCTTCAGCTTCTATTTTGTCCAACGTTGTATGACATGGTGCTGGCAGAGACTGCACACATTAAATGCTAAAGCATAGACAGCTAGACTGTCTCCATGCTTGTCAGTCAATCGTTAGAAAGAATATACATCAAAATAGAAATGTCATTCTGCTATTTGAAAAGTGTTCTTATAGAAGCATGGGAATAGAAGACAATGTGCAGATGATGTGAACAGTCATAATAATGCAAGGATACTAGAGATGTGCGCGGGGAGACTTTGACTTTCACAATACTTGAAAAATATTTGAATATCATGTGTGAATTTCCATGAAGTCGTTATGACAGAGAAATAGTTGTACAACTTATGAAATCGTTGTTTATACAAATCGTTGTATGCGAGTAAGCAAATCGTTGTACAAGCAAATCGTTGTGCAGATATAAGCAAATCGTTGTTTGAACAAATCGTTGTTCAAACATAAGCAAATTGTTGTTTGAGCAAATCGTTGTTCAAACATAAGAAAATCGTTGTTTGAGCAAATTGTTGTTCAAACATAAGCAAATCGTTGTTTGAGCAAATCATTGTTCAAACATAAGCAAATCGTTGTTTGAACAAATCGTTGTTCAAATATAAGCAAATCGTTATGACTGCAAAATCGTTGTTTCACTTACCGAATCGATACAATGATCAAATCGTTCTTTATGTGAAAGCAAATCGTTATAGTTATCAAATCGATATGATGATCAAATCGTTACGACAACCAAATCGTTGTCTGACTTATCGAATCGTTACAGTGATCAAATCGTTATGTAACTTATCAAATCGTTGTGAAACTGAAATCGTTATTTCACTTAACGAATCGTTGTGAGACCGAAATCATTGTTCAACAAACAAATCGTGTATCTATCGAATCGTTGTTTCACTTATCAAATCGATGCAGTGACCAAATCATTGTTTGTTTTATCGAATCGTTACAGCAACCAAGTCGTTGTATAACTTATCAAATCATTACGGCGACCAAGTCGTTATGTAACTTATCGAATCGTTACAGCGTCCAAGTCATTATGTAACTTATTGAATCGTTACGGCGACCAAGTCGTTGTGTAACTTATCGAATCGTTACGGTCTAGGAAATCGATACTAATGAAATCGTTATGCTCTAAGGAAATCGTTATGCTCATGAAATCGTTATTATAAAGCAAATCGATATGGACTTAGAAGAATTCTATGCTTTGAACTTTTAAACAACAGTGTGTAAGGATTACTTACATATTTTTTTTTGACTTATTTCCTATGGTTGAACTTCATAAAAACTTGTTAGAAATAATTGTTAGGGTTTTGTTAATCACCAAAATTGTATATATTAAATAAAATTATATGGGGATGAACTGATCATCAGTAGAGAACATGGTGAACCACTTAATATCAATTAGAATCATGTTAATATATTTAAAACTTATTCATGGTTTGATTAGTGTATGAAACATCTCACACATGCGAAGAAACGATGCAGAATGATAGAAACCAGAACGTATGTCCTTTAGAAGGCAAATGCATCCCATCCCTTCAACTTCTATAGTTATAACTCACTGATTTCTTATGAAAATTTCATATATGAATATACCATCTTGAATCCCTTGAATAATAAATCCAACAAAAAAATGGAATTGAATCTGACGTAAAACGGGGAAAATCGGGGCGATATATGGCAGATTGTAGTACAGTTTGCCCTCAAGAAAGTAGATCATGACCAGGAGTGTCACAACCTAATTGCGACCAGGAAGCTATTACAACCTAGGTTTTGATGCAACATGGTCCTTTCGCTCTCTAGTAGTGATATGTCGATCCGACGCGACCTTATCTGACTTCTGGGTTGTCTTTTCAAGCCAAATCCAAACTCTGATTTAAACTAGGTTTGACAGGAGAGTCTTGGAAAGTCAATACTATCTATGTAGTGAACCAAATTACATGAAACCACTTTTATTAGTTAATAGCTTCCTAACCAACCTACAATAATGAGGAATTACCAAACAGTTCGTGTTTAGAAAGGTAAATTGACAGTTGGACTGTTGTGCAAAGCTGACACAGTCGGCTTGTCTAGGCTAATTCTCCATACACAGGTAATAATATTGAGGCTTTTGACCTTATTGAGAGTAGACTTGAATAGGATTATATAATAGAAGAAATCAGGATTTTAGATTGACTATGGCATGAGATATAGACTTCGCAATATAGACAACATGTTTGACTCTTACGTATAAATTACATGATCATGTATGAAGCAATACAATGAAATCACTTGAAACAAATTAGGCAAAATATTATAAACATGATCTAGGCATGTCAATCCATGCATGATAAGTTTAATTAGACTTAGGCCTGAGAATACCTACCTTGGGGTGAAAAGATCAAGTTATTCTTACAAAAACCCTAGAATCGAAAATCAAGCACTCTTTCTCTTAATCCTACTGGTATACTATGAAAAAATGGGCAAAATACTCTTAATTGAAATACACTTGAGGAATTTTTGAAGGTATATGATATGCCAGGTTTGGTTAGGGTTTATTAACCTTTAATGGCAGACAAGACAGATCTTGTATGCAGGTCATAGCAAATCCGAGTTGAAGGAGAGCACAAAGATCTCCTTGCACCAGCTATAAGGCACTCAAATTTTTGCCATTTTATTTTGTTCATGTGTTGATTTAATGTTGTGTATAGTATATGTGTAAATATGTAGATGTTATGTACATATTATCTTGGTGTATATATGTATGTATGTATATGTTAGTTAGTTAATATTGTTCATTGCCTTGTGTATATAGTATTTACATTATATTATGTAACATGCATGTATGTACTCAGAGAGTAAACATGGTTTCTGCATGATTGTATGTTCTGGCCGAAGACCTTGTTGGCGGCAACATCAGTGGGACGCCAAGGATAAGTAGACGGCCATATCGATGGACGCTAACTCTGAGTAGGCGGCCATGTATGTTGACGTCTATATGTCTGAGATTCTGTGCGCAGCAGGTTCAGACATCCCGGGATTTGCTCGCTCACTGATTGGGGAGATGTCTCCCAACGGCTCTCAACTCCATCAGACCTTGCCCACGCATGCCCAAGCCTAGACTTATATAGAAACACCCCTTAGCAGCTGGAAGAGACCCTTTGTCTCTTGGCAAAGAAAACCCTAGAAACCCTAAGTCCCTGTGCGCAAACCAGAACTTTGAGCCTTGAGATCTGAAGACTGGTGGCTTCTTCTGGCGATCTACTTCGACAAGGAGGAACCCTTGACATCAGGCTACACATCCCCGGCTCTTCTGTGCTGCGAGGATAACAGAAGCCGGAGTGGAGGTGTTTTGGAGGCTCTTGGCTTTGGCCGAGAGGGCTTCTCCGACCTTGTAATCCGTTTGTAGATTTATTCAAAGGCAAGTACCCATTCCACACTATCCCTACACACGTCTAGTAGGTCTTAGGTATTTTTCTGGACTTTTAATCGTGTCCTGGAACCCCATTCTTCCTCATTGGGAGTTCAGTCTGTGTTTTTCACAGACAGGAACTTAACGACAAGATCTCTTGCCGTTAAGATCCGAACTGGGCGGCATCATCGACTGCCGTTAATCTGTGAGAACGGCCAGACCATGCGTTTTTAGTTCTTCAGGAATGAACAGTGAGCTGTTCTTCCATATATGAGCTATTTTATGGACTTTCACGCATGAGGATATACTATAAATTTTATATGCTATGTAATATGGATAGTGGGTCGTGTTGGGAGATTTCTGTGAATTTTTGTAATTATATGAATTATTAGATTGTCTGAAATGTATGCTAAACAGGTTATAAACATTGTAAATTTTTGTTTACGAAATCCATGTGATACTTAAGTGCCATAAATTTTCAGACAACTTGGATGGGTGTCAGTTCATGTCTTGAAATTTTAGGGATTTTCTAATGACTGTGTAATTTATATTAATTCTGGACTAAAAAACTGGAGCATGAATATATCGTTTAAATTCCATAAATTGATATGATGCATGAAAAAAAATTTTGGGAAAATTTCTGTGATGTTATGATTGTTATATACAGGGTTGTAGACTGCTAATTATGACCATGACAGTATAAATCTATGATGAAATGATTTATGGGTAAATATGCAATGGATGTTTTATTTTCTGTAATTGTGTGTATTTAAAAAAAAGGTGAAAATTTGCATGTATGATGTACAACCTGTAAACAACCCGTGGTTAAATTTCATGTTGGTTGGATAACAGTAGGTATAAACTTTGATTTTCATGTGGAATGACGATTTAATGCATATTGTGTTAATTGTGGATGGAATTTACAAGTTTCAGCATGGTTAGTGTAAATCCAGAATGTTAATTTCTGTTAACCGTAGTACCATGATTAGGGAAACTGAACATTTGCATGAATGTGGACATAGTGTAATGTGTTAAATTGTGTAAAATCGTGTATGAGTTAAAATTTGAAAATGTGAAATTGTGCCGCGTGTGACACTGCTTCCATAGAGGGCTGTGTGACCGTACTGTGGTAAAGTCCCCATGGGAAGGTTCATGTGTATGATATCCTATGGGCAATAGGATGAAATCCTGTAGGTGGACAAGTACCGCCGGTTAGGGTGGAGAGGACTTCTCCCGGTCTGCGCAGTACCAAGATTCGTCACTGTGTTCCTAGGTGGCGTCTATGTGTTATGTGTTATGTGTGTCCTTCTAGTGGTGGTTTGGACTATGTGTCACGGCAATTTAAATGAGAATAATGTGATAGTCTATAAGTGAAAATTTTGCAATGTGTAAGTGAATATGTGAATATGTGAATGTGTGAAACCAATGTGGTAGCATGCAAAATTATGAAATATGATATGAAGGTGTTAGGTCCATGTCAAAACAGCAAGCTTATTGTGTTTAAAAATGTGATATGTATGTGATAGGTATATTGTGGAATGAACATAAACCATACACCATGTGTTATGAAATTAGTAGAAGTATCATGATAGGCTTTCATTGAACAATAATGGACATGTGTAAAATGTGGAAAATGTGTAAAGATGATATGTGTGTGGCACAAGGTATGTGCAAGTGATATGTGAATATGACACATGTTTTGTGCAAATGTGAAATGATATGTGTCATATGAACAATGTGACCGGTATAAAACAATGTGAACAATGTAAATTGTTACATGAATGTGTTAAATCATACTAAATCAGCAAGCTATTATGTATATAATTGTGTCATGTATGTGAGAATGTGTATAGGATCCATGTTAGATATGTCTCTTTCAATATGAGAATTTCCATGCCTAACTTGCTTTCATATTATTGCATGAATGAGATAAGTTAATTTGAACTAGCATGTTAATGAATGTGTAGAAATCATGTGATAGGTTTACATCTAATGATGATATAGCATGTGTCATGTTGCTCAATGTATATAGATTGCATGCTAAACGTATTACTTCCATTATGTGTAAATCCATGCTTAAGTTGCATATATGTTATAGCATGAATGGAATGAGTTTTAATTTGATATAGTATGTAAAAAAAAAAAGGGTGTGGGAAGTATGTGATAGGTTTAATACCTGACCGGAGTAGTAATATAAAGCATGTACCATGTCTTTTAGGATTACAAGAACTGCATGCATAGGATGTAGAGATTGTTTGAACCATGATATATGTGCCGTTTGTCCCTTTAGAGGTTTCATTGTGAATATGATGTATGTATGTATATGTGCATGGGTTTACTTACTGAGTCTATTAGACTAACTCTTGCTTCGTCATACAGGTGCAGGTATCTCCATATCTTGGGAGGAGATTGTTGGGAGCGACTCTGAGCGTGAGGAGGAGCACTAACGTGGAAGAATTCTTTATTGTACTTTCTTTTCCTAGTATGTAATAAAGGACATTGTGTAATTCAGTAGTGGACAATGTAATTTATTTTCAGTTATGAAATGTTTAGTTCACTTTTGTACTATATAGACTGTGGATTTATGATGATGATGGAATAAGATCGTTATATTCAGTCTTTCTATTCCGCTGTTATATGTTATATTTGTGTACATCTCAGCCTATTGAACGTGTTGGGTAAATGTCCCACTGTAGCGACGTTCATTGTACCGAAGTGGGTTGGTATAACCGTACCGGTACAAGGAGGGTCGTTACACCAGCCTTCTCCTCAGGATTCACAGTCTCCAAAAGTTTCTAGAGACATCCCAAGCAAACCCTAGGATTGTCCTATCGAAGAGGGCTCAATTTACAGAGGGATGTGTGTTTAGTAGTCCTAATGCAATTAGAAAACTAAAGCTACGAATTTTGGAAATTCTTACCATCTTTTTTAGGTTTCTCTCTCAATTTGTGATGAGCACATATTAGGAAACCTTTCTCTAGGTTGTACCCATGATTTGGGCTCTTCTAATGGCCCAATAATGGTGTATTGGGTGAGAATTTATTCTTTAAATCTCAATTAATTGAGATTTTTAAATTTCAAGATAATTTCCCATCTTGAATTTATTCATGGACTAATAGATCTCTCTTGACACGTTTCTTTCATGGAATGTTAATACGCATTATTTTGAGTCTATCCATAATTTTTATTTTTATTTTTTTTATCTATTTTTATACATGTGATAATGAGTTTCGACTTATTTCCTATTTACGACAATAAGTCGCAATTTATCATAAGCTTGGCCCAAAAGATTTTCTTAGCCCAAATTCTTTATGGGTCATTAGGGAATATTATTTAAAGTCTAACCATATTTTTTAGAATTTGTAGATGCATGTTTGCACATACAGTAACGGTGCACATCTTTTTAACTAGTTTTGAATTTTTAAATTGATATTTTCATTTATCAATAATTTGTCGATTACTGAAATTTTTAGAGTGCTACAATTTGTTACCAGTTCAGTTTGGTAAAAAGTCTCAAGTGGATAACTTGTCAGTAATTTTATTGGCTAAGGATCTGTCAGGCCCTTCTTCTCTCTCTTCCCAATACTGAGATTGCTTGAAAAGCAATCCATATAGGACTTCTGCAATGACCCAGATTTTTAAGAAATAAATAAATAAAATAAACTTCTAAAATAATAAATGAATTAAAATAAAGTCCAAGAATAAAGAGAAGTTCATGGCCTTAAATAATGGTCCATATAAAAAATATTAGGTCAAAATTAAGTAAAAAATAAATGAGTTAAAATAAACTTCAATAAGTAAAAATATGGTAAATGACTTAATTAGGGGTCCATAAAAGAATTATTAGCCCAAAAATAGAGTTTGAATAATAGGAAATTATTATTTAATTCGTAATGCCTATTATTCCCTTATGTAAATGGGAAAGATAAGCTTAAATAAACACCATAATTGTCTAAACTGTTGGCCCAAGGATGGCAGCAAGGATAACTAGAGGGGGGAGAATAGGATAATATGAAAGCACATATGAAAATCACCACTTGAAAACTTTGGTTAGTGAATGTAGTTGTTGTGTGCAATAGAGAGTATCAGTGCGGAAGCAAATAAAGAAACAATCACATAAGAACATAGAAATTTTATCCTAGTTTGGTACTTCTCAAATGGAAGACCTACGTTCAGTCTCGAAGCAAATCTTGTGATTTCACTAAACGATGTACAATCCCCCAATGATATACAAACCCCCAGCTCCCCGTTGGTGCTCTTCCTTTCTGAGTAGGAAGGAAACTCATTCTATTACAGGTCAAGAAACACCCTCCTATAATAAACCCCAGTGCGGTTCTGCTAGACTTAAACCCCCAACTGGGTTCTACTGACATCAACCCCAGCTAGGTTCTTCCCTAACCAAGGGGAACACTGAGTACAGTCCCTCAACTGGACAGAAACCACCAGCACCCCATTGGCTTCTCTTCACACAGGAGAGGAACACTGTATACAGTCCTACAGCTGGACATACGTTTCTTAGAAAAAGAAAGAATAGCTGAGAGCTATACAAGATGAACATAAGAAACTTAAACTCTCTGCTCACAGACTCTCCCCTAAATTTACAATGATGCATAGAGAGTGGGAAGAGAGGAATGCTTGGAGCGACGAAAACTTCAGCTCTAAAAGCTTCTCTTGAATAGGCTCGAGCTCTTCTCTCTTGCTTGAGTGTATGTGGAGTTGGTGCTTACTAGATGTACACTCCTTCAAAGATTTTTAGGTTCACTCTGTTATCTTGTTCTTCATAGCCTTCATCCTTATATGGAGGAAGAAGAGATCCATTGACAGATGGCTGTTGGAGTTCTAGGATCCGTTGAGACTCTTTCTAGCTCTTCTTCTTCTTCTTCTTCTTCCTCTATCTTTGTGTCTAATGGATGCTTGCTTGAGTCTTAATAGATTCCTCATATGAAACCTAGACTCCTACAGACATTTAATGCATGGAAGAGAATGTTAGACTAGAGAAGTCTTCTGACAAATAGCCCATACCTCTTTTTTTTTTCTTTTTGTCCATATTTTCTACTAACATCCAGACATATTAGGTAAGACCTTTTTTGTTAGGCATAAGGAAGGAGTCCTTTAAGTCCTTATTTTTTGCTGACTCCTTTTCTTACCTACTCTGATAAGATAGAAGGTACATAGTAGAAAGATCTTCAATTAGATCAGAGAAATAATAAGTTAAACATATGAAGTACATTTGAACTTTCATTTGGGCATCAAAGACATTTTAAAACATTTAAAATGTAGAGACAATCGATGTTTATTTAAAGGTAATCGATATTTCAGAGGCAATCAATGTTTCATAAAGGTAATCGATGTTTTATAAGGGTAATCGATGTTTAAGGCAATCGATGTTGCTCAAAGGCAATCGATGTTGCTCAAAGACAATCAATGTATGAAGACAATCAGTGTTCTAATGCAATCAATGTTTAATTTATATCAGTAATCGATGTTTGAAGGCAATCAATATAAGTAATTGATGTGAAAGCAATCGATATTTTAAGATACGATATAAGCAATCGATTGTGAAAGTAATCGATATGAAAGCAATCGATGTAAAATGTTCAGTAATCGATGTCTCACTTTGACTGTCTAGGAGTCAGAGTTTGAAACACTTTAACTTTTTAGGAGTCAGAGTCAAATGATACATATAGTAGTCGATGTGGACTTGGAAAAATTTTGAACAAGCAGAAGAGCATGTGCGACATTCAATTATAATGTTTAGAATTCTTCAGTGATATTATTATAGTGCATTTGAAGATTATTAATGTAGATGGATATGTACTCATTAATTAAGCAATTGTATTTAATCAAAACAACGTAGTCGGTCGAAGTTAAAGCTTCGAATATGATGACTGTAACTTCGAATATGACGAAGTGTAACTTTGGATGTATAGAAATCAACGTTGTTGGTCGAAGCCGAAACTTCGTATATGACGAAGTGAACTTCAGATGTACAAAAATCAACGTTTTCGGTCGAAGCTAAAACTTCAGATATGATGAAGTTAACTTTGGATGTTCAGAAAATAACATTGTCGGTCAAAGTGAACTTTGTATATAGCTTCGGATATGACGAAGTGTAACTTCGTATATAACAAAGATGGACTTTGACTGATCACGACCAAAACATGCATGACGAAGTGCTAGCTTCGGATATGACGAACCTAGCTTCGTATATGACGAAGTAAGCTTCGACTGAACATGATCAAAACATGCATGACGAAGTTAAAACTCAGTGTAAATCTACAATGATATTGCAAGAATATATTGTATTCACGTGAGAAACATGATATAAAATATATTAATGATATTTTAAGTTAAACATGATTTTTTTATCACCAAAATAAAAGAATAAAATATAGGAGTGGTTCAACATAAACTTGAGTCCTACCACTACCCTAACAAGCTAGCCATGTTTTCTTATGTCCATCCCAACCCAATTAGAGTTTGTGAGGCTTAAGAGATAGAGATTAACATGAAAACTTAGAATTTAAGAGAGTTAGAGTTCTAATAGGAAATAGAAAGACAATTCTTATAAATACACCCCAAATCCCCTCATGGCTGCCCCTATAGCCATATGGAGTTTCTATTGGACGTGAAGGGAAGACCAAACGAGGAGGATCTCGTGGGGAGAAAGCTCTCTAGGCATTCTCTAAAAAGTTTTTCACATTCTAGCTCTAAAGTCTAAATTTCGTTCAAAGGTTGACATTCTCTAAAGCAAAATCTAATTAAATCTCTCCATAAGTAGTTCTTCTTGTCAAAAACATGATACATACATTTTTCCTAATTTCTATCACGCTATTCAAGAGTATTTTGATCTCAAAGTACATGAACATACATGTACCCAACCCTCTATTCTTGCTCTCAAAACATGTTCAATTCATGTCTACCTATCTATTTCATGATTTCTGCTTGTATATAAGCATGTTAGCTTTGTTTTAAAACAAGTTTGGCAATTTTTAATGCACTATGATTTGAGATTTAAGCGTTTCTTTTCCCCTATGTCACGAACGGGCTTTCTATGTGTAAACAATGTAGTCCTATGACCGCGTCTATAACGTGACGACACGATACATCATGTTCTAAATGCGGCACACTGCCCCATCGCATTCACTTAAGCGTAACACGTCGTATCTCTAGACAGTTTTCTTAATGCGGCGTTCCACCCCCATCGCGTTCTGACTGTCGGTACAAAACCCTATTTAAACCATGACCATTGCACTTTAACTTGGGAATTTGGCCTATAAATGATTGTTTAATCCATCTGAAGTTGCCTTATGATAAACCAACATATTAATGAAGTTCATGTAACTAAGTTTAATGATTTATTAATCTCTTCATGATGTACTTGATTTTATCTTATGTTGTCTCATATAGCCATCCATTAAACCTTAACTTGGATCATCATCGTCATGTTGATAGATATAAAAGAGTTATATTATCATGATGGTCTTAAGAGAATTTAAATTGATTGAACATGATGAACATGAAATAAGAAGGATTTATATACACAATTTGTACTCGTTTCTATTGTCAGTTTGGAGCACCGTTATCATCATTCTGTTGTTCTTAAAGTCCTTTAGAACGTCGAGCGAAACATTTCAAGCCCTTCTTGATGATGTGAGAACCCTCTGTTGGGTAATCCTCCTGCCAGACTAGAACTCCTTTGCTAAGGCCTCCGTAAGTCTCTGTGAGTCTAGAATTCCTCTAGAACATCAAGCTAATTGTTCCATCAACATCTGAACACCTTTAGGGACCATGTTGGACCTACATTGCATGATCCAACCAACCACCATATCTTCTCTGCGAATGTGCCCTCTCTCTTAACTACATTCTTAATGCGGTAGACAGGAGAACCACGTCTTTACTATTAATGCACTAGACCCTCTAACTGCGTTCTTGTCGCGTCTAAGAGGTAGGCCGCATTCTCCCTAAGGCTACCAGAACCAAAGCGTTCTATATGTAGTGGTTACTATTGAGGTTTTTATGTGTTGTTTCTCGTGCATGACCCTTATATCTTTTTGGATAGTGCAAAAACTCTTATCTAGTCATTTCTCTCTCATTTATTCTTTTTCTCTCATGCTATTCTCATTTATTCATCTACACTTCTTGTATTTTTCTTGGTACTATACATGGCCATTAACTGATTGTCTAAATAATAAATATAATCAATGTCTAGCAATATAAAGGGCCCAGTCTGGTCCTAAGAGGTGAGCCAAAAGTGCTATTTGCCTACGTGAGTTAATTGACCAAGATGTTTGACATCACATCCAAGTGCTATACTATCTCAATTAAACTATGACAATCAAACCATGCTATTTGCAAGATGTTCTATTACTATAAAAGTACTATTTGCCCCGGTGGATATTTGCTCTTAATATGGCCAGTGCTCTCTCTTGTTATACATGTTACTAGTCATTGCTCTATACTTGGACATTTTGCTCGTTATTACTTGCTATCGTCATACTCTTGCTTTCTATGATGACTCGACATGCACCATGTAGTTACTCTACCTATTAACATGTTAATGACTTAAAGCATTGTCTAGTTCATGAGATATAAGTCCTACTAAGCTTCTGCTCATCAAGTGTTTCTTAATATTTTTTTCAGGTAACTTGATTGACGTTACAAATAACAATGGGGATGGACAAGAGTGATGAGCGACTTGGTGTCATCTTAGTGGAGTTGCCATAGTGTCATAGTATAATAGAGTCTAGTTATTTACTTTTAGTTTCTTTCTAATGTAATAGTGTCAATAGGCCCTATGTAATAACTCGAAATTAGTGGTTGTAATAAACATAGCAATTTGATTATCAATAAAATAAAGGGTTTGTATTATCCATTTGTTGTATTAGTTGTTCTGAATTACACGACTACTTGATATACTTGTATCTGTTCACGTTCCCCATTTATTCCACTACTAAATTGGGGGCATGACAACTTGTTACTAGACAAGATTGGTAACAAGTATTTTTTTGTTGGTATTTTAACCCATGACTAGAGTTACCCCCATTTTAACTCACCTTTTACTTTGTTTGCAAGTGAGTTAACTCATTTGACTAACATGAGTTAACCTATTTATCTCAAAAGTAGTTTGTTAAGGAAAAGCGAGTTAACACTTTGATAAGGAAAAGCGAGTTAACTCACTCTTTCAATTTTGAAATGCCTAGAATACCCTTGTACCATTCCCTCATCACTTCATTTTTTATACTTTTCATTTGTGGATGTACTTTAGTGCTAATAGAAATATAATATTAAATGTATCTTATTATTACTCTTTGGCATGAACAATATTGGTATTAATCACAAATTTGCAAAGTCTTTTGCATTATAATTACTATAATTATGTTCATTAATTATGATATTGTCATTAAGGCCACATGTGATGTCATTAATTACACTTATGTTCATCATTGGTACTTTTATTTTGTGAGGCCATTTTAATAATATACATTACATCATTTAAAGGGTAAGCCAACTGTAATAGTCATTAACCTTAATTACTTGTACACAATTAATATATTCTTTATTTTTGTTAAATATACATGAAGATTTAGAGAACACAATAACATGAACTTAACAATTTCTAATTGTAACTAAACTTTAACAATTTATGTTTTCACAGCTTAAATATTTGTTAATATATGAAACCCACTTACATTAGAATTATGCTTAGAAAACGTTAAAATTATACTTAGCAAGAAAACATTCCAGAAATACATGCTCATATTAGTTTAAGCATACTAGGAAACATTAGAACTATACTCAGCCTATATTTGAAGTTTTTATCATGCAATTGTGATTATTTTAATCATTTAATTTAACAGAACTTGAATAGTGTCTCCCCTATTTTTTGAGTACTTGTCTTAAATAACATAGGAGAGATATAAGATGATATTTCTGCTAAATAATACAGAAGTAGAATAACCAAATAATAATATAGAATATATATAATGATGGTATTTCTCCTAAATAACACAAAAATATTTTTCAAAACCTAACATGGATGCCCACTAATATTCTTCACTATAAAAAAATATAGACATGTCAGTGGATGCTAATCGCTAATAGAAGCTTAAAAGCCACTGTTAAAGTCGTTGACTAAGTGCCATCAACTTAGGATATGTCAGCGACTTTTAGTCAATCGCTAACATATGAGATATATGCCAGTAGTTGCAAGAGCCACTGACATATATATGTATGCTAACAATCAAAGCAGTTGCAAACATATGATCATATGGCAACGACTAGATTCACCGCTGACTTATGATCATATGTCAATGGCTTTATAGTTGATAACATATGTAGCATATCTCAATGGCTGGTATAGTTGTTGTAACAACCCACTCCCGCCCGGTATAATTAGAGAGATGTCATAAGAGGAAATGAAGTAAAAGTGAGATGATCAACCAAGAGGGGAGGTGTGGATTTAAATAAAAACCCTTTTCACAAAATAAATTAAACTCAATTAAGTAAATCTACTAAGCAAGATGCACAATAGAAAATAACAATTAAACAACGACAACAACTATCCTAATGTGCTTAGAATGGAGATAGGAGAAAAGGATATCAAACCACAGATACATGTAAGATTTACGGTGGTTCGGCAAACACACTCGCGTGTGTGCCTACACCCACTACCCCACATCCCTGTAAGGATTTCACCACTAACTTGTTTCTAGGTACAAGTGTAAACCCCCACACACTGTTGTTTCCGAGGACAACACAAATCCCACCTCGTTCTATGGGGACGAGATAACCCGATGTGTATACACAACACATACTACACACCAACCAGGTGCTTTAAACTGAGCACACACACACGACGATGTTCAGCACGAAATTGACAAATCCCAATAGTCATATGACCATGGGGAAAGGAGTAAAATTGAAAGCACAAAGATTCTCCTTGTCGAAATATGAAGAGTCGGTGTAGAAATCTCTTTCCACAATGAAGATCTTGTAACCGTGCTTCACAAATGAAGCTCCTAGAGGTATGCTTGATGGAGACACGTTCCTCAACCTCTTGGTGATGAAGCTTCACGCTTGGAATGTGTGTGTACCAACCCAAAAGATCCCAACTTGGAAGCAACCACGGGCAGAAATCTAATGGAAGAAAGAGTCCATCCAAAATAGGAAACTATGTTTACGTAATCGGTCGACCGGAATTGCCAAATCGATCGTTCAATTTTGGAGTTCGCCTTGGAGCCGACCTACTTATTCTTCTGCATCAATACATTGCACCAAATCGGTCGTCTGATTCTTGGACTGTCCCAAGTCTAAAGCTACTGGAAAAATCAGTCGACCGATTCCCTTGTATCGATCGTCTGATTTTGCTTGGAATTTTGTCTTATGCAACCTGCACTTCTAGGACAATTGGTCGTCCGATTTCTTGAAATCAGTCATTTGATTATCAGTTCTGCATACCCTAGAATTCTATTTTGTTCTAGGTCTTGGTCTTTGTAAAGTCCACTTCAAGTGTGACTTTTGAACTATTTTCTTGCATACTTAACACACAAATTAGACCCTCAAATTAAATATACATAAACCAAATACTTAGGTCATCAACATGAATGATAATTGGTCTTTTGTGATTTTATCATCATAAATTAGAATTTGTGTTTTGTGATTATCAAAATCTATGAAGTACAATAGGAAAGACTCCTATGGTAGACACATAGGTTAAGTTATACATGAATAGAGAAGGGAATTACAGAGAAAAATAAATAACTCTTATTTCATCAACTTTATAATCCACAAACCACTATCTATATAGTCCAAATAAAAGAGATAACATAACAACCACATCATATAGCCAGTTTCTAAGTACAAATAAGTCGAAAGTCTAAATTACAATTACACCACATACTAAATGCTAAGCTAGAACTCTTCAATCAATCTACTCTTCATGCTCCACATCGGATCTTACTAACTCCTCGACTTCTAACTCTCCAACTCTTCTTGAAATGTTAGCAAGGATGAGTCTACGTAATAGATTCAACAAGTAACTTAGAATTACAAACCACACAGTTACCACACATGCTTTCTAACAAGTTAAAACTTACTAATTTTCATCATAATATGAACTTACTAGCAACTAGCCAATTAACTTTAACACATGCTCATACTCATATTATAATATTAATGTGGACAACTTAAGTATGGAATCTACTTAAGTAAAGCTATACTAATTCATCTACAACAAGATTACCAACATGATTAATTATAAACATGATTTTACTAATGTCACGTCTCGAGAATTACGCAGCAGATATAAATTATTCAGAAATAATTCGATTCGATAACCCGAGACGTGAACAGTCGGCAAATAAGCCTCTAGCTAGCACGCACTAAATGTGTATCAACACAACATCATAATAGGGCCCATATGTTGAACTCAATATAAATTGTATTCAAATCTCAACTTATTGTATTCAAAATGGAAACTAATACAGGACTAAGACTCAATAAAAGCAAAAGTACATAATACCTCACTTCCTACTACATTGCTCTAACACTCAAAATAAACTAACTATAGATAGACTTATAATTGGAATGCTCATCACTCGGACGCATTCCCATCCTCGACTTGCTCTTCCTCTTCAACTTCACAGTCACCTAGATTGGGTAAAAGTAGGGAATGAGCAAACTAGCCAGTAGGATTTATATCTCAATGTGCGGGCAATGATATAAGTGATTAGCAATTAGAACTAGGTAAGTACGATGAATGATATGCAAGTACGAATAAAACTCGTTAAAACGTGATACTTGAACAAGCTAGATAGAGTGATCATGATAGAACACAATTTTTGAACAGGACGACAAGATAGAACTAGCAATAGATCACTTTGTACAAGCACGCAAGATTTCACTTGATGTCAAGAACGCAAGATATCACTAATTGCATTAAATGCAGGATGGCCATATCACGCAAGCAAGCAAGCACGCACGAGCACGATCATGTAACACTAATCAGGCACGTAGATACTAATGTACACCAAGAAAAGATCCATCAAGAATGTACACAGGACACGTGTATGTGGTTATTGTATCTATCATTCAACACGACACGTACGACTCCCAGTGCAGATGCAACGCCAGTAATCATTATACCCCATGGTTAACAGTATATTTATGACTCGCCGTCATTGGGGCTAGACTGGAGCCTTGGACACATGTCGTGCCCTGTCAGCATCTCACTTAAATTTTTAAATGTAGATACCCACAGTCATTAATGATGGCCAATGAGAGTTTTCAAGATGTAAGCATGTGTGATATCATGTTCATGATAATGATGAGAACCAACAATAAGTAATTGAACATGATTTCATGATAATAATGGTCAAGAGATAAATTGGCAGCATAACGGTACGATTCATACTTTGGTTCAATCTTTACATTAATGGCTTTAGTCTATATTGTGAATCACACTCACGAGAACAAGATGAGAGAGGAAGTGCACGCTATCTCCAAGAAACTTCAATGGTACAACCAACTCGTCGGCCATGTGGGAATCCATGGTCAGAGGAGATTTACGGAGGCCTTAGAGAAAAGGTCACTAGTCTACCGATTCGGAATGACCGGTAGAGAGTTTCCAAATCCCCAAGAAAGGGCTTCTAGATGTGCAAGTGTGTAGTGACATACACGTCTCAATTCTCAATCCATCGGTCTCAAACTCGTGGAAAACATTTAACATGATGACATGCGAATGACAATGTATTTAACTATACATGGTTTTGCAAGATTTAAAGATAATAATCATCATTTAATCAAGCTAGAATGGTAACAAGAGTCAATCACAAGTTTCATGAATGATCATATCATTAAGAAAGAATTTAGAATAATATTCATGTATTTAAGGCTTTTTAAAGGTTAAACACTTTTAAGCCGTTAAATAGACATCATGCAATGATCAGACCCATGACGTATAATTTACACATTAAAATCATATTAAACAGACCTTGGGTATAACAGTAAAGTTTACAAACAAAATAGTTGGGGCTTCATGCGAAATACTGAGGTCGCGACGGATCCTGGTAAGGGTCACGACGGGTCGGGAACAGAACGCGACAGTGCCTTGTACAGGTCGCGACAGGCATGACAGAACAAGCAGGCAGATCGCAACAAGGGTATGAAGGGAACGCGACAGGTTCTCAGCAGGTCGCGACGACATGTCCTGTCGTGATCAGATCGCGACAGTGCGCTCTGTCGCGACGGCCTTGTGAACGCGGCCTATCGGACCGTCACGTTCACAGGGTCCGTGCCAGAGTACAACAGGGAAAGGACATGGCATCGAATTGCGGTCCAGAACTGCCTTATATTGACACATGGTGCTTCAAAAATAGAGAACAAATGGCACAATGCATGAAAAATAACGAAACTAGTTTTAAACCAACCTAGACATACAAGGGTGCTTCCAGTAAATCGTAATTAGAAACAATGATGGTTTCTACAGGCTTTAATCAAGTCAAACTCGAACGTAAAAGCCAAGTGCTACCTGAAAACGAAGTTTCAAACAGCAACCCTTACCATGGTTATAACTCTCTAACTAATGACATTTAGACAAAATATTCAACACAAGACATGACGAGGACAACTAGTAGGGAAACTTTCATGTTGGGGGTTTGCTCTAATTCGGTCTCAAATCGCATGCAACAAATAAAGAATGGGAAAAAACCCTAACAGTGCGCGACTTTGGGAAAACGCTTATAGTTTAAAATCTACTCAATGAAATTCGATGAAACCAATGGGAAATGAAAGTTAACTTGATGCTCTACACATTGGTATAGGATATGTTAAGGTTTGGACTGAGAAAACCTACCTTCTGGGTTGAAGAAGTCTCATTTTTCCAGAAAACCAAGTTCAGACCACTTGGAGGAGAACGCTTACTGCTCCGTGTATACTGCATGGAATTTGAGCATTCCACTTGGGTTAGAACTTAGACTTGACCCTATTTTCAGGGGTATAAGCCTTTCAAGGTTTGGTTTAGGTTTGACCTACCTTTGGTCGACTTCAAGATGACTATCTGTGCAGGTCGCAGCAGACGCAACGGGGAAGAAGATGAGCTTCTTGTGGTCGTTCCACAGCTCCTCAGCCACCAAGAGCTCTTCCACACGACCCCAGCAAGTTCTAAACTCATCCCTAGGGTTTGTGTGAAGAGTATTTAAGCATCTATGGGTTTTAGGAGTCCTAATGCAACAAGGAAAGAAGGGTTGCGGGATTAGCTTGTGTCTTTCCATAATTGAAGATCTCTCCCTCCATTAGAGAGTCTTGGCCATCAAGCAACCTCCATGGGTGGGTAGGCACGAATTTGGGTTGCCAAGAATGCATGATTGCATCCCAATTAAACCCTAATTACCACTTTCTAATTTCAACTTATTTATGGTTACGAATTTCCATGCATTTTCTTGCTTCATTTGATTTTTGGGTCATATGAGGTCCAATGGCCCAATTATGCTAATGGGTCATCAATATATAATGTTGGAAGTCTCCCCAACCTTTTTATTGAATTTATAGTTGCGTCGTGTTTTCGTGTTAACGATTTTTTTTCGACTTGTTTCCTAATTTGGATAATTGGTCACAATAATTCTTAAACTTAGCCCAAATGATTTTTATTGACCCAAATTTCTTGATGGGTCATTATAGGATATTATTTGAAGTCCATATATGATTTTTATTTAATTTTCCGACTCATCCAAGTACGTGTGATAATGATTTTTCGACTTATTCATGAATTACGATAATAAGTCGCGAAACACTTTAAACTTGGCTAATCCGATTTTTCTTGACATAAATTTCTTTGTGGAACATTTAGGAATAATGTGTGGGGTTGATTTATAATTTTTACGGAATTTTCCGTTGTGTTTTAGCACATATGATAATGGTACGTATGTTTTAAATAATCCATTATTATGGAAATTATTTATTTCTATTTAATTAAATCCTTATGTAATTAAAATTTCTGGGGTGCTACAACTAACATGATAACATTCACATAATACCTTTTCTTTTATACATTCACATGCTTATACCTTTACCTTTACATTACACTAACACATGGCTTACATTAACAGTTATAATATCACATGGCCACACTTAACATAATGAACTAAACATGGATAACATGGAACATGCTTAGCATAAACTAAACATGAATACATAGAACACATGGTAGTAAACATAATATCATGATTAACATTTAATATGGTTCACATTAACACAAGAACTCTTCTTTCACTTGTCCTATTCACATTCACTTACACTTAATTTCATATGACTTTCACTTTTCATTCATGACCACATGTCACATTCACTTTCACATTGCACATACCACATGCCACGTTCACATATTACGTTCACATTATACACATGTTCACATTAGTTTTACACACATCTAGACATAGCCCAAACCACAACTAGAAAGTCACACGATCGCATACCACATACTTAATCGACAGGCAAAACGATGAAGTCTTGGTTACTACACAGAATCTGGGGAAGCCCTCCCCCCAATTACTAGTGGAACCTGTTCAACTCTAGGATTTCACACGACCTGTTGCCTCGGATATCACATTACACAATTGAATCTTCCTGTAGGGACACTACTACAATACAGCTCCACGCAATCTATGGTGGTAGTGTTTAATTGGCACAATTTTTATCTTTCACATTATACTATCATGTTATTTCATACACATATGTCACAAGTTCTATCTCTCTCCATGCACATGCACTCACATCACATAACCATGGTTTAATAACTTTTAGAACTTAGATTACTATCAAAACAGAACCTAATCATGATGCAAATCGTATTTTTAAGTCAATTTGCGACATATTATCTTAACCTGATACTAAAAGTTTAAAAAATACACAACTAATTATGCAATAATCAGATCATGCTCAAATTTAACCACATGATGATTATGCAATATAGAACACATCTGAAAATTTTCAGATTTTTTGGAATAGTAAAACTACTTTTCATAATTAAAACTGAAATTAGCTTATTCATGCATAAGCACTTAAAATCAACAACATGGATCAAATGAGTTTTAAAACACCCTAAACCATGCTTATAGAATTCTTACTAGTTACTGTATAGAGTTTAACAATTTTTAGAACTCACATATACTTCATGGAAATTAACTACTAATTATTCACATACTTTCATATAAACAAACATTTCAATAATTACCATAAATCACCAAAAATAAACTAGGGTTACCCAGTCATGTCATGATGGCTAACATTTCATCATAGAACCAAAAGAACCCAAAAATAATCATAGAATCCACAGATTTGCCACATAGGATCAAATTGTAAAATTTTGGACAAGATGAACTTCATGTCAACATAGGTTGCCGTTAACTTCAGGTTAATGTCTTATCCTTTGCCGCCAAGTTCCTAACTACACACAGTGTAGTCTCGAGACATAAAATCATGAAAAATGGACAACGAAACAATTTTATTAAGATCCATAAAAATAGGAAAATACTAAGTAGCAAGAACACATAGAGAAAATCTAAGTTACTTGCCTTTAAAACCTCCCACAATATGAGAATTAAGCCGATGAAGCCCTCTTTGGTACCCAAAGAGGTATCCTCCAAACGTCATCAAATTCACCTTGTTGAGCACAATCCGACCACAATCTTCACGTTCGAAGTCTTCCCTTGGGTTGTAGAAGCTTTCTCCTCGCATCAACACCCTCGAACTTGTAGCAACAAGCCTAATCAACCCACTTTCTCTCTCGCAAATTCACCCACTCTCCTCTCTCCAAGAAAATAAAAACCTAACTTGAGTAAAGATTTCCCCCAAAGCCTCTCAATATATATAGAGCCATGGGTCGTGATTGGGTAGGATCCTTTCCCTAACATGACTCTAAGTTACCAAACTTATCCAAAGAAACAGGTTAGATTTAGAGTAAAACTCAAATCGGAACGTAGAGAAGTTGATGCCAACATAAGTGGATGTCAACAAGAAACTAGATGACAATCGATCTCATCATCCGGAGGAAGAAAAACTAAAAAAACTCCAACCTGGGTTTACATCAAAGGGTTAAACGTCAACCCATGTTGACGTCATTCATGTGTGACGTCAACTTAGCTTGACGTCACACATTCTTGACGTCAATAGGCTTCCAGGAGACTCCGACATTAACCGAAAAAGCACCGTTTGGAGTTTCAAATGTCGACCGATCGCACCTCTAAAAGTGCAAACATGTAGAAACGATCCAAAGCCTAACACTCTCTCCCCCTTCAAAAGATCTTCATCCTCTAAGATCAGAGTAAGTACCTGTAGTGATGTCCTTGGCGTCGTCTCTAGCTAACACATACACTCTGGCTGGGTTTTGTGGTCTGGCAACTGTAGACACACCATTTTTGACATCATATTGAGCAAATTTCATATTATAATATAATGTTCAAAAATGGCTCACTTCATTTAATCATTTGAGTGTTTTTTTTTTTTTCATTTTCTAGATTTTTAAAGGATTTATCTAGGATTTTTATGGCACTATGAGAGGTTTATTAATTGCACCATGTTTAGTGGATGCGATTCGTGCTTAATATCCACGACAGGGCAAGTCGACGCCTATTGTCGCCTTTCCCTCAATCGGACGTACAACTCAAGCAAAAGAGTGAGGGTGTCCAGGAAGATGACACAAACCTCGAAGGTACACAAGTACCTAGATAAACCCTGGGCACAACGTGCTTGGCTTACAGAGAACTTGGGGTACCCAACTTGAGAGGTAACCACGGAAGGCGTCGTAATACCCAACTTGCCATGTACACACAAACCATGCAACTCGGCATTCTCAATCTCGTCACGTGCCAATGCACCACTTTCATGCTTTAAAATACTTTAACCAACAACATAAAACCACCGCATTGCATGAAACCTGCTCACTGTTCTCTGGGACAAGAACGCGACAGGTCGGGTGGTCACCTCTTAAATCGCGATGTACACAAACGACACATTTAAGAGGTTGAATCACGACAGATCATGTCATCGCATTCAAAACACGACGTCTGGGTCTGTCGCTTTTCATGCCACGGTTTCTACCCCGACCTACCCTTCCGAAAAACCCCACAAACCATCATGTATAGTTATAAAACTTGCATATTTGCATTCATGTAAACACCTACACATGCTTGCTACCCAATATAACCATTTCCATGCTTAAAACACTTCAGTCACGATCCATTCGGACAAAAAAAATGAGTATATTTCCCCTACCAGCATGAAGAACACGAAGAATGACATTGCCATGGCGTTTCCCGCCCTCCGAACAACCTCCTCGTGGCAGTATTACGCCAAACCGCTCGCTGTAAATGCCGAATCGCCCGAAATCCCCACAACAAGCCTTCCCTCAGCCCAAACAATGTTTCCTACACTACTTGGCTAGAGCTCGGCCTACAAAACCTCACAGTTCAAATCATGATGGGGAGCGACGTCGCGTTTAAATCGCGACGCGCATGGTCGTCGCAATTTAAATTTGACGTCCCTTCATGCGACACACGACACACATGCAGCCGCGCGCCCAAGAAAGCAGCGTTGAAATCACGATGGGGAAGGTGGTCACGTCTCCAAAACATGATCTGTGTTGGTCGCGTTTATAGGAAGCACACCAGAGGCTGGTTGGGCTCCAATTTCGGACCCCCAACTCCTCACAATCTACTACACAAGCATAAACACAACCAATAGGCCACACACTGGCCACCAAACCCAATAAACTAGGATCTGAATGATCGAGACGTCACATTACTATCACCTAAAAAGAAATTTCAACCTCAAAATCTAGAAAGAAACCTCAATACAAAATTCACAACTAAGTATGCATGATAATATCACCTAAAAGGAATTAAAAGCTTACTCAAACAAGTATGGATACGCTTTTTGCATCTCTTTTGTGAGTTCCCATGTATCTTCTCCTCCCTACTTATTCTCCCATCTGATTTTTTCAAATTCTATTTTTTTATTTATTAGCTTTTGTGTTCTCTGCCCTGTAATGTGCACTGGATATTTTGGCATGGACATATCTGGCTTTAAGTCATCTCTGGCATAGCTGACTATCTGTGATGGATCTCGAATGTACCTCCTCAACATGGAGACATGAAACACATCATGTGCATCTGTGAAGTCTGCCGGAAGCTCTATTCTATATGTTGTTTTCCCAATCCTTTCAGAAATTCAGAATGGACCCACATACCTTGGACTAAACTTGCCTTTCTTACTGAACCTTAGAACACCTTTTGTGGGAGAAACATCCAAAAACACATAATCTCCAGCTTCAAACTGTAATGGCCTTCGTCGTGTATCTGCATAACTCTTTTGATGACTTTGGGATGTTTGGAGCTTTTCTTTTATAAATTTGACCATTTCTGCACATTGCTAAATCAATTCTGGCCCCGTAACCTATCTCTCTCCTACTTCATGCCAATTCAGGGGTGTTCTACACAGTCTACCATATAAAGCCTCATAAGGTGCCATTTCTATACTTGCATGATAGCTGTTATTGTAGGCAAACTCCACCATACCTAAGTGATGCTCCCAATTGCCTCCCCATACCAAGCAACATGCTCGCAACATGTCTTCAATTGTCTGAATGGTCCTTTCAGTCTGCCCATCTGTCTGAGGATGATATGCTGAATTATACCTCAACTCGGTGCCAACCACTCACTGTAGACTTCTCCAAAAACCAGATGTGAACCTCGGATCTCTATCTGAAACAATTTTCACTGGGATACCATGCAATGGCACAATCCTGTCCACATATAATCTGGCCAACCTGTCCACTGTCCATGACATATTCACTACTAGCAATCAACACACTTTGGTCAATCTATCAACAAATACCCAAATGCCATTATGTCTTGATGTTGTTCTGGAAAAACCTATCACAAAATCCACGCAATGTCGTCCCATTTCCATTGGGGAATTGGCAATGGTTGTAGAAATCCTCCTAGCCTTTGATGTTCTGCTTTTACCTGCTAACAAATCAGACATCTAGTGATAAACTCTATTATTTCTTTCTTCATATGCGGCCACCAAAAATACTTTTTCAAATCTTGGTACATTTTCGTGCTACCTAGATGTATAGAATATCTGGATCTGTGGGCCTCTTTCAATACTTTCTACTTTACCTCTACTTCCATTGGGAGATATGATCTGCCTTTGAATCTTACCACACAATCATTATCAATAGTGACACTTCCATCCTCACAATTTTTGCTATGCTTTCATCTGCTCTCTGAGCTTCTATTATTTGCCAATATATGGATGGTTCTACTGCACTGTTGGCAAATACTACTCGCCGTTGATTGTTGGGAATATACAAAGAACTCTCTGCCACATCTTCATACAATTTTCACTCTCTTATCATCATCTAGCTCAATACTGCATTCCTACTTAGTGCATCTGCAACCACATTTGCTTTACTTGGATGATAGACCTTGGAGTACTCCATCCATCTACACTGCCTGAGATTCAAGTCCCTCTGAGAAAAAAATATATTTCAAACTCTTATGATTAGTAAAGATTTAAAACCTTTCAACATACAAATAGTGCCTCCACAACTTTAGAGCAAAAACCACTACTGCCAATTCCAAATCACTAGTGGGGTAGTTCTCTTCATGCAGCTTCAATTGCCTGAATGCGTAAGCCACAACTTCACCATGTTGCATTAATACTACTCCAAGTCCTCTCCTAGAAGCATATGTGTACAATACAAACCCTCCACTGCTAGATGACAATACAAATATTGGTGTTGTAGCAAGTCTTCTCTTTAATTCCATAAAGCTCCTACGACAATTAGCTGACCACACAAATGGTGCTCCCTTCCTAGTTAATCTTGTCATAGGTGCTGCAATCTTCGAGAAATTTTGCATAAAACACCTATAGTAAGCTGCCAACCCAAGAAAACTTCTAATTTTTTAATTGTCTTCGGCTCTTCCCATTTCATAACTGCCTCAACCTTGGTGGGATCTACTGCTACACCTTCCTCAGAAATCACATGCCCCAAAAACTGTATCTCTCTCAACCAGAACTCACATTTGCTGAATTTAGCATATAATTGATGTTCTCTCAAAGTCTGCAAAGTATTTTCAAGTGTGCTACATGCTCTTCCTCTATTGATGAATACACCAATATATCATCTATGAAGACCACAGTAAACTTATCTAAATATGGATGGAATATTCTATTCATCAGATTCATAAAGGCTGCCGGTGCATGGTTAACCCGAATGGCATAACCACAAACTCATAGTGCCCATACCTTATTCTAATGTTGTCTTATCAATATCTTCCTCCATAATCCTCAACTAATGATATACTGACCTCAAGTCAATCTTGGAAAACACACTTGCTGACTGTAACTGATCAAATAAGTTATCTATTCTTGGTAATGGATACTTGTTCTTGATGGTGACCTTATTCAATTGGCGGTAATCAATACACATTCTAAAACTGCCATCTTTCTTTCTTACTAACAAAACTAGAGCTCCCCATGGTGAATGACTTGGCCTAATAAAACCTTTCTCTAACAATTCCTGCAATTGTTTCTTTAACTCTTTTAACCATGTCGGTGCCATCCTGTACGGTGCCTTGAGATCGGCATACAACCTGGCTACAATTCCACTGTAAAGTCCACCTCTCTATGTGGGACTAATCTTGGCAAATCATCCGAGAACACATCTACAAACTCTTTAACCACTGGAATAGTCTCCACAGATTTATCAGACCCAACTAAACTCAATGAAGCCAAATATGCCACACAATCTGCATTTATTAACTTCCTAGCTCTAAGTGCTGAAATAATAAATTTCGGAATGTAGAATGGCATACATTGAAATTCAAATTCAGCTCCACTGGGATGACTAAATCTGACTCTTTTCTTTCTGCAATCTACTACTACCCCATAAGCTTCTAACAAGTCTATACCCAGAATCACATCATATTCTTTCAACTGTAAAGCATATAACCTGACTGACAACTGGTTCCCCTGAATCACTATTGGAACCTCATCTAAATAACAAGAAATAAGCATATATCCACCCGAGGGAACCTCCACAACCAACTCACATTGCCTTTCTTCTAACAGGTGAACCATGCCATCCAGATAATCTTCGAAATTAAAAGAGTGTGATGTACCTAGATCTACCAAATTCTTGCAGAAAATTCAAAAATGGGCAATATACCTTCAATCAGATTGGAAGCTTCCGCCTACTCCAGGGTAATAGCCATGACCCGTCCTCGACCTTGCTGGAAAGGTGGCCCTCTACCTCACTCTGCCGGTGGCTGCTGCGCTGCTCTACCATATCCATACTCCCCGGGATAAGGGAAATTTCTAATCAAATGCCCTGGCTGATCACAATTGTAACACCTATAGCCTGGAGGAACCACAGGCTGCCTCGCCGTACTCTGCTGAGATTCCTCGACCTCTGGCTTGAAGCTTCGACCCTGCTAAAAAGTCTACTGCCTGCCACCTCCTTGATCTTTGCATATTCTCTTCAGCTTTAAACCCCACTTGCTGAACCCTGAAGATGATGGTCCTGCTGGTGCCTTTCCCTTGCTAACGCCTTGGGATCGCTGTGGTAGCCGAAAACTACCCGACTCCCCCGACTGATGAATCTGCATAGACCTTTCTAATGTGGTTGCTCACTGTGCCGCCTCCTCCACTGTCCTGCACATAAGGGGGCCTACTACAGTTTGCAACTCTGCTCGCAGTCCTTGGATAGAGTACTCTACCATCATAGTATTGTCTATAACCACATATGGTGCATATCTACTCAATGCCATGAACCTCATCTGGTATTCTAGCACTGACAAATTATCTTGCTATAATGTTCTAAACTCTTCCCTCTTTGCCTGTTGAATCTGGACTAGAAAGAAGCTATCATTGAATACTCCTAAGAATTCTGGCCATGTGATGGAGTCTTCTGTTCTGCCTGTAAACATTGTCTACATCTTTAACCTCCACCACTCTTGAGCAAAACCTCGTAACTGGTAGGTAGCTAGAATCACCCTGTCCGCCTGAGGGCACCTCATGGTAACAAATACTCGCTCTATCTCGTGCACCCAGTGTTCTGCTGTATCTAGATTTGGACCTCCTGTATATGTGGGTGGCTGCAATCTCAGGAACTTCTCCACTAACACCTTTGGCTCATCCGTGCCAGCTGGACATACTGGTACTGTTGGGGGTACTGGTGCAACAAGTGGTACCTCCACTTCTGGTGGTGGTGGGGGTGGTGCTACTAGTACTGGTACCGCCTCCTCAACAAACTGAGGTGCTACCACTGCTGGCTGAATCAGACCCTGCTGATCTAGCCTTGTCCGAATCTTTGTGATACTCTCCCATAATCTCTCAATCAGCTGGTGAGTGGACTTTTCTGGCTTATCTCCACCACCTCCATAATCTCTCATGTCAGCCATTTCAAATCTTGCACATGCAACATTTCAAACCACACAATATACTAACAAATCAATACAAAACCAGGGTCAACTACCAGCAGTGGACTAGAGTAGAGATCAGGCTATGTAAATCTCCCTATTCCTTCATATTTACATAGACCTTGCTCTGATACCAACTGTGACGGTCCTTGTCGTTCAAACCCGTTAACCTAATAACGAGCTTGACCTGACTCCACTGTCGAGTTGTGTATTCATTTGGATGATGACTAAACACCTTTATGTTGATGATGTTTACACACTCATACTTTGATTTTAATGATGACTACAACATTTAGTTGTGGATGATGTCTAAATACTCATACGTTGATTTTGATGATGACATATTGTGCATAGTATATTGATGACTAACCAACATGTTCTTGATGCTTCACATTTCATATTTTGATGATTATGACATGTTTTGATGATTCACACTTCATATATATAGGTTTACGCAATTCTGTAAAAGTAGTGTCAACATACATTGAAAGTCAGGTTGACATACATAGTCTGCCCAGTAAGCTCCTGAAGGAAAAAGTCTCAGTAGTGTCGACACACATTGTAAGTCAAGTCGACACACATAGTTCATCTAGTGAGCTGTGTTTGAATAAAAACATAGGAGGTCGACACTAGTTGTTAATCAGGTCGGCACACGTGTCCTGCCAGTAATCTGAAACTGATACTTAGTTAGTAGTGTCGACACACATGCAAACTATTGTCGACACATATTGTGTGAAAACTCAGAAACGTAAAGGGTATGATTTCCAAAGGGTGTAACTTATCTCTGGAGACTTATGAGATATTCTCTTATTATGAAAATACCCTTTCATCCAAGTGGCAATGTGGAGAAGGACTTTTAGACACGTGGCAACCTTGGTGAACCCTAGGTTTCTGTGCACTTGTATCCCATGTAAAAGGGACTGCACAGAGGCTATAAAAGGTTTCTTGTCTCATCTGGAGCAGCCATTCATCGAATCCATCATAAAGAAAACGTGGAGATTAAGGCCAAGCATAGAAGGAGAGTGTTAGAGTGCTGCAAGAGGAGCATATCAAGGAGAAGAGCAGTAGAGCTGACAAAAAGAAGCAATCATGCAAAAGAAGAGCAGCAGAGGAAGGAGGAGCCGTTGTGCAAAGGAGAAGCAGCAGAGCTGAGAAGAAGAAGTAGATCTGAAGGAAGGTGGAAGAGGAAGCTTGTGCAAGAGGAGAAGCACGAAGCTCAACATCTGTGGAAGAACTCAAGAGCATCAACTCAGATTTGAATTTCTCTATAAATCAGATCTGAAACAGAGTACAATGAATTAAGGCAGATTTGTGGGAGTTCAAGTCAGATTGGCTAAGGAGCACATCCAGATGATGCGTTCTTGCAAGAAGATCTGAAGCACGACTTCAACTCTCAAAATCTGAAGATTTAGAGTTTAATTCAATAGTTCAGAGGAAACTGGGTGAAGTCAAAGGACTAGTGTTCGGGGATTTATCTCCCTTAACTCTGATCTTCATGTGAATTTGTTTTTGTTGAACCACTCTTATATTTTACCCTTATATTTTGGTGATAACAAAACTTATGATTAATTAAATATTATTAATATATTTAATACCATACTTTTCTAGTAAATATAATTATGGCAGTATTGTTGTGTGATCTGCACTGAAAAGTAAAATTATGTTTATTCAATATACATCGATTTCAGTTCTCAAAGTGCCACATCGATTTCATAAGTGAAATAACGATTTCGGTCCCACATCGATTTCACAAGTGAAATAATGATTTCGTTCTCACATCGATTTCATAATTGAAATAACGATTTCGGTCTCACATCGATTTCATAAGTGAAATAATGATTTCGGTCTTACATCCATTTCATAAGTGAAACAACGATTTGATCGCTGTAACGATTTCTTAGGTGAAACAACGATTTGATCGCTATAACGATTTCATAAGTGAAACAACGATTTGGCCGCTGTAACGATTTGTTAAGTGAAACAACGATTTGGTCGCTATAACGATTCGGTAAGTGAAACAACGATTTGATCGCTATAACGATTCGTTACAACTTCAACATCGATCTGCGCAAACAATGATTTGACTTTACCAAAACAACGATTTGATAGCAAACAACAACTTGCCCTTACTTAAAGAACAATTTGATCAAAACAACGATTTGCTTTCACTTAAACATCGATTTTGTTCAAACATCAATTTCTTGTAAACATCGATTTCATGTAAACATCGATTCTATTGGAAACATGGATTTCATTAGAACATGGATCTGTTCATACATAGATTTCAACTTAAACATCAATTTCCTTTATACTCAGATGTTTCAAATGTCTTTGGCGCCTAATGAAAAGTCAAATATATTTTATTTGCGTAATCTTCTATCTTTCTAACAGAAGATCTTTTTTATCTCTCTAGATCTCTTATTTTCTGTCAGACAAAAAGTGCTTACCTACTACTTCTGGGTGACAGTAGGAAACATAGAGGTATGAGCCTTTTGAAAGAAATACTCTTTAATCTAAACACTTTCTTCTATGCCTATAGATCTCGAAGACCACCAAGTGGCTGACAGTTTGAAGAGGAAGAATAGAAATATCAGTAATGACTAGAAGAGTTCCAATGGATTTCTTCAAAGGATCTATTCAAAACCTCTCATATAAAAGATGAAGCAAGGCTGAAGAAGAGTAAGGAGCTTTCCTGAAGATTTTTTAAAGAGTGTACATCCAGTGAAGAACCCTAACTCCAGATACACTCATAGGAAAAGAGAGAAAGAGCCCGAGCCCAAGAAGAAGTGCTCAAGCGTCTGAAGCCTTCAAGCTTTCAAGCTCCTTCTCCTCTCTTCACTTTCTCTGTGGTCATTGTAAATCTGGGGGAGAGTCTGTGGCTGAGACTAGAGTTGTTAGTGTTCACCTTGTAACAACTCTCAGTCTGTTCTTTCTTGTCTAAGAAAGATTTATGTCCAGCTGTAGGACTGTATACAGTGTAGAACCTAGCTAGGGGTTTAAGTCTAGCAGAACCGTACTAGTGTTTTTACCAGGAGGTTGACTTCTTGACCTGTAAGAGAAGTGGGCTGCCTTCTCGCCCGGGAAGAGAAGAAGATCAGCTGGCGTGCTGGGTGTTGTATTGTCCATAAGGGGGACTGTACCCTTAGTTAGTTAAATCCCAAGATATTGCTTGGGGACTGGACGCAGGACTTCCATGTGGGAAGGGCCGAACCAGGATAAATTCCTTGTGTTCTTTGTGTGATTGTTTATTGCTTCCGCACTGCTACTCTCTATCACACTCAACTAACCAAACTTTCAAGTGATAATTTTCTGTGTTTAAGTTTCTGTTTCAGATAAACATCGATTTTGTTGGAAACATGGATTCTGTTCATACATAGATTTCAACTTAAACATCGATTTCCTTTATACTTAGATGTGTCAATGTCTTTGGCACTTAATGAAAAGTCAAATATATTGTTGGGGATCGGATATGTGACTTTGACAAAAGAACTAAGAAATTGTGTGTATGGCAGCGGAAATAAAATGAGTGATACAGACAATTCAATTAGATACAAGTGTGGTGTGTGAGTATAGTGAGTAAGAACATCAAACCACACATCAAACCACAGTGCACTAAAGATTTTTAAGGTGGTTCGGAGAACACAACTTGTGTCTCCTACGTCCACCTCCTCACAACGGAGGAACCACTAGCACAAGTGCAGTACAACCTGGAGCACGACGACTCTCACCTCTTTGAGATCTACAACTCAAAGAAACCCAGGAGATAGGCACGACAACCTACTCCATAGACCACTTGTGAATTCAGTAAATTCACAAGCCCTTGAGCACTACGTCTCAAGCACCAGAGCACAACGGCTCCAAACCAGAGTACAAAGTACTCGAACCTCTGGATCACAATAGATCCAAGTTCTGCTAGAACAAGCACACTTAGAGAATAGATCCTCTAGCACGATCTATCTCAGTACAATAGAAATGGTAGAGACAAATAGAATTGGGAGATTGTGTAGAACACATACACAGATTCTCCAGAGAATTTAACACTCTGACCAAATACAGACTCGGTTGGATCTCCTTCTGGATCAGGACTGCTGCAATCATGAGCTCCTTCTCTTCTTCTCCTTCTTCTTCCCTTGGTGGCGTTGCTCTGCTCCTCTAGATGCAGATTCCTTTTCCCGCTCTTCTTGCCTCCTTCTAGAATGCTCTTGTCTTTTTCTTGCGTGGGATCCTTTGGAGTACCAAACACATGGGTATTTATAGCCCCATATGTCCATAAGGAGCCTTAGGGTATGTGGGCACAAAAACCTAGGCAGATTCCCTTGATCCCCAAGCGACCACGTGTCCAGAAAAATCATAAGTTGAAATTTCAGCCAGAGTGTGTCGACACTACCACTGAGTGTGTCGACACACTATCCCAATTGTCCAAAAAGGGTCTTCTGGAAGCTGGGTCTAGTGTCGACACTACTAGGGACTGTGTCGACACCCTGTCTCAGTCAGGCAACTGGGTCTCCTGGGAAATGGGTCTAGTGTCGACACTACCAGGGGCTGTGTCGACACACTGAACCCTGTCTTCATGAAAAAACTCCAAGAATAGTGACCCAGTGTCGACACCATCAATGGATGTGTCGACACCATCAATGACAAGAGCTGTATACACCAACAAATTTAACACATAAATCATTAGTACAAGATATTATCATTAAAATATGAGATATTAAACATCAAAAACATGTTGTTTAAGCATTATTGTGATATGTATAAAATATATAACATGTTAACATATCATCATCAAAATCACAATATGTCATCATCAAAATCAAAGTATGAGTGATGTTCATTGGTTATCACTAAAATACAACTTTAGGAAATTCCAAAACACACTCAACCCAACAATCTCCCCCTTTTTGATGATGACAAAATATATGCACAATCTCCCAAAAACCTGACTAAAAACTCCCCTTTTTGAATTTTCTCCATAAGAAACTTTCTCCCCTTTAAAGAACTTTCTCCCCCTTAAAGCCTTTCTCCCCCTTTTTGACAGCATCAAAAAGATAGATAAGAGAGAGAAACAAAGAATAGTAGGAGATCAAGAAATGAAATGGAGTAAAGAGTGGTCAGAAATGATCAAAATAAATGAGACAAAGTGATATGACATATGAGAGAAGTTATTGTGTTTCTTAGTGTGAAACAAAGTTTAATCACAAAGACACACTCAACACAAGGTATGGAAGATATAATGATCCGAATGTAGTAAAATAATGATGCAAATGTGAAGTAAAGTGACCTATATGAGTGATCAGAAGTATTTAAGGATGTTAGGAGCTTTAGTTTTAACACAATGTAGAATAATATGTCTAAACTCAGTAAACATGAACTTTATTAAGGTCTTAAGCTTTTCTATCCTGTCTTTTTTATTTTCTTTCAATTTTAGTTGGAAAAGAATACAAGAATAAATTAGTTAAATCTCACTTTTCAGTGCAAGAGATCACATTGATCAGATGCAAGATCTCCTGATTACTCAGTGGTTTAACTTTCATTATCTTATACAGAGTTGAAAATTTTGATTTCCACGTTTTGACGCGAAACAAATCACTTTTTAGGTGAAATGGCCCGGTTACTAAGTGGTTCAAGAATTGCATTGCTCTGTTTGTATCTTTCCAGATTGTTGATCATTTTTTTTTGATGTTTTACAGGAATATGTTTGCTTTGACCACAAAAGACATGACTACGAATTTAGAAAAAATATTCTTAACATGTGTTAAAAATGAAGCTTAAACATACACATGTAAAATATTAAAGCCACTCATGTGCCTATAATAGTGTTTTGCAAATCATTTTAAAAACATTCAGTATTAAGATTGCTTAACCTTGAAATGATACTGAATCTTTGAAATTAAATTAATGCACAATGAGTTTAGTTTCAATGTCTTAATTCTCTCATAAGAAAATAGCACAAGGACTCAAAAGTTCTGATGACTTGGGGTTCAAAATAGACAAGTAAGTTCAAGAAATATGACAATGATTCCCCTTTCATGTATCTCCCCCTCACAAGGTGAACATGAAGATTATTGGAGAAATAGGAATGAAGTGAAAGCAAAATGAACAAGAATGTTTTATTGAAAGACAAGGACTCCCCCTTAACAATTGCATACGAGGCTCTTGATACTTGGCGGAGACATATACTCACGCATAGTGAAAGTGTTGAGACAAGCCTAACTTGACTTTCTTTAAATTACTATTTGATATACCAAGAATTTCAATACAACTGAGAAGTAGGAATTTATTTGCAAGAAAGAATGGCTTTTATTTGCACAAAGAAATGAGATGAAGATTTCAGACATGTGAAAACTTGCATAAACCAAGTTCCCTTCTAAGAGAAGTGAATCTAGGTTCTGCAAGAGGCTTAGTGAAAATGTCTGCAATTTGTTTTTCTGTGTCAATGAAGTGGAGTTCAAAAGAATTCTTTGAGATTTCATCTCGAAGGAAATGATGCCGAATGTCAATGTGTTTTGTGCGGGAATGCTGAATAGGATTTTTGGACAGATTTATAGCACTTGTGTTGTCACAAAGAATGGGAATGCAACCTAATGTGTGATTATAATCTAGAAGTTGATGTTTGACCCAAAGGACTTGGGTACCACAGCTACCAGCGGCAATATACTCAGCTTCTGCAGTTGAAATAGCTACAGAATGTTGCTTTTTGGAAGCCCAAGAAATAAGACACCCTCCTAGATATAAACACAACCCACTAGTGCTTTTTCTATCAAGTTTGCACCCGGCATAATAAACATCACTATATGCAATCAAGTCCAATTTACATCCAGCAGGATACCAAAGACCCAAATCACATGAATAAAGAAGATATTTGAAAATTCTTTTAACGGCAGACATGTGACTATCTTTAGGATTTGCTTGAAATCTTGCGCACATGTAGACACTGAATTGATATCTGGCCTAGAGGTAGTTAAATAAAGAAGAGATCCAATCATACCTTTGTAAAGTGTAGCATTAACAGGCTTACTAGGAGTATCACTCTCAAGTCTTACACTTGTGGCTATTGGTGTGTTGGATGGCGTGATGTTTTGAAGTCAAACCTCTTGAGCAACTCCTTGACATATTTTGTTTGACTTAGAAAAATTCCTTCAGCAGTTTGATGTACTTGCAGACCTAAAAGAATGTAAGTTCACCCATGAGACTCATTTCAAATTCAGATTGCATAAGATGGGCAAACTCATTGCACAAAGTATTATCTATTGATCTAAAATGATATCATCAACATAAACTTGAATAGCAATGAAATGATTTTTTGCAGTTTTTGTAAATAAGGTTTGATCAAATTTTCCTCTTATGTAACCTTTATTTACGAGAAAGGAGCTCAATCGGTCATACCAAGCTCTTGGAGCTTGTTTAAAACCATAAAGAGCCTTATTAAGTTTAAAAACATGATTGAGAAATTTTTCATTTTCAAAACCAGAGGGTTGTGTGACAAAACATTTTCGTTTATGTATCCATTTAAAAATACACTCTTGACATCCATTTGAAAGACTTTGAATTTCAAAGAAGCAGCAAATGCAAGGAATATTCGAACAGCTTCAAGTCTTGCTACAGGGGCATAAGACTCTTCAAAATCAATACCAAGTTCTTGGTTATACCCCTGAGCAACAAGTCTAGCTTTATTTCTAACAATTTGACTAGATTCATTCAATTTATTTCTGAAAATTCATCTAGTTCCAATGACAGAAGTTAAATTTGAAGGTTTTGGTACTAAATCTCAAACTTGATTTCTTTCAAATTGATGAAGCTCTTCATGCATAGCATTTATCCAGTTTTCACAAGATAAAGCTTCATCAACATTTTTGGGTTCAATTTGGGAAAGTAGTGCCAAAGAATCTTCATCTATGACAGAATGAAAAGATGATCTGGGTCTTATTCCATCTTGCAAATTACCAATAATGCTTTCAAGTGGATGGTCTCTTAAAAATCTTGGTTCAAAAATTACCTCAGGGTTTGCATGATTTTTAGGAACATGATTACCTGAATCACTTGAAGTTGGCAATTCAAGAACCTCATGTGCATTTGGTACTTCTTGCTCTTCAAGATTTGTAGATAGATATTCAAGAAAATCATCCTTATCATCACATAATGGAGTTCTGCACAAAGTAGGAATGTCAATCTTTTGGAAGTTTTCATCAAAAATGACATGTGGAGATTCTTCCACAGTCTTATTTTTTAAAATATAAACTCTGTAAGCTCTTGAAGTTTCAGAATAACCTAAGAAGATTGATTCAAAACTTTTTGCATCAAATTTATCAAGATTTTCTTTGTTGTTATTGTGAACAAAACATTTGCAACCAAAAATTTTGAAGTATGACACACTTGGCTTTTTATTTTTGAACAACTCATAAAGGGTTTTTCTGATCTTTGGTCTTACCAATGCTCTATTCAAAATGAAATTAGTTGTATTTACAGCTTCTGCCCAAAAAGATTTAGACAGTTTACTTTTAATGAACATAGTTCTGGCCATTTCCACAAGAGTTCTATTTTTTCTTTTTACAACTCCATTTTGTTCTGGAGTTCTAGGGGAAGAAAACTTATGGAGAGTTTTCAGTTTAGTACAGAGAACATAAAATGATTTATTTTCAATTCACCCCCATGATCTGTCAAAATGGAATTCAGTTTGAAAGATAAACCCACTAAGGCAGAATTGTAAAATCTCTTGAATTCTGAACATGCATCACTTTTATGGGATAAGATAAGACCCAAGTATATCTTATAAAGTCATCAATGATCACAAAGCCATATCTATTACCACTGAGACTTTGAGTTCTAGTTGGACCAAAAAGATCCATATGAAGCAACTCAAGTGGTTTAGATGTAAGTATGTCATTGAACACTTTAAAATATTTTCTTGTTTGTTTTCCTTGAGCACATATCCCACAAACAGGATTGTCAATGGCTGTGAAAGATTCAGGAAGACCTTTTACAAGATTCATTCTTATGAGTTTACTAATGGTTGTGAAACTTGCATGACCCAACCTTTTGTGCCACAACCAAGCAGTGTCATTTTTATTTGCAATCAAGCAAACATTTAAAGAGGAATTATCACACAAATCAATCATGTAGACATATTTTCTCTTTTTCCAATCAATTTAATTTTCTCAGAAGAGGAGTCAATTATTTTGTATGAATCATGTTCAAAAAGAATCTTGTGACCATTGTCACACAATTGACTAATGCTAAGCAAGTTGTAATTCAAACCCTCAACTAAACAAACATCATCACTTAAGGTAATGCAAGACTTACAATTTTTCCTTTGCCAATTATTTTTCCTTTATCTTACCTCCAAAGGTGACTGATCCACCTACCTTTTCAATCAAGCATGAAAATTTATTTCTGTCTCCTGTCATGTGCCGTGAGCATCCACTGTCAAGAATCTAAATGTTGTTGGAATTGGATGCACGACTTTTCTGCACATAACAAATTAGACAAGAAAAGTTTTTAGTACCCACATGAGATTGGTACCAACATCCTGAGTGAGAAGAGATAACAAATCCTTTCTAACCCAAATTTGTGTATTTTTCTTCACAGTGTTTTTTGAAACAAAAGATTTAACTTTTTAGTTTTCAATTTTCTGAACATTATACCTCTTAGTTGATTTGTTCCAGTGTGAAAAACTGGCATGTATTGCTGTTGAATACAGAAGAAGACAAGTGTTTCTGGGCGGCGTCTGATAATGGGTCTTTTGCTACTAATCTGTGTATATTTGATTAGACCGAGGTATCTAAAGGCTGGCCTTGGCAAATATCTGGCACCATTCCTTTTACCGTAGAGCATCTCTTTTCTCTTGGAAAATTATGAACCGGGCGTTTCCTGTTGATGGCCGGATCACTGAAACTGTATCCCCCTTGCTTCCACTGCTCCTGCTGTATTCATCCAGTTCAGAAGACCTTGACCACCTCTTTATTCACAGTGATATTGCTTCAAATCTCTGGCGCTGGTTTAGTCCGCTGATATCCCCTAGGGTCACTCTTTATAATCATATCACTGGTCGTCTCTGGAGCTTTATGTAGCACTATAATGTTCGGTCTCTTATAGGATCGTTTCTCTTTACTCCCTAACTCTTATGCTCTGGTATATCTGGAAGAAAGATGCATTAGAAGGTTTGAGAGTATCTCCAACACTTCAGGGGCTATCATCAACAATATTAAAGCTACAGTGGTCCATGCCTTAACCAATGTCAGCTTAAGGTGGAACCGACTTTCTCTGATATGTAGGTGCTTCATGAGTTCGGTTATGCTCCTACGTGTTCTGCTAAATGATTAATTAAACTGGTTTGATGGATTCCTCCCATAAGGTATTTTAGTCTCAATGTTGATGGTGCTTGCAAAGGTAATCCCAGGACTGTGGTGGTGGTGGATGTATTCGGGACTCCCATGGTAATCTTCATATGGCTTTCTCACATTTTATGGTTTGGCACTAGTATGATCGCTGAAGTCCGGGCTCTCTGTGATGGCCTGAAGCTGGCTGCTTCAAGGCGCTACCGGTTATCTGTCGTGTATTCTGATTCCCAAACTCTGGTAAACTCCATACGTGATCAGAAGATGCTTTCGTGGCGTTCATATAGATGGTGGCGTGAAGCCTTTTTTGTTCTCACTCAGCATAATATTTCTCTAACTCATGTTTACCGTGAAGCTAATCAGTTTGCTGATGCCCTTGCCAACCATTCTGTTAAGGTTAGGCGCAATGATGTATATGGTGGGCGAACACTGTTCCGCATTCCTGTAAAGGGCCTATGGTCATTGATAAATCTGGGCACATGCATGTTAGATTGTTTAATGGGGTATGTCCATGGGTTATGTATATCATTACCTCTTATAAATAATCTAGGCCCAAGTTGCTTTCGTTGGTGGAGTGAGAACATTCTCCCCCTCTGGGGGAGGGTGCACTCTCCTAGTTTGAGGCCCTGAGGACCTCTTGTTTTTTTAAAAAAAAAGATATGCAGGAAAAGATGAATGATAGAATAAGGATTGAGCCATTGGTTACCATTATACCTTTGGTTCCAAGACTTATTCCATCTTGAATGTAAGATGAGAAAACATTCCAATTGCCATGAGAAGCATGATTATTGATTAGTTTGAAGTTTTTGTGATTTTATAAGAAGGGTAGGTTGACCTATGGATGGTTTGTGTCAACCTCTGACCGGGATAGGTCGACCTGTGCAGAGTGTGTGTCGACCTCACAAGTTCTTTCTGTTTTTGTATTTTTCTTTGTTTTCAGATGAACCTGCCTTGACAAATTTTATTAAAGGAATTTTTAATGATTTTGTTTGCTTTGAAGATGATTCATTTTTCTTTAAATTTTGTGGTTCAAAACCTAAATCAAATTATTTTATTTGATTCACTTAACTCCAAGTAGAGCATTCAATTGTCTTTCCCTTGAGTGAAGTTCTTGATGATATCTTCTTGTTCTTTAATGCAAAGATTGAGTTTTTTCAATTTGATTCAAATTTTCATGATTTTTCTTTTCTTTTCTTCAATTTCTTGATAGATAGTTGTCTTTGTTCAATTTTTGAATTTTCAATTTCAGATCATCAACAAAAATCAACAGTTCATCATTTTCTTTGATTTGGTCTGAAATTTGAGCTTCCAATTCAAAAATCTTTACAGATGATGAAGTATCATGAAGAATGCTTTCAATTTTTCTTTTCAAGTATTTATTTTCTTTTCTAATTTCAGACATACTTTTAACCAAGTTACCATATGCTTCTTGCCAATCTTCAATGGTAAATAGTTCAAAGGATATATCTACCTGTTCTTCGCTGCTTCCAGCCATGAAACAAACTTCATTTTCATCTGAAGTTGAGGATTCTTCATTGCAGTCTAAGCTTTCATCATCTGACCATGTAGCAACCATGGCCTTGTTCTTCTTTTTGTGAAACTCCTTCTTGTGGGTTTTGTACTTGTCCTTTTAGGTTCTGGACATCAGCCTTCATATGTCCAGATTTATTGCACCTGTAACAAACATGAACTTCATCAGTTTTCTTTTTACTAGACATGGCATTTTGCTTATTACCAAAATTCTTCTTGTTTAATTTCAGAAATGCCTTAAATTGTCTAGTGATGAAAGCAGATTAGCATTATCAGATTCAGATTTCTCAAGTTTAGAATTTTCTTTAGATTTTCCTTTATACTGATGAAGCTTTAAGAGCAATGGTGTTTTTTTTTTAGCATGTGTTCTTCTGATCTCTTAAGGTTTAACTCATATGTCATTAATGATCCAATGAGTTCATCCAATGTGATTTTGGATAAATCCTTTGAATCTTCAATGACAGTTGCTTTAGTGTGCCATACAGAGATAAGGAGCGCAAGATTTTTCTTACCAATTCTTCATTTGAATATTCCTTACCTAAGGCTCGAAGTCCATTTATAATAATCATGAACCTAGCAAACATCTCAGATAGTTTTCATTAGATTTCATGATAACCTGTCATGCCCCGCCATTTAGCAGCGGAATAAATCGGGGAGGCATGAACAACGAGTATGGTAATGTAATTGCGCATACATTCGCAAATATCAGAGCAACTAATGAACATAATTGTAATAAAACTCATCATTTTATTAATAATTCATCTAAACTATTACAACCACTATTCAGAGCCAAAACATAGGGCTCAATGACATTATTACATTGGATAAGAAATCTAAAGCAAATATCTAACTAGACTCTAAGGTACTAAGGTCATTCCATCGCTATGACTTCAGGACGCTCATCACTCCAGTCCAATCCCGTTGTTGGGTGTAGGTCATTCCTTGACTTACCTGAAAACACAATAACAAATACGAAGAGTGAGCGATAATGCTCAGTAGGACTTAATATCTCGTGTGAACAAGCATGCTTTAAGTGATTAATGTCTTGTAACGCAGGTTAACTAGAGAACGATCATGTATAGTCAAGAGAGTAATAGTACAAGATAACAAGTGAACGATAATACATTTCTCAAAAGTATTGCAAAATTAGGATGACAACATAACGAGATAGCGTGTAACAAGATAGCTATAACAAGATAGCGTGTATCAAAATGACATGTAATAGGATAGCTTGTATCAAGGTGGCGTGTAACGAGATAGCTTGTATATCAAGATAGCGTGTAACGAGATTGCATGTAAAGAGATACCGTGTAAAGAGATAACCTGTAATGAGATAACGTGTATGGTTGCACCACGGTGCACTAGTCGAGTACGACAATAGTCACTTTGGGACAGTAGCCGTTTAACGATAGTACATTTCGTCTGAACTCCTCAGACTAATGTTAATCAGTCAGTGCTAGCACACTAATAGCACAGAACTGGCACAATATGTCTGAACTCCTCAGACTAATAGTAAAATAATTAGATGTCTAGCCAATATCGAGATAGTCAGAACCGTGCAATGCATAACACCGTCAATAGCCCCTGCAGGTATTTTCGGGTGGCTCTCTGCCCCAGGACTAGATTGGAGCCCTCGACACTCTCCGTGCCCTGCACACTGTGCATTCAAGTCAGTAGGGTCACCGGACCCATATTATGGCGCTAGACAGTCATGTATAGTACAAGCAATGGGAGCCGCAACAGCTCAAGAGTTTCAAGAGAGTAATAGATGATAGACGAGATAGTAGAGTGAACGTGAACAGATGAGAGTACAAGGATAGTAGACGAGATAGGGTATAATCGTAAACAATTTAAACCACGATAGTAACGGTTGCACAGCACCAGTCGGGTACCGGCAGTCTGGTAGAAGAAGTCACCACCGCCCATAGCCGTGCCGCGTACACGAGCCAGATGGTCCGGCGTGATCACAAGATAAGAGAGATCTCACTAAGGTTGTTTGGATCGTACTGATCCCTAAGAGTGTAACGGGATTTAAAGGTACAACCAGCTCGTCGACTAAGGACGTGCGCCAAAGCCAAGAAGACTTACGAGGCCTTGACAAGGAGTCCCTAGTCCATCGAGAGTATTCCCGGTGGAGAGGTGGTCTATGTCAAGAAAAAGTGTGTAACGAAACGTTGTCCGTCTTGCCTCGAGTGCTCGAAGGCAGAGGGACGCGATAACGATGTACAAATCACGCGAGTAAAACGAAGACATGTGTCATTTAAATAATAGGTAAATTAGGTAATTAATTTCACTTAATACCAGATACATTATTGAGTAATTTAATAGGGTCAAATGGCAATAAACAATGTTTAGTGTGCAAGTGTAAAGAAATCATGGGAATAGAGTAAGTCGTGCTCACGGCTTTTAAATTAATAAGATCATTTAAATATTATCCAATAAAAATATTCAGATCATTTATCAAGCTTAACAGTACATGGTTTAACTTGTACAAGGATTAGATGGTATTAAAGCAGGGATATAAGATCAATTAAAGGTTCTGGCCGAAATTTCAAGAACGCGACGGACCTACCGTCGCGATTCAAGTCGCGACAGGCGGTCGGACGCGACACGGGGCCTGGCCGGTCTGGCCCGGTTCGGAGCGAATCGCGGCGGCTCGTGCCGCGCGTTCTTGACGCGACGCCATCGGCCGGCGCGACCCTACTGTTATCGCGGCGGGTCGCGCCGTCGCGATAACAGGTGGGTTTGCTCTTTTTTCCTTTTTTCCAGGGTGAGCCCTCTGTGATCATGGACGTTCTAAATTACATATAAAATAGTATGGTGATCCAAAAAGTACGAAACTAGTTTTAAACGAAAGTAGACATGTATATCTATCAAAATGCATGATTAATTTGAAAATAGACAAGGTTTAGATATGCATTGATCAGGTTACATTTGGTGACCTAAACAGGCGCAGTCAGGGTTCAATGAATTATTCAGGATGAATACATTATGAAAAATTATGAACCATCGGCGTTTGAAAGCTAACATGTAGTAATATTTATGATAATTTTATCATGGAATGATGTCAAGTGTGCACGATATTAAAAAGGAAACAAGGAGGGTCGAGTGCACAAGTCTGACAGATATTCAAAGATTTAATTCTCTCTCATTAGAAATCAAAATCAAGCAAGACCAGGGGCGTTTGAAATCTAGTGTGATGTAGTATATCTGAAAATTTTATCATGGCATGAGAGCATGTAAACATCGGGATTAGAGAAAACATGAGATTAGGGTTCATGGTGACAGTAGGATTTCACAAATTAAATTCACCCAAATGGGTGAACGAAATACCACGAAACTATAGGGCTTTTGAAGAGGTACATGAAGGCTACCTAGGATAATTATTTCACGATTTTATCTTGAGAGATTGCTTACCTTTTTCGTGAAGTAAGAAAGCCCTAGTTTGAATGACGAAAATAAGAGAAGCCTTCTTGCTCCAAGCCTTCTCCTTCCTTGCTCCTTAGTCCAGATCTTCTCCTCTTCATCTCCAAAGTCTTAGCACGAAATTGTGGGTGTTAGGGTCAAATGGGGGGTGTTTTGATGGCTTGTAGAGTTCTAAATCACCTAAACTCTTTCCTCCTCCTTTAATTACGAATTTCCATAATTATCACATATTTTTCTTGCTATATCTATCTAATTGGGTAAGGAGAGGCTTAATTTTGTGGTAATGGTTTAGATAGGATTAGGACTCTTATTAAGATATATATGAGTCATATTAGTACTTTAATGACCCCTTTCTAATTAAGAGATAATATAGTTACGAATTTCCCTATTTAATTTGGGTCTCTATATTTAACCCAATTGTCACTCATCTAAATCTCAATTTTAGATTAGGATAGAGTCCTATTGGGTTAGACTAGAGTTAGGACCTTTTTAAGATAAGTAAGAGTTAAAATATCATTATCTTAACCCTTTTCTATTTATTACTATTTTTAGGTACAATTTAGACTAATTACTTCCCATCTTATGATGGGCTCTTCTTATTTGGGCTTAACAATCTATGTTAGGTCCATTGGTAAAACCCATTACTAATTTACTTAATGGGTATTGATTAATTCCAATTATTCACCATTTATCCTTATGTAAATATATTTATCACACTTATTCAAGTAATTTCATATTTTTAATTTGATTAAATATATTCATGCCAATAATTCTAACCTTCACCATTTGGGCAATTACTCTTGGCCCAATAACTCATGTGAGCTTAATTGTACAACCTATGTACTTACTTTACTTAACGAGTTTTTTATTATCCTTTTCATTAAAGAATTTATTTATGGGTCAAGATTGTCCATTGGTCCAAATATCATAATGGGCTATCGTCCCATATTATTTAAAGTCTACCCACATGTTTATTTTTATTTATAATCCACTTTGGGTCATAAAATAATGAGTTCTTCGACTTATCCTTAATTATGCTAATAAGTCGGATAAATTCTTAAACTTGGTCTAACGATTTTTATGTGCCCAAATTTCTTGATAGGTCATTAGAGAACATTATTTAAAGTATATCTACTATTTTTACAAAATTTTTATAGGGGTTATACGCATGCAATATGATGTGTATCATTTTAATTATTGAATTTATTAATAGATGAAATTTCTATTTATCTATAATTTTTAATTAATGAATTTTCCAGGGTACTACATAAACAACTCATAATCAGAAACTAACATGTTAGCCTTAGTCTCCCTGACCTGAGATGTGCCCTCATAAAGTAATTCTAATTTATCCCACATCTCCTTGGCAGACTTACACATGGAGATTTTGGAATATTCCCTTGGATGAATGGCCATTGCAGCATGTTCATGGCGCTGTAGTTCAGGTGACCCTTCTGATCTGCTCCCTAGTCCATTGATCTTCATCTTCAATGACTTCGATTGGTCCTTTTCACAATTCTCCATACTTTATAGTTCTGTACTCTAAGAAAAACCATCATCCTATTCTTCTTCAGTAAGGATAGTCAGTACCATCAAAAAGGAGGCCTATTAATTGAAGACCTTCAGCAACAAACCTCTAGAGTCCATGATAAAGATAATCAAACCAAACACACAACAATTTGAGTAAGTAATTGAGTGAGTTAAAATTTGAAATACAGAAATTCACCAAAGCACCTCAGAGTATAGAATTGACTTTGACCTGCTCTGATACCAGATGTTGGGGATCAGATAGGTGACTTTGACAAAAGAACTAAGAAATTGTGTATATGGCAGCGGAAATAAAATGAGTAATACAGACAATTCATTAGATACAAGTGTGGTGTGTGAGTAAGTGAGTAAGAACATCAAACCACACATCAAACACAGTGCACTAAAGATTTTTAAGGTGGTTCGGAGAACACAACTTGTGTCTCCTACGTCCACCTCCTCACAACGGAGGAACCACTAGCACAAGTGCAGTACAACCTGGAGCACGACGACTCTCACCTCTTTGAGATCTACAACAAAAAACCCAGGAGATAGGCATGACCACTCCACAGACCACTTGTGAATTCAGCAAATTCACAAGCCCTTGAGCACTACGTCTCAAGCACCAGAGCACAACGGCTCCAACTAGAGTACAAAGTACTCAAACCTCTGGATCACAATAGATCCAAGTTCTGCTAGAACAAGCACACTTAGAGAATAGATCCTCTAGCACGATCTATCTCAGTACAATAGAAATGGTAGAGACAATAGAATTGGGAGATCTGTGTATAACACATACACAGATTTCCCAGATATTTGACACTCTGAACAAATACAGACTCGGCTGGATCTCCTTCTAGATCAGCACTACTGCAATCATGAGCTCCTTCTCTTCTTCTCCTTCTTCTTATCCTTCTTCTTCCCTTGACGGCGTTTCTCTGCTCCTCTGGATGTAGATTCCTTTTTCCCGCTCTTCTTGCCTCCTTCCGAATGCTCTTGTCTTTTTCTTGCGTGGGATGTCACGCCCCAACGCGGAATCGAGCGCGAAGGCAGTTGCAAGAAAAGGTATAGAGCGTATACTAGACATCAAACCATTGCACACTGATAATACTAAAGCAAATCTTTCTCATTAATAATTTTCCAAATGTCTAGTTACAACCACTAATATCAGAGCCATTCTAAAGGGCCCAATTACATTGCAACAGAAGAAATAACTAACTACAACTCTAAGATAACATAATGACTCAAGGTACTCCTGCTTCACTCTTGTCATTCCCCTCCTCGTGAGTGTATGTGTCATCCTCGGTCTCACCTGAGAACACAACATCAAATACGTAGGGTGAGCGATAACGCCCATTAGGACTTAAATCTCAGGCTCAAGCAGGCTTTAAATACTTAACACATTTAATGGTAGATTATCTAAAGATAGCAGGTACAAGAGAGCCAAAATATAGCAAGAGATAGAACAATAGCACGAGATCGAGTATAGTTTCCAAAAATAGCACAAGTATCGAGTATAGCGCGAATAGTAGGATGGCCATAGCACAACTAGCACAAGTATAGTAATAGCACGACGAGTATAGCACTTGTTTGTCATTCTAGACATCGAGAGAGTATAGCACGTTTTGTGTTTTGATTGTCATATAGATAGTCGAGAAAGATAGCACTTGAGTGTAATGCCAAACCTCTGATCATTTAATTCCCATGGGAACTAGCACTTTCGGGCGCACATCCCAGGACCAGATCGGGCCCTTTATATATTACCAGGCATTGGTTATATTGTTTATCTTTAGACAATCAGTCAATGGCCATATAGAGTATTAAGAAGTAGATGAAGCACTAGATGAATAGACGATATTGTAGAGTGAACGTGAATAGGTGAGCGAGTAGAGTATAGATGAGAGCTAGTGGACATTGCACATAATACGTCGAGTAATCAGGCGATAGTACAGTTGCACAACACGCGCACTTGGTGTTGGCAGTCAGGTGGAACTCACGACCCTACCACTGGCCTTGTTATGCACAGGTCCAGAGGTCCGCGTGATTTAAGACGAGAGTGAATCTCTAATAGCCATTTGGATCATAAGATCCTAAAGGGTATCATAGGTATTAGGGTACAACCGCTCGTCGACCATATGGAATCTATGATCAGAGGAGACTTACGGAGGCCTTGTGCAAGAGTTCACTAGTCCGGCGAAAGGAATATCCGACGGAGAGTTCACCACAAGCCAAGAAAAGTTGTATATAAAACAGTGCTCGACGTTCTAGAGGAATTCTAGGACAGTAGAGCGTCGATATCGGTATATAAACAACGCAAGAAACAAATATAAGTCCTTAAAATAGGGCAATTAATGTACTTTATTTCAATAAATTACCAAGCACATTATGATATATTTTCTGCAATATTTCAGCCATAAATGGATGGTTCAAGTGTGTGCAAGTGCAAGAGAATTCATAGCTAGAAATAAGTCGTGAACATGTATTTTAAATCATTCAATATAACACCATTTTTAAGTAGGGTTTCTACTGGGGGTATAACGGTAAGAAGGCGTAAGGATTATTTAGAAAGTGACAGAAATATTTTTTAGGGGTTTTTTTCTCAAATTCTTATGAAGGCGACATAGGCTGTAAGGATGGCGACATGGGCCAGGCAGAACGCGACAGGGTCTTGCACAGGTCGAGACAGGGCATGCAAATCGGGTACTGAGAACGCGACGGCTCACCTGTCGCCTTCTTGGTCACGACAGGGAGTTGTCGTAATTAGGCCCCAGAAAGCGACATGTCGAGGCGTCGCCTTCTGGTTGTCTGCGCCTGACTCTGACAGACAGAATCAGACAGACATTGGATTGCGGACCAGAACATTTAAATTCGATATAGGGTCATTTAGAAAATCATAACTAATTATATAGTCAATGAAAAATCATGAAACTAGTTTTCAAATTAAACTAGACATGTAGAGTACTCCCAGTAAATCGGAAATAGAGAGAGAGCATGGTTTGAACATGGTTTGAGAATGAACAAGGACAAGTACATAGAACATGACATAGAGAGCAAGACTGATTTAATTCGAGCAACATGCTCAATGAAATTTAGGCTTTTTAGGGGCAAATGATCCCTAACAACATGAAGTATGTGCAATAAAAAGTTCGTAGCATGGGGTCAAGTATTCATAGAGATTTGAATTAAACATGACACCTCGGGGTTATCATGTTTGCAGTTCTTCAAAAATTAAGAACAAAAGATAGGATGGATGGAAAAATAGAAACTTGAGGGTTTCGTTCAAGAGGGTAGGAAGAATCTACAGAAAAAGTTTCATTGTTTATGCTTGTGAGAATGCCTACCTTTGACTCGATTGTCTTCTAGGGCTAGAACTTGAAGAACAAGGGAAGAGCTTCAAGTTCTTCTTCTCTCCACGAAATCCTCTCCTCCTTAGCCTCTTCTCCACGTCCAACAACTCTTGGCAACGAGCTAGGGTTGCCCAAGAGAGTTTAAGAGGTGTATTTATGCAAGTATGTATTTCTATTCCTACTATTACTCTAATTCCCCTTTAATTACGAAATTTCCTTACTTCCTCCTTCCTTCCTTACTTCCAAACTCTATTTAGACTTGGAAAAGATCCAATTCGTGTTAACCCATATGAGGTAGGTTTAAGAATCCAATTCCAACTCTAACTTCCTATTTAATGCATTAAATACCCCTTTTCTATTTAGGTAATAATTTAATTACGAATTTAGGGTATTTTCCTATTATTCTCCTTTTGTAAATTCATATTTTTGACCCAATAAATACTAGAAGATCCATTAAGCAAAGCCCATTACTCTTTCCATCTAAGGGTTTTTATTTAATGCTCTAATTAAATATCCATTTAGCTAGGTTTTAAATTCTTTATTTAAATTTTTAATTTTCGTAAAAATTCAGGTTGCTACATGGGATCCTTTGGAGTACCAAACACATGGTATTTATAGCCCTATATGTCCATAAGGAGCCTTAGGGTACGTGGGCACAAAAACCTAGCAGATTCCCTTGATCCCCAAGCGGCCCGTGTCCAGAAAAATCATAAGTTGAAATTTCAGCCGGAGTGTGTCGACACTACCACTGAGTGTGTCGACACACTGTCCCAATTGCCCAAAAAGGGTCTTCTAGAAGCTGGGTCTAGTGTCGACACTACCAGGGACTGTGTCGACACCCTGCCCCAGTCAGCAACTGGGTCTTCTGGGAACTGGGTCTAGTGTCGACACTACCAGGGGCTGTGTCGACACACTGAACCCTGTCTTCATGAAAAACTCCAAGAATAGTGACCCAGTGTCGACACCATCAATGGATGTGTTGACACTATCAATGACAAGAGCTATATACACCTGTAAATTTAACACATAAATCATTAGTACAAGATATTATCATTAAAATATGAGATATTAACACATCAAAAACATGTGTTTAAGCATTATTGTGATATGTATAAAATGTATAACATGTTCAACATATCATCATCAAATCACAATATGTCATCATCAAAATCAAAGTATGAGTGATGTTCATTGGTTATCATTAAAATACAAATTTAGGAAATTCCAAAACACACTCAACCCAACATATATTTCATTTGCATAATCTTCTATCTTTCTGACAGAAGATCTTTTTATCTCTCTAGATCTCTTCTTTTCTATCAGACAAAAAGTGCTTACCTACTACTTCTGGGTGACAGCAGGAAACATAGAGGTAGAAGCCTTTTGATAGAAATACTCTTTAATCTAAACACTTTCTTCTATGCCTGCAGATCTCGAAGACCACCAAGTGGCTGACAGTCTGAAGAGGAAGAATAGACAGATCAACAATGACTAGAAGAGTCCAACAGATCTCTTCAACGGATCTATTCATAGCCTCTCATATAAAAGAGAAGCTAGGCTGAAGAAGAGTAAGAGAGCTTTCCTGAAGATTTTTCAAAGAGGTACATCCAGTGAAGAACCCTAACTCCAGATACACTCAAAGGAAAAGAGAGAAAGAGCCCAAGCCCAAGAAAAAGTGCTCAAGCGTCTGAAGCCTTCAAGCTTTCAAGCTCTTCTCCTCTCTTCACTCTCTCTGTGGTCATTATAAATCTGAGGGAGAGTCTGTGGCTGGATGAGTAGAGTTGTTATTGTTCACCTTGTAACAGCTCTTGGTCTATTCTTTATTTTCTAAGAAAGATTTCTGTCCAGCTATAGGACTGTATATAGTGTAGAGCTAGTTAGGGTTTAAGTCTAGCAGAACTGTACTAGGGTTTGTACCAGGAGGTTGGCTTCTTGACCTGTAAGAGAAGGTGGCTGCCTTTCCCGGGAAAGAGAAGAAAACCAGCTAGGGTGCTGGGTGTTGTATTGTCCGTAAGGGGGACTGTACCCTTGGTTAGTTAAATCCAAGAGATTGCTTGGGGACTGGACGCAGGACTTCCATGTGGAAGGGCCGAACCAAGATAAGATCCTTGTGTCTTTGTGTGATTGTTTATTTGCTTCCGCACTGCTACTCTCTATCACACTCAACTAACCAAACTTTCAAGTGATAATTTTATGCGTTCAAGTTTCTGTTTTAGATTTCATAAAACCTATTCACCCCCCCTCTAGGTTAGCTTGCTGCCGTACCAAAAGTGGGCCAATAGTTTTTTCACTCTTAAACTTCATCATGAACTTTTTGATTGCTCCTACTGGTGATAGGAGTGTTGATCCCATACTGTGTTTATGTGTGGATTGAGAAGGTCTATCTTACCTTGAAGCTGTGAATCAACGGATAAGCTGTGTAATCAGTGGTTGGCAAGCTGTGAGTCAGCGGTCAAGCTGTGAGTCAACGTTCAAGTTGTGAGTCAGCGTTTAAGCTGTAAGTCAACATTCAAGTTGTGAGTCATCATTTAAGCTGTGTGTCAGTAGTATTTGAAGCTGAATCAGCGGTTTAGTGAAGCCTCACTTGGTTTGAGTGAGGGGTGGACGTAGGTCTCCGTCTGGGATCCGAACCACCTTAAAAATATCATGTTCAGTGGTTGTGTAGGATCGGATAGGTGGATAATGACAAAGCTAAAAGGGGGGTTGAATAGATTTGCAGCGGAAACTAAAGTAATTTAAAAATTACTTTGAATTAGTATATCTATTCAAATAAAACCCCACTGAACAGGTGGAATATGTGTGATTAGTGTGTGTGAGCAAATCAATTAGTAGTGTGAGCGAAATCTCTATGCATGCATCTAGCGCAATACAAAGTAACCACAATTCAAACCACTGCATATGGGATTTTTAGGTGGTTCGGAAATCACCTCCAGTGATTCCTACGTCCACCCCTCACACAGTGAGGCCACACTACTCAAAACCTTGAGTACAACACACACTGGAGCACGACGACTCCAGAACACCCTTGAACACGACGACTCAGGACACAACCGGAGTACGAAGACTCTAAACCCTTTGAGTACGACGACTCAAAGAAAACTCAGGAGATAGGCACAACGACCTACTCCAAAAACCACTTGTGAGTACGACGACTCACAAGCACATGAGCACAACGGCTCTAGAGCACTAAGGCTCCAAACTAGAGCACTACGGATCCAAACCTTTGGACCACGAAGGATCCAAGTTCTGCTAGAACAAGCTCAGTTAGAGAATAGATCCTCTAACCCGATCTATCTCAATACAATGATAAAAATAGAACAAACATAATTAAGTGATCTGTGTAGAAACAATACACAGATCACACAATGAAAAACTGGATGAACACTCCAAGAAAATAAATGAAATAGATGTGATTGGATGTTCCTTAATGAAGAAGACTTGCAGAAGCTTGGATTGAAGATGCTTGAAGAAATTCGTTGGAGATCTTCTTCAATCCACGATGCTCTGCTTCAGTGGCATCCGGATTGCTAGTTCTTCTTCTTCCTTGTGTTTTCTGCTCCTCAATCTGATGGTGCTGCTCTACTCCCTTCCTGGATGTAGATACTTTATCCTCTCTCCTTTCTCTTCTTTCTTCTTCACGTTCTCCTTCCAAACAACACTGCTCTGCTCCCTTTCTGGACGTAAGTTCCCTTTTTCCCTTAGCAGCCGCCACACCATTTTCTGAAGAGTGTCTGGTCTCTCTCTCCTTTGGAGTACAAGAAACATGGGTATTTATAGCCCCATGTGTCCATGTGGTGCCTTGGGGTGAATGGGCACAGAAATCTAGGTCAAATCCCTTGATTCCTAAGCAGCCACGTGTCCAGAAAAATTCCCATTTTTGAGCTTTAGTCGAAATGTGTCGACACACAGGCAGACTGTGTCGACACCACTGGCTACTGCTTCAGAATAGGCTTCTGGGACAGTGAACTAGTGTCGACACACAGGTGTACTGTGTCGACACCACAGGCAGACTGTGTCGACACCACTGGCTACTACTTCAGAACAGGCTTCTGGGATAGTGAATAGTGTCGACACACAGGTGGACTGTGTCTACACCACTGTGACAAATTGTGTAAACCTGAAAATATAAAGTGTAAACCATTAATACAAGATATTATCATAAAAATGTGAGATATAAACATCAAAAATATGTTGTTTAAGCATTGTTGGATATGTATAAAATGTATAACATGTTCAATATGTCATCATCAAAATCAAGGTATGATTGATGTTCATTAGTCATCATTAAAGTACAACTTAGGAAATTCCTAAACACACTCAACCCAACATTCTCCCCCTTTTTGATGATGACAAAATATATGCACAATCTTCCAATAGCCTGACTCCCTTGACTGCAATAACTCCCCTTGACCATATTCACCCTGAACAACTTTCTCCATAAGAAAACTTCTCCCCTTTAAAGAACTTTCTCCCCTTTTTGACAGCATAAAAAATATAGGTAAGAGAGAGAAACAAAGAATGTAGGAGATCAAGAAATGCAGTTGTAGAAATGAAGGTCAGAATGATCAAAATAAGTGAGGCAAAGTGATATTGACATATGAGAGAAGTTATTGGTTTTGGTTATTGTGCAACAAAGTTTAATCAAAAGACACACTCAACACAAGGTATTGCAAGATATAATGATCCGAATGTAGTTAAAATAATGATGCAAATGTGAAGTAAAGTGACCTATATGAGTGAGCAGAAGTATTTAACAAGGATGTTATGAGCTTTAATTTTAACACAATATAGAATAATAGGTCTAAACTCAGTATGCATGAACTTAGTAGGTCTTAAGCTTTCTAGCTATCCTGTCAATTTGAATTTCCTTTCATTTTTAGCTGGGAAAGAATACAAGAATAATTAGTTAATCTCACTTTTCAGTGCAAGAGATCACATTGATCAGATGCAAGACCTCCTGATTACTCTGTTTTAACTTTCATTATCTTATACAGAGCTGAAAATTTTGATTTCCACTTTTTGACGCGAAACAAATCACTTTTTAGGTGAAATGGCCCGATTACTAAGTGGTTCAAGAATTTGCATTGCTATGTTTGTATCTTTCCAGATTGTTGATCATTTTCTTTGATGTTTTGCAGGAATATGTTTACTTTGACCAGAAAGTCATGACTACGAATTTAGAAAAAAAAAATTCTTTAACATGCGGTAAAAATGAAGCTTATATTAAAGCCACTCATGTGCTTACAAGTGTTTTGCAAGTCATTTAAAGACATTCAGTAATATTGCACAACCTTGAAATGATAATGAATCTTTGAAATTAAACTAAATGCACAATGATTTTAATTTGAGTATATTTATTCTCTCACAAGAAAATAGCACAATGACTCAAAAATTCTGATAATTGGGGCTCAAAATGGGCAACAATGTCAAGAGAATTGAGTAAAGAGTTGACAATGAGCACAATTCTGATACTGAAAGATTCCCTTTTCATATAGCTCCCCCTCTCAGGTGAACATGAAGATTATTGAAGAAGGAACATTTCAGTGAAGTGAAAGTAGAATCATCAAGAATGATTTAGAAAAACAGGCTCCCTCTCAGAATGCATAAAAGAAGGCTCTTGATACTTGGCGGAGACTTACACTCACACATAGTGAAAGGTCCAGACAAGCTTGACTTGCCTTTCTTCAAGTCACTATTTAATATACCAAGAATGCCAATGCAGTGTGAGAAGCCTTCATTCTGGAATGAAGCAATATCCAAAGACTTTCAAAGAATCGTCGACAACTGGATCTCAGTGTCGACAGTTACAGAAGTAGCAGACTCAAAGGTGTCAGAATAACTTTTCAAGAATAGAGCAGTAGTGAACAACTAGTGTCGACATATGTGCACTATGTGCCCTGATCATGATAAAAAGAATTGGTGTCAACACAGAGAAGATGTGTGTCGACCATAGCATGATCAAATTCAATTTTCTGAACTTTTCAAGTTCCAACAAGTTTTAACAACTATTTGTAGCATTTTTAAGAGCATTTTGCACTTCCCAAAATTTACCCCCTTAACATGTGCATGGAATGAAAAAAAAATTGTAATCAATTCACAACATGATTATGCATACAATTAGCTTTATGCATAATATGACTTTTGGTACTTGGCGGAGTATTTTACTCACGCATAATGATAGTTTCCAAATAAGTATAACTTGTTTTTCCACATGTCATCATTTGATATACCTAAAAGTCAAAGCAGTTGATATGCACACAGAATCATGGGCACAGTTAAGCAAGCATGATAATACAAACATGATTTCAATTGTTATGACATAGTTATTGTTGGGAGCAACATCAAAACACACTCTTCATTGTTCAGAGAAGACTCTAAGAATTTTCTTTAACTTAAGCAGTTCAATCTGGAAATGACATGAGTTTTACCTGAACAGTCTTCATTTGGATTTTACTTGTGGTTTCCAATTTTTCTTGCCTTGCATAGCCATTGTCTTGATTTCAGATGGAAAAGGTATGGCTACAAGGCTCATCAACTTGCTGATCAAGCTGGCCTTGGGACCCATACCTACTTGGGTCCTTCAGTGGAGCAAGAGTTAGATTGCAACAATGAACCTTTTTGAATCCAAGAGATTTTTTTTTGTGTGGTATAGATGCACTTTTGTCATTGATGAACTATATCACATTAGTTCCATAACACAATTATTCTTTGTTTAATGCATCTATGTTTTCATGAAATGTTCAATTTATTTCACATGGAGTGTCTGAGCATTTTCACAAAATCATGATTCTTAGTTACATGTGCATGATGTGAAACTTTTGCAAGTAATTCAAGCAAAAATCATCATGGAAGAAATGAAATAAACAAGCAGTCATGTTTCAATCACAACCTTTTTTTTTGTTTTTAAATTAATGACTCTTAACAAGGAAGATCATTGGTACTTGGCGGAGGTTATTCCTCACACATATTATAGTTTCCAGACAAGCCTGACCTGTCCTTACATAGTTCACCATTTGATATACCAATTGATCTTTGCATAAGAGTCCCAATGATTTCAGTTTTTATTTAGCATAGAATCTCTCAGAAGTATTTACCTGGTGAGATTTTCATTTTCTTTCATTCTCTCACTTACTTTCCTTGTAGCCTTAGTCATGAAGCCTTCATCTTGAAATTGACTACAAGGATCCCTGCATCCAGCATTCAAGCAGCACATTTCAGAACCCAAACTTGTTTGGGTCCTAAGGATCTTCCATGAATCGCAACAATGATTTTGAATCCAAAAGGTTTTATATTGGGTGCATTTTTTGAAGACTAGAAACACTAGAATCTTGGTTTCTAATCTTAGAGTTATTAGTATATAATGCACCACTGCATACTGAACATTTTGTTTTCTATTTTTAGATTTTTATCATTGAGATTTTAACATGGAATTCAGAAGAGATCTTTTGTGCAACAATTCTATTTTCATGTACATGGAATTCTAAGTGTTTTCTACATGAACATGATCTTTATTCTTATGTACATTAACATGAAACATGGAAGCATGCACAAGATTATCAAATCTATGCCAACATTTCCTAGAAGTATGCCCAAATTTATGACATGTGAACACTGGACTGATTTGGCATATTTATCAAAATGTTGATCTCTATTCCAGTAAAATTTGGCTAAATGACCAGGTGATAGCCACGAATGCGTCGTTAAACACGTGACTAACAATCTCAAAATTATCGGCCTACAGTAAATATTTTGACAATAGTTAAGTGGTGAGAGCTGAGTCGAATCCACGGGAAAAAGATTTTAGAGTTGAAAACCTTGAGTTTTTAGTTAGGAAAATAGTGTGGTGATATTAAAACTAAGTTGCGTTAAATAAATCTAAGCTAAACTAAATAAATAAAGAGAGGGATATTAAGAGAGAGAGAGAAGACTATTACGAATGGAGAGAGTAAGAAAATATCCTGTGACCGATTAACTAAACAAATATTCTAAATCTCTTAACACAAGCATATCCACACTAAAATAAATCTAAAGAGACAAGAAGGTGAAGAGAGAAGGTAAGAAAGAGGAGAATAGAAGAGAGAGAGACGGAGGGTACAAATAGTGAACAAAATAACTAACAAACTTTATTTAAATAAAAGAAATAATGTGCATCTAACATACAACTTTAATTAAAGAGAGAATAAGGAAAAACAAGAGAAAAGAGAGAGAGAAAGAAAGAAGAGAGAGAGGAGAGAGGAGAGAGAAGAGAGAGAGAGAAGAGAGAAGAGAGAGAAGAGAGAGGAGCGGTGATAGAGAGGAGAGAGAAAGAGAGAGAAAGCGAGAGGAGAGAGAGAGCGCGAGAAAGAGAGAGAAGAAGCGCGAGAGAGAGAGACGCGAGAGAGAGAAGAGAGAGAGCGGCGATGAGAGGAGAGAGAGAGGGGCCTGCGCCTACGTGCATGCAAACGCATGCCCGTAGGATGGGCTGTGGGCTCGCGCGGGGGTTCGCGCGCGGCAGGCGGCCGGGCGGGTGCGGCTGGGCAGGCGCGCGGGGGCACGGGCGGCAGGTGCGGGGCACGCGCGGGGCAGCAGGCGCGTAGGCTGGGCCGAGGGCGCGGCGTGCAGGCGCTTGCTGCTGCTGCTGCTGTTCTCCTGAAAGAAGAGAGACCGGGGGGAGAGAAGAAGAAGGGAAGACGAAAGAGGATAGGGAGAAGAAGAGAAAGAAGTAGAGAGGAAGAGGAGATCGCAGGAGGGAGAGAGAGAAAGTAGGAAAAGAATAATGGAATGAGAGAGAGAGAGAGGGTTTTATAAAGTGTTAAGAAAAGAGAGAAAGGGGGAGATTTTAAAGGAAAAGAGATTTTTGGAAAATAGGGAGAGATTTTAGAAATGAGAAAGTGTTTTTGAAAAGAAAGAGAGAGAGGGAATATTTAAAAAAATAGAGTCTCTCATTATTCTCTCTTAGTCTAATCAAATTTATTGGCCCATTTGACACTTCATTTCTTGGCCCTTAATCCTGCAATACAACACAATAGAGATTTAATCAATTATCATTTTGTAATAAAGTGACAATGAATTTGTGTAAAATTAGAACCATAAGATAATAAATAACATGATTATCATTATAACATCACCATTATCACACCCCCCAACTTACTCATTGCTAGTCCCTTAGCAATGCACATAAGTAAATAATTGGGACAAACAAGAGTTCAAACATCATACTTCATGACAAGAAAGTAAGAATGAGAATCTTGGTCATAAGTATTTCAAGTTCCAATTGAGAGTGTCAAAGGCAAATATGTCAGTTCGTGTCATTAGACAGTTCCTCAAGATACACAAATTTCATACTTTTTGTATAATGTTTGAGCATTAATAAGAGGGCATGGGCTTTTTTACTTATCACTCAATGATGGTATGAACTCTACACTCCTTAAATTCGATCCTCGAATTACAGGTAGCTTTCAATCTGCCTAATTCTTTTTTTCATGATCTTTTTTTCTTTTCATTTATATGGTGCTGCACTTCCTTTCACCGTTTGACGCGAGCCTCAACTCTTATCTTAGGAGCCACAGGCCCGGTTACTAAGATCAGGGGCATTTCCATGTTTCTTTTTTTTTTTTTCACTACTACAACACATTTTCACATTTATTTGTAGGCTGTAGCTTTTCCCCACGATTGGTCATCAATAGGATGTAGAATATCAATGAATCAACCTGAATGTTCGGTAAAACTCTCATCATCCATTTGAATAGCTCAAATAATACTTACTGTGTTGATGAATTTCAAATGTATTTTGAGGAATGCTAAAACTAACTAGTTTAACTCACCCCTTCAACTCACCACCTTCACAATACACACTATGAGTCAGCTAGAAGCAAAAAAAAAATTCATGCATGAAATATGAAGCATGAAGCACAATGTTAGGGACAAAATTTTGAAATACATTTGTCTCTCCCCCCACTTAAATGACATTGTCCTCAATGGCATAAAAGTAGACAATAGAATAAAGCCAATGTAAGTTAAGAAAGGAGAGATGCAACCTGATGATCACATGCTGGTGGTTGCACACTAGCTTTATCAAATGATAGTGGCCAACAAACACCTAAGACACAAAATAAAAACGAAATCAATAGAAATCAATTTTCCTAAAATATTGGGTTGCCTCCCAACAAGCGCTAAGTTTAATGTCTTCAGCCAGACACATGGGGTAATAGGGTCACGTAAACACCCCCAATCAATTGACGCCAAATTTTTTATTTGTAAGGCATCACTGGCCATGGTGGGTCAAGTGTGTCCACACGTACCTTGCAGATCAGTAGTGATAGAGAAATTGAGGCACTCAAGATCATATATTCAATTAAGAAATTTTCATTTGTACACTTAAGAATTTTTGTATGTGTTGAACACATCAATGCAGACTTTATTATTTTCACCATTTTCACCCCAACTTCCATTTTCAGATCCTCTTTCATGATATTGAGGTCAGATTGAGTTGAATGCTCAGAGGATTGCTTGAACTCCATAGGCTGACTTGTGTCAAAAATAGTAGCATGATCTGGAATGAAATGGATATTACTTTCAACACAAGATGCTTAAAAGATTCAAGTGTAGTTGACCAATCAGCTAGTGGCAGCATGTCCATGAACATGTTGGATTTTGCCAAGGTCAGGAGGTAGGAATTCTATGTCTTTCTCAACATCAAGAGAGACCCAGTCAATGTGGACTTCAAGCAAAATTTCTAATTCTTCTCTTACCCAGAAGAATGATTGATGATTACACCCAGCTCTTTCTCCACACTCACCTCTTCTTTGTCACCCACTTGAAACAATGTCACATCAAACTCGGGCTCAACATCTTGTTGACACTCTTTCTCTTCTCCCCCCAACTTGAATTCAACTAATCACCAGAGCTTTTCTCAATATGACATTATGGATGGAGTCTTCTTGATGGTCAGTTTCAAGTTGGGCCAAGACAATAGATTGATTTTCAGTGGCACCCATTTCCTCCTGATTTGACTCATTAAAAGTATCTCTCATTTTCCAAGTGGGCATGTCCACAATTATATTGGACTGAGAAGTTTCGAATGGAATTTGAGAGTCAAATTGTTGGTCACAATCAAGATAATGATGTTCATATTTGTCAATGGGTTGGCATGATGACTGACTATCTTGCCTCCTTCTGATTTCCATCAGTTGAGTAATCAAGAGGTCAGTTTTGACAAATGATTGCTCTAATTCTTGTTGTTGTTGGGTGAATGTTTGCTCAAAGACTTGTTGGTTATCATGGATTTTTTGCATAAATTGCCCAAATTGATCATCAAATAGGCCTGATTGTGGGGGAGAAGTATAAGTGGACTGTGGATATACATGTCCCTCATGATGGCTTTTGTCATGAATATCAATTTGGCATTGGGCCTAATGTTGAAAGTTGTGGATAGGTGGACTTTGGGCTTGGGCCAGAATAGGTTGATCTCTAAGTGTAAATGTGGCATTACTTCTCTAAGTGGTTGGAAAGGTGTTCCTCATGAGCATTTGTTAAGCACACCGGCAATCAATGCCAAAAAAATTTTGATCGAACCATGATATGATTTCGGCACCTAGAAAGGGTCCTTGAATTTCCCCTTGAAGATCTTGATAGAGTAAACTCAATTTTCAGGGGAGACACCTTGGTCAACTTTTGAGTAAGGAGTGGGTGTGGATAACACTTGAAAGGTTTGGGTCTGTTCTTGGTTGAGGGAGGTGATGAGATGAAAGTGGGTCAACATATTTCCTCCACCCTGAATCATACATGTGATCTTTAATTGGGTGACCATGAATCAGATGGGCTTGAGTCCATTTGGAGCCATTGGACTGGTAAGTAGAGTTGATGGATAAAGTGGGTTAGGTTGAGAGTGAATACCATAATGGCTGATCCAATTGCCCAATTGATGTGCCAATTTTATAACCATAATTGTCAGCCCACATAAATCTTTTATTATTATTATTATTATTATTATTTTGAAATATTTGATTTTTTTATTTTCAATAAGTTAGCAAACAATTAATCCTATGACACTTAAGGTTCCCTAGGACATAAACATTTGATTTCTCACTAATCAACTGAGGCCTAGCTCAAATCCACTCTCAAACCCGTTAACTAGGCAGGTAAGAGGTGGGGAGTGGGAGGTTCCCCCTGCTCTCGCAGGGACCTAATTAAGTAACCACTTGTCCACTTAGGCGTTTGCCTATGAACCTCTAGCCTTAGACACCAGTCTCCAAACTTGATAGTGGCCCAAGTGGGCCTAAGTCTCAAAGCGAACCCTAAGTCAAGTTTCTACTTTCTTTTATTGAGCTTGGGAATGCAAAAGATGCAGGAAGTTGTGGTTTGTGGGCTAAGGAAGGGTGATCAAATCCCCACCATATCTTGTTAAGGAAACGGCCCTTAAAATATTTTTAGAAATGATATGCACACTACAAAATCAAGCAAGGGGTTCTATGCAAGCATGTCAATGCATGATCATGCTTTTAAGAAAGTTGAGATTCTCACCTAGCCTCCCGCAATCTTCGACAAGAAAGGAAACTTTTCAAAAGGAAATTACCTAAAGATGAAAGGCTAAATGATGCATGTCCTAAAGATGAAAGTTTCTAATTTTGACATGACATCTTTTATTGGAATCAGTGATTGATTTTTTTTTTTTATTTTTTAATGAATTATCTAAACAGGCAAATAAAAAAAGGAAACTCAATCAAGAGGGTTTTAAGGGTACTTACCTCCAACGCAATCCCTCGTTCTTTTGAAAGTAAAACAAATAGAAAGAGTGAGAGAGAGAAGGAAACTCACCTCACTTACCTTTTTTATGATTTTTTGTGTGCAATTTTTAGATTTTTTTTTCCAAAGAAGCCCCTTTTACTTACAGATCTCCCTTTTAGTGACAGATTTCTGATAGATTCTTCAATTTTGTAATTTTCAGGAATTTTCACTTTTTATTTGATACCTACAAAAGAAAGAAAATGTTAGCCTGAATTATATAAAAAAAACCAAGATTATCAAAACTAAAAATCTAATTCCCCGGCAACGGCGCCAAAAATTAATAGCCCACGAATGTGTCGTTAAACACGTGACTAACATCTCAAAATTATCGGCCTACACTAAATATTTTGACAATAGTTAAGTGGTGAGAGCCGAGTAAATCCACGGAAAAAAGATTTTAGAGTTGAAAACCTTGAGTTTTTAGTTAGGAAATAGCGTGGTGATATTAAAACTAGTTGCGTTAAATAAATCTAAGCTAAACTGAATAAATAAAGAGAGAGATATTAAGAGAGAGAGAGAAAGACTATTACGAATAGAAGAGTGTAAGAAAATACCTAGTGACCGATTAACTAAACAAGATATTCTAAATCTCTTAACACAAGCATATCCACACTAAAATAAATCTAAAGAGACAAGAAGGTGAAGAGAGAAGGTAGAAAGAGGAGAATAGAAGAGAGAGAGACGGAGGGTACAAATAGTGAACAAAATAACTAACAAACTTTTATTTAAATAAAAGAAATAATGTGCATCTAACATACAACTTTAATTAAAGAGAGAATAAGGAAAACAAGAGAAACGAGAGAGATAAAGCAGAAGAGAGAGAGGAGAGAGGGAGAGAAGAGAGAGAGAAGAGAGAGAAGAGAGGAGCGGTGATAGAGAGGAGAGAGAAAAGAGAGAGAAAGCGAGAGGAGGGAGAGAGGCGCGAGAAAGAGAGAGAGACGAGAGAGAGAGAGAAACACGAGAGAGAGAGAGAGAGCGGCGATAGAGAGGAGAGAGAGAGGGGCCGCGCCTACGTGCATGCAAACACATGCACGTAGGACGGGCTGTGGGCTCGCGCGGGGTTCGTGTGCGGGCGCGGGCAGGCGGCCGAGCGAGCGGCTGGGCAGGCGCGCGGCACCGGGCGGCGGCGGCGGCAGGTGCGGGGCACGCGCGGGGCAGCAGGCGCGTAGGCGGGGCCGGGGGCGCGCGTGCAAGGGCACTTTGCTGCTGCTGCTTGCTGTTCTCCTGAGAAGAAGAGAGACCGGGGAGAGGAAGAAGAAGGGAAGACGAAAGAGGATAGGGAGAAGAAGAGAAAGAAGAAGAGGAGGAAGGGGAGATCGCAGGAGGGAGAAGAGAAGTAGGAAAAATAATGGAATGAGAGAGAGAGAGGGAGAGTTTTATAAAGTGTTAGAGAAAAGAGAGAAAGATGGAGAGTTTAAAGGAAAGAGAGAATTTTGGAAAATAGGAGAGAGATTTTAAAAATGAGAAAGTGTTTTTGAAAAAAAGAAAGAGATGAAATATTTAAAAAAATAGAGTCTCTCATTATTCTCTCTTGGTCTAATCAAATTTATTGGCCCATTTGATACTTCATTTCTTGGCCCATTAATCCTGTAAATACAACACAGTAGAGATTTAATCAATTATCATTTTTGTAATAAAGTGACAATGAATTTGTGTAAAATTAAGAACCATAAGATAATAAAATAACATGATTATCATTATAACATCACCATTATCACTAGGTTTATTACAATTAAGGCAAATGAGATCATTTCTTACTTGGTACTTACCTTGGCATGTATGCATTTGCTGGAATCACCTTTTCATGTGAGGAGGCTTACCATGAGGAGAAGGAGGTACCTTTTGGTGGCTCTTGGTATGATGTGAATATTGAACTTTCTTTGAAACACTTCTGAAGTGTGGAAGAGATGGAGGAATCCTGTGTAAATTGTTCTAATTTTCTATTTCAATTTTCTTGTTTTTCACATAACAAGATTCTTCTTCTTAGCAGCATTTTTGCCATTTTTCTCATTTTGTTTTTGAATATTTTTCTGACATGAACTTTCACTGATTTTTCATTAGAGATATCAAAGTTCTTGTTCGCAGCAGCTTTAACAAATTACTTTGGTTTTCTTTTCTTTTTCCTTATTTTTTACAGAAGCAAGACTTGTGTTTGTAGTATTCTTCAATTCATCTTGACACTTCTTTCTCTGCTTTTAATGCAACAACTTCTTTTTCTGAAATTTGAAGTTTATTTAGCATGCCATCCAAACTATTTTTCATCTTGTTCTTTTCATTTTCAAATTGAGCAATTTATTTTTTCAAATCAGCAATTTTATTACTTAAATTGCTACAACCATTGTCCAATGATTTTTCATGCAACAAGCATTCATCTTCATTTTTAGATGACTATTTTCTTCAACAACTTGTTTGCATCTTTCATTTATTTGATGATCATGAGCCATGTTAGAAATCTATTTATTTAATTGATCATTATCAAATTTGAAATTTTCATTGAGATCAATCAATTTTTCATTTTCATCTTTCAAATCAAGATTTTCATATTCCAATTGATTATGATTTTCTTCAACTTGGACAACTTGTTTTCCACAATTTTTGATTTTATCTTTCAAACTTTCTTTTTCAGAATTCAGTTTATGAACTTCAATTTTCAAATTCTCATTTTCTTGTGAAGATCTTTATCATTGTTCTGGAGCAATTCAAATGTATTTTCAATTTTTCACTTTCTTTGTGGCAATATTTTAAAGTTTTTTTAATCTTTATTTTTAGTGTTCAGCTTTGCATTAAGATTTTGTATCTTCTCACAGAATTCAATCAATTCAACATAAGACATGCCTTCATCTGCATCAGAATCAGAATTAGAATACAAATGGATCTAGAATTGATTTACCTGACCTTGTAGACCCATATGAACTCTTGTGTTCCGAAGAGGATGAAGAATGCTATGAACTCATGGAATGTGCTGTTAGAGCCAAAGTCTTTTGAATTGTTGATTTTCTAGATTCATTGAAGCTCTTCTTTGCCATTAAGTACTTTTGAATTTCTTTTGCTCCTTTTCTTTGTGAATCCTATGAAAAACCGATGAAAATAATCTTGGGGATTTCTCTGAAATTATAATAGGAAATTCATGCAGATTAAAGCAATTTGCCATTATAACAAAACTCAAAAGATTATTAGATCTAATCACAGTGAATCAATGTAACAAGGAATTAGATCTAACAATTAGAGTGGTTAATCCTCTCTGATACTAATTATAGGATCGGATAGGTGGATAATGGCAAAGCTAAAAGGGGGTTGAATAGATTTGCAGCGGAAACTAAAACAATTTAAAAATTACTTCGAATTAAGATATCTATTCAAATAAAACCCCACTAAACAGGTGCAATATGTGTGATTAGTGTGTGTGAGCAAATCAATTAGTAGTGTGAGCAAAATCCCTATGCATGCATCTAGCGCAATACAAAGTCAAACCACAATTCAAACCACTGCATAGAGGATTTTTAGGTGGTTCGAAAATCACCTCTAGTGACTCCTACGTCCACCCCTCACACAGTGAGGTCACACTACTCAAAACTTTGAGTACAACACACACTGGAGCACGACGACTCCAGAACACCCTTGAGCATGACGACTCAAGACACAACCAGAGTACGACGACTCCAAACCCTTTGAGTATGACGACTCAAAGAAAACTCAGGAGATAGGCACAATGACCTACTCCAAAAGCCACTTGTGAGTACGACGACTCACAAGCACATAGCACAACAGCTCCAGAGCACTAAGGCTCCAAACCAGAGCACTACGGCTCCAAACCTTTGGACCACGAAGGATCCAAGTTCTACTAGAACAAGCTTAGTTAGAGAATAGATCCTCTACCCCGATCTATCTCATACAATTATAAAAATAGAACAAACAGAATTAAGTGATCTGTGTAGAACACATACACAGATCACACAATGAAAAATTGGATGAACACTCCAAGAAAATAAATGAAATAGATGTGACTTGGATGTTCCTTAATGAAGAAGACTTGCAGAAGCTTGGATTGAAGATGCTTGAAGGAATTCATTAGAGATCTTCTTCAATCCAAGATGCTCTGCTTCAGTGGCATCCAGATTGCCAGTTCTTCTTCTTCCTTTGTTGCTTTTCTGCTCCTCAATCTGATGCACTGCTCTACTCCCTTCCTGGATGCAGATACTTTATCCTCTCTCCTCTTCTCTCTCTTCTTCTCACGTTCTCCTTCCAACAGCACTGCTCTGCTCCCTTTCTGGATGCAAGCTCCCTTTTTCCCTTTCTGCATCCGCCACACCCTTTTATGGAGATGTCTGGTCTCTCTCTCCTTTGGAGTATAAGAAACATGGGTATTTATAGCCCCATGTGTCCATGTGGTGCCTTGGGGTGCGTGGCGCATAAATCTAGGTCAAATCCCTTGATTCCTAAGCAGCCACGTGTCCAGAAAAATTCTCGTTTTTTAGCTTTAGTCGAAGTGTGTCGACACACAGGCAGACCGTGTCGACACCACTGGCTACTAGTTCAGAACATTCTTCTGAGACAGTGAACTAGTGTCGGCATACAGGTGCACTGTGTCGACACCACAGGCAGACTGTGTCGACACACAGGTAGATTGTGTCGACACCACTGGCTACTACTTCAGAACAGGCTTCTGGGACAGTGAACTAGTGTCGACACACAGGTGGACTGTGCCGACACCACTGTGACAAATTTGTGTAAACCTGAAAATATAAAGTGTAAACCATTAATACAAGATATTATCATTAAAGTGAGATATTAAATATAAAAAATATGTTGTTTAAGCATTGTTGTGATATGTATAAAATGTATAACATGTTCAATATGTCATCATCAAAATCAAGGTATGAGTGATGTTCATTGGTCATCATTAAAGTACAACTTTAGGAAATTCCAAAACACACTCAACCCAATAGTTTGATGTGTTGATTTTCCACTAGAATGCTTGCATAGGATTTTGATCACCATCTAAGCACTCACACACTTATAGATAGATGATTTAATGTGCTTTAGATTCCTATAAGTTAATCAAATCAGTGGGTACCTATTTGAATAGAGATTTTAATTTGACATATTTTTAATTTCATAAGGTTTCCGCTGCAAATCTATTCAACCCCCCTTCTATATTTGCCATTTCATTGCATCTTCGATCCAACACTCCCATGAACAGGCCAATGTCTTGCAAGGAATATCAACACACATGTCCGTGGAAATAGAAAAGAACACACTAAACACATATAAAATTTCACATCTCATATATATTAACAAGAATATTACATTGCCAGTTCTCAACAAAAGTCAAGTACAATGTACAACAGCCTGGGGCATATTCTGGGGTACAACAGACATGAATTACACTGTTGGAGGAACGAACCCAACTCTGTTGCAGTACGGCTCCGAACTAGAAGGAGGATGGGAACCCTCCTGCTCTCCCTCACTTGAAAGGAGTAGAGGTGAGCCTCACGAGTCACTGACTCAGTAGTGAAACTCCCTCAAAAGCCGAAACAACACAAGAACTAGAGATGCAGGAGTAAAACATCTATTTAAGCAGTTAAATAGGCTATCTAAGCATGGTGCCACAACTGTACTTAAATAAACAATTCTACACTATTAACATGGCTTAAACATTAATAATTAAACGACAAACCATGCTCATAGGTACAATCTAAAGAAGGGTAATGCCAAACATGAGTCATGAAGATTGGTTCACGACACCAACTACTGATCCAGACAAACCACACAAGCCTACCTTTCAGCCTCACAGACACGGACGAAAGGTCCAACTGCCGCTCCACCTCAATAGAGTTGGCAAACTATGGAGACCAAACTAACATCACACCTGCAGACCACACAACTACAGGTCCATGTCTGGCACCTTTAGGGACTTCGGCCCGAGCTCCCTAAAGTGAGGCACTGGAAAAAAGGACTAGTTGTGGACTAGTATGTCTACTGGTGTCTGTCCCCCAACCAAGAGCACGCTACAAGTGACTGAAGACAACCAACACACACAAGTCGTTGTCCCACTGTTGTCTTTTCCTCAGCTGGACATACAACTCAAGCAAAGGAGTGAGGGTGTCCAGGAAGACGACATAGACCTCGACGGTATACAAGTACTAGGACAAACCCTGAGCACAATGTGCCTAGCTCACAAAGAACCTGGGGTACCCGACTCGAGAGATAACCATAGAAGGTATCGTACTACCCAACTTGCCACGTACACACAAACTATGCAACTCGGCATTCTCAATCTCGTTACATGCTAATGCACCACTTTCATGCTTTAAAATACTTTAATCAACAACATAAAACCACCGCATTGCATGAAACCTGCTCATTGTTCTCTGGGACAAGAACGCGATGGGTCGGGTGGTCGCCTCTTAAATCACGACATACACAAATGACGCATTTAAGAGGTTGTATCATGATGGATCATGTCGTCGCGTTCAATATGCAATGTTTGGGTCCATCGCCTTTCAAGCCATGGTTTCCACCCTAACCTACCCTTCTGAGAAACCCCACAAACCATCCTGTATAGTTATAAAACTTGCATATTTGCATTCCTGTAAACACCTACACATGCTTGCTACTAATATAACTATTTCCATGCTTTAAACACTTCAGTCACGATCCATTCGGACCAAAAATGAGTAGATACCAACATGAAGAACGGTGTTGCCCTGGTGTTTCCCGCGCTCCAAACAACCCCCTCGCGACAGTAGCACGCGAAACTGCTCTCCGCAAACGTCGAATCACCCGAAATCCCCATAGCAAGCCTTCCATCGACCCAAACAGTGTTTCCTACACTGTTTGGCCAGGGCTCGGCCAACAAAACCTCACAGTTCAAATCATGACGGGGCACAGTGTTGCATTTAAATCGCGATGTGCATGGCCATCGCAATTTAAATCCAACGTCCCTGCATGCGACACATGGCATGCATGTAGCCACGTGCTCAGGAAAGTGGCGTCGAAATCGCGACGGGGAAGGTGGTCTCGTCTCCAAAATGTGATGCCTATATTGGTCGCGTTTATAGGAAGTGTACTAGAGGCTAGTTGGGCTCGGATTTCCAAACCCCCAACCCCTCACAACCTACTACATAAGCACAAACACAACCAATATGCCACACACTGGCCACCAAACCCAATAAACTAGGATCCGAACAATCGAGATGTCACAAATTGAGACTTCCGAGAACCCAAACTCCGAGAGTTAGGAAAGAGAATTTCAAGCCTTGTCTTGAGAGCTCAATATTGAAGGGGAGATGCTGTCGGATTGCCACCACATTGCCGGAGCTCGCCGGAGCTTCATAGGAGTGCCTTGGAGGACTTCCTGAGTAGCACCCTCAAGCCTCTTCTCTCAGTGCCAACCAGATTCTTTCTTCTCTCTCTCTTTGTATGCTAGTTTTGTTCTTAGTTGCATGTATCATCACCCTCTCATTTCTCCCTTTCGTTTTTGTTGAGATTTTTTTTTTTCACACATCCATCATACACCCATCCACCCAATCATCTTTAGGGGTTTAAAAAAACACTACAATTTGTGTTCATGCGCGTGTTCTTCTTTTCTCTCCTTCTTTCAAGAATTGGTACTACACAACTTAGTCTCTAATTCAATTTTTCTCTTTGTTGTTATTCTTTGTCTTCTTTTTGCAAGTTAACCAAAATTAAAACCTTCTTCAACGGCCGGATAATTTGAAGAAGTAAGAGTAATTCACATCTCCAAACTCCATTATAGATGAGCGATCATCTATTTCTTTTCCTTTGGAGCCCATAGTTCCTGGTGATCAAACTCCATATTGTGCACACACGCACTCTCATCTTTCTCTTTCTTTTCCCACCACTTTCATCATTATTTTTCTCTTTTTCTTTACTTGTCACCAAAAATCATCTGTTTAAAATTTCTTTTCCCCCTTTCAGTTTTTAATCTTCATGGTTTCTCACATCCACAAATTGGCGATCACGGTAGGACTCTTGTTGTTTTAACTTTGGTTACCTCTCCTTTAGCACCCACACGTGCCCCTCATTTGGCACCCACGTAT
>CM024762.1:16535722-16588259 GCA_014218235.1 Colocasia esculenta | reverse complement strand
CATTTTACAGGAATATTTTGCTTTGACCAGAAAAGTCATGACTATGAATTTAGAAATATTATTCTTAACATGTGGTAAAAATAAAGCTTAAACATACACATGTGAAATATTAAAGCCACTCATGTGCCTATAATAGTGTTTTGCAAATCATTTTAAAAACATTCAGTATTAAGATTGCATGACCTTGAAATGATACTGAATCTTTGAAATTAAACTAATGCACAATGATTTTAGTTTCAATGTTTTAATTCTCTCATAAGAAAATAGCACAAGGACTCAAACATTCTGATGAATTGGGTTTCAAGATAGACAAGTAAGGTCAAGAGATAGGACAATGACTCCCCCTCAACATTGCATACAGACTCTTGATACTTGGCGGAGAAATATACTCACGCATAGTGAAAGTGTCCAGACAAGCCTGACTTGTCTTTCTTCAAATCACCATTTGATATACCAAGAATGTCAATGCAATGTGAGAGTGAGGAATTTATGAACAAGAATATTTGTCAACAAACTGAATGAGAGTTGGTGAATCATATATGACAGAATATTTCTCCAGCAAATTTCTCCAGCATTTCACTCAAAGATTCTTTCGAATTCACTCCCCCATAAGATATGCATGATATAAATGATCATTTAAGCAATTCAGATATGTTCATTCCAAGCAATTTGCACAGAAAGAGTATGAACATGATCAAGCATATATCAACAGGCATTTATTGAAGGAGAAGAATTTTGCAAAGACTCAAAATAAGTTTTTGAGATTTTCATTTTGCTTGGTGACCTTTATGCAGAAAAGACTATTGGTACTTGGCGGAGAATTTTTCTCACGCATGATGATAGTTTCCAGACAAGTCTAACTTGTCCTTTCACATTTCACCATTTGATATACCACATAGTCACTGCAAAAAAGAGTCAATTACACTTTATTTTTAGCATGAATTCATTGCATTTATTGAAAACATTTTTGCACTTTTTCAATTTACTCCCCCTTAATATGTGCATGGAATGAAAATGCTAGCAAGCAATCCACAGATGATTATGCACACCATTGCTTTAAGCATAACATGACTTTTGGTACTTGGCAGAGTATTTTACTCACGCATAATGATAGTTTCCAAACAAGCATAACTTGTTTTTCCACATGTCATCATTTGATATACCAAAAAGTCAATCAGTTGGCATGCACACAGAATCATGGTCATAGTTAGCAAGCATGATGACACAAGCATGATTCCAAATGTTATGATATAAGTTCATTGTTGGAGTAGCATTGAAACACATTTCTCATTGATCAGATAAAAATTAAACATTCATTTCAATTCAAGTTTGAAATGATAAAGAATTTTATCTGAACAGTCTTCATTTCTTTCTCAAAGATTTTACCTGTGTTCTCCAATCATTTCTAGTCTTGCACAGCCAGTATCTTGAATCCATTTACAATGTATGGCTGCAAGACTCCTCAGCTTGCTGATCAAGCTGGTTTTGGGACCCACACTTGCTTGGGTCCTGCAATGAAATCAATGTTAGATTGCAACAAAGATTTCTGAATCCAAAATGCTTTTAATTTTTGTATAGATGCATTTCTTTCATTGATAGAACTATGAGCAGAATTAGTTCCAGATTTTCTTTTTGTCTTGATCAATGCATCTATATTTTCATGAAGTTTTCTATTTTTTAGATTTTTAATATGAGCAGAAACAAAATGATTTTGTGCAACATTTCTATGCCTATACACATGGAATTTTTGAACTTTTCAGTATGAACATGATGTTTATTCCTATGTGTATGATCATGTGCATTAGACTGAAATTTCTGAGCATGCACAACAAAATCATTTCTGTACCAACAGTTCCTAGAAATATGACCAATTTTATGACAATGGAAGCATTGGACTGATTTGGCATGTTTATTGAAATTTTGATTTCTATTCCAGCAATGTTTGGCAAGATGACCAGGTTATTACAGTGAAAGCAAATGAGAGCATTTTTACCTGATACTTACCTTGGCATGTGTGCATTTGCTGGAATCTCCTTTTTATGTGAGGAGGCTTACCATGAGGGGAAGGAGGTACCTTTTGGTGGCTCTTGGCATGATGTGATTTGGAACTTGCCTTGGAGCTTTTTGAACTGATGGAGAAGGTAGATGAATCTTCTTGACTGTGGCATTCTCCTTTTTCTCTTTCTGTTTCTGAACAAGACCTTTCACTAGTTTTCCATTAGAGATATCAGGTTCTTGTTCACAGCAAATTTCACAAATGTTATTGTGCTTTTCTTTTCATTTTTCTTAGTTTTAACAGAAGCTAGACTTGTGTTCTTCAATTCATTTTGAATCTTCTGTTTTTCAGCTTTTAATGCAACAACTTCTTTTCTGAAGTTTGAAGCTTGTTTAGCATGACATCCAAACATTTTTCATCTTGTTCTTTTCATTTTCAAATTGAGCAATTTGTTTTCCAAGTCAGAAATTTTATTACTCAAATTGCTACATTCATTCTCCAATGGTCTGTCATGGAACAAGCCTTCAATCTTCCTTTTTAAGTGACAATTTTCTTCAACAAGTTGTTTGCATCTCTCATTTACTTGATGATCATGAGCCATATTAGAGATTTGTTTGTTTAATTGATCATTATCAAATTTGAAATTGTTATTGAGATCAATCAATTCTTTGTTTTCATTTTCCAGATCAATGACTTTTGATTTCAATAGCTCATGGTTTTCTTTCAATCCATTCAATTTAGTTTCACAGATTTCACTTCATCTTCCAATTCTCTTTTTCAGAATTTAATTTTTCAACTTCATTTTTCAAATTCTCAATTTCTCTGAAGGATCTTTGTCATTTTTCTGGAGTAATTCAAGTGTATTTTTCAAGTTTTCACTTTCTTTATGGCAATGTTTTAAAGTCTTTTTCAAGTCTTTATTTTTAGTGTTCAGTTGTACATTAAGACTTTGTATCTTTTCACAGAATTTAATCAATTCAGCATAAGACATGCCCTCATCTTCATCAGAATCAGAATTGAAATACACAAATGGATCTGGAGTTGATTTACCTGAGCTTTTAGACCCATTTGAACTCTTGTGTTCTGAAGAGGATGAAGAGGTTCTGAACTCTTAGACTTTGCTGTGAGAGTCATAGTTTTCTGAGATCTTTTTGCTCCTTTTCTTTGTGAGTTCTTTCCATCACTTCTGTTAGCCATGAAGCATAACTCCTCATTTGCTGAACTTGAAGAGTTCTCTTCATCATCCTCACTTTGGTCTTCATCCGACCAAGTTGCAATCATAGCTTTTGCTTCTTCAATTTGTTGTTCTTCTCATATTTGTCCTTTTTGATCTCAGGACACTCACCTTTCATGTGTCCTTTCTTGTTGTACCTGTAGCAATCAATATGTCATCAGTTTTTTGATTTCTACTATCATTACAATTGAAGAAGAGCATTCCTTTTATTAGAAGAATAATGTTTCTTTTCATTGAATCTTCTTCTTCTTGATTTTAAAAATTTTCTGAATTGTCTAGTCATGAGTCAAGTTCATCTTCATTAAACTCAGACTCATCAGAACTTGATGTTTCTTGATTTTTCTCTTTGATGCTTGATGAAGCCTTAAGTGCTATTGGTTTAGCCTTAAGCATGTGTTCTTCATTTCTCTTCAGATTTATTTCATAAGTCATTAAAGATTATGAGTTCATCCAAGGAGATTTTGGATAAATCCTTAGAATCTTCAATCACTGTAGCATTTGTGTGCCAAACAGATGATAGAGAGCGCAAAGTTTTTCTTACCAGATCAGCATCAGTGTATTCCTTACCTAATGCCTTCAGTCCATTGACAATTATCATAAACCTAGCAAACATTTCAGAAATCGATTCATCAGATTCATCATAAACAATTCATATTCAGAAACAAGTATGTTTGCTTTGATTTCCCTAACTTGAGATGTTCCCTCATACATCAATTCAAGTTTATCCCACATTTCTTTAGCAGATTTACACATGGATATTCTTGAATATTCTTTAGGGTGGACTGCACACTGAAGCATGTTCATGGCACTGTAATTAAGAGTAGCTTTCCTAATCTGCTCTCTAGTCCAATTTTCCTCATCTCCCTGATTTCATAAGGACCCACTTCAACTATCCTCCAGATTTCATAGTTTTGAGCCCTAAGAAAAACTTGCATGCGATTTTTCCAGTATGAATAATCAGACCCATCAAAGTATGGTGGTCTATAATGGAATGGCCTTCGGCTACAAATCCTCGAGAATCCATCAATTAGAATGATGGTGGTGAAAGAGCAAGTAACCATTCAAGCAATTAACACAGAGATCAAACAGAAGCAATCAAATCAGATCAGAGATAGACATTAACCCGCTCTGATACCAATTATAGGAACGGATGGGTGGAAGGATCAGATCTAGAAGGGGGGTTGAATAGATCTAATGCCAATTAACGCGGAAGCTTAAGCAATTAAAAATTACTTCTAATCAGAGATCAAATCACCCAATTAATTTACTGATCTGAAGTGTGCTTTGGGTGTGTGAGCAAATCAATTAGTATGTGAACGAAATCCCTATGCATGTATCTAGCGAGACACAAAGGCAAACCACAAATCAAACCAATGCACAGAGGATTTTTAGGTGGTTCGGAAATCACCTCCAGTGACTCCTACGTCCACCCCTCACACAGTGAGGCCACACTACTCAAAAACCTTGAGTACAACTCACACAGGAGCACGACGACTCCAAACACCCTTGAGCACGACGACTCAAGAACACCTGGAGCACGACGACTCCAAACACCAACCGGAGTACGACGACTCCAAATTGAGCACGACGGCTCAAACCACAAGTGATGCGACGACTCACAAACCTGAGCTCGACGGCTCAGAGTACAAAAGCTAGATCAAACACAAAAGAGATCAGATCCTCTAGCAATGATCTGATTCAAGACAGTTTCGTATATAGAAATTGTACAGAACTTCATGCACAAATCTCATTGACGAACTAAGGAAGAACGAACTCAGAAATAAGCAAATAGATGTAGAAGATGTTCTTCTTCGATGAAGAGGCCTTGCAGACGCTTCAATTGAGGAGCCTTGATGGAAATCGATGGAGATTCTCCTCAATTGGCGATGCTCTACTTTGATGGCATCTGAAATGCTAGAGATCCTTCTTCTCCTGTGCCTCTTCAGTTGGATCTGCTCCCTTGCCTTGCACAGCAACCTTCTCTCCAGGGATTCCCCTTGATTCCCTTGTCCTTCCTCTTGAAAGGATGGCTTGAAGCTTCTGGAGATGGAGACAGATCTGGAAAGCCCCTTTCAGCCGCCAAAAAGGTTCTTCAGGAAGTGTATGGGCTCTCTTGCCTTGGGGTACAAGGAACATAGGTATTTATAGCCCCATATGTCCATAAAGTGCTTTGGGGTGCATGGGCACGGAACCCTAGGTCAAATCCCCTAAATCCCAAGCAGCCACGTGTACAGAGAAATTCACGATTTTGACTTTCAGCCGGAGTGTGTCGACCTGCCCTGAACTAGTGTCGACCTGCTGTCCCATTTCTACAAACTGGTCTGCTGGAAACTGGGTCTAGTGTCGACCTGCCCTGAGCTAGTGTCGACCTGCCCTTCTGGAATCTGGGACTAGTGTCGACCTGCTTTGAGCTAGTGTCGACACTACCAAGACAAAAAGTGTGAACCTAAAAATTTACACATAACCATTAGTACAAGATATTATCATTAAAAGATGAGATATTAAACATCAAAACATGTTTTTAAGCATTATTGTGATATGTAGAAAATGTATACATGTTCAACATCATCATCAAAATCACAACATGTCACAATATCTCATCATTAAATCACAATGTCTCATCAATATCACAGTATGTCATCATCAAATCAAGGTATGAGTGAGGTTCATGGATATCATTAAATTACAACTTTAGGAAGTTCCAAAACACACTCACCCAACATGTTTGGCCCCTTCATTCAGAAGAAATCAAATTTATCCGGCAGTATCAGATGTATAGTAACTACTACTATGTACATCGCCTCCCAGAATCTCAGTTGGGTCCATTTCGTGCAGCCATCAGGGCCCTTAGTTCAAGCGCAGCTCATACTAAGTCCCTTAAAGTTGACTTTGCCACCTTGTTATTCCTAATATAGTGTCCTTCCCCCTCTCCATGCCTTGATTATGGAATCTTCTGTGGAACACTTATCTTTGAGCGAGCTGCAAGGGTAATGGCCAAATTATTTGGCAAGATGTCGTGACTTATCCTTCCCCAGATTCGTCTTTCGGCAGTATCTTCAGGGGCATATCAGGCAGATGTTCTGGCCCCTATTCTCTCTAAATGCGAGGGTTGTCTCCTGAAGAGTGGCAGAAGCTTTAATCCGTTGTCTGCTCAGCAGCTCAGCGATCTAAATTCCTCTCAGGCTAGTTCACATCAACCTCTCTTGTCTCCTGGTGAATTTTTGGATGCCAACTCTCTTCACCTCATCAGAGACTCCTATCTGACCTGGGTCGAAAGATACAAGTTTCTTTGCTTTAATAAAGCAAGAACTTAGGTCGCTTAAGATTGACTATCCCCTCAAGATTGAAGCTTTCCTTGGTTTGCCAACTTTGGGTCCTTCTTAACTTACAAGTTAGCCCTTGGCCGTGTTAAGTATGGGGACTTCATTTCAATCAAAGACAGCTTCATATCAAAAGGATGGCTCCCACTATGACCCTCCTATCAAATTGACTTTGGGGCCTTTCAAGCCTTCTTTGAAGAGCCGGAACGCCAGGCAATCCCTGTACTCAAGCATTTTGGCTCCCTGTTATCCCCTGCTTATTACTTATCTGTAAATCCTCAAAACTAATAAATATATGTTTGTTGTCTGCCCTTCCATCTTTTCTCTTCTTTCTTTGTCGAAGATTATCTTTTTCTTACTGGCAAAAAGGGAGAAAATTAGCATGTCTGAAATACATTCCGGAAATACACATGCTTATTGTTAAAATTTGGTCATCACCAAAAAGGGGGAGATTGATGATCAGTCTGTCCCCATGTAAATTTAATTATTATTTTTTGGTGATTAACAAAATTCCTTCAATGATTTCTAACATATATTTCATAAGTCTTAAGTACAGAAAATATACCAAAGTCACACAAACCAATATTGGTAAGTTTTACCTCTCTGAAGCTTTTATCTTGACAAGATCATATTTCTCTAAGTCCACATCGACTTCTGTTGAAAGTCATAACGATTTCAATAGAGCTATAACGATTTCTTCATAAGACTAAATGGTGTTTCAATCAAGTCGTTCTCGTAACGATTCCTTAAGTTATCGCATCAATTTCTTCAGAACTCGTAACGACTTGCCCGTCGTAACGATTCTTAAGTTATCGTATCGATTTCTTTAGAACTCGTAACGACTTGCCCGTCGTAACGATTCCTTAATTATCGCATCGATTTCTTTAGAACTCGAAACGACTTGCCCGTCACAACGATTCCTTAAGTTATCGTATCGATTTCTTTAGAACTCATAACGACTTCCCGTCGTAACGATCCTTAAGTTATCGTATCGATTTATTTAGAACTCGTAACGACTTGCCGTCGTAACGATTTGTTAGTGTTTCACATCGATTTCTTCAGTGAACACAACGACTTGCTTTCTATAATGATTTGTTAGTGTTTCACATCGATTTATTCAGTGAACACAACGACTTGCTTTCTATAATGATTTGTTAAGTGTTTCACACGCGATTTCTTCAGTGAACACAACGACTTGCGTTCTATAACGATTTGTTAAGTGTTTCACATCGATTTCTTCAGTGAACACAACGACTTGCTTTCTATACTATTTGTTAAGTGTTTCACATCGATTTCTGTAGTAAACACAACGATTTGCTATGACTCATAACGACTTGGTCAAACTAACTTGATCATAACGATTTCATAAGTCATATAGACAACGACTTTATGATTTATATCGACTTGAATTTTATCTTAAAGTGTTGAATAGTCAAAGTCTTCTCTTATCTGTCTGACTGTTGTGCATTTAATGAAGACAGAACGTATCTGCATGCATACAGATGATATCTTTTCTTCATCGTGCATATTCTGTCAACATCTTTTAGAACAAGCTACTCGGCATTGCTATTTTGGTGAATACTCATATCAACGTTTACTGACACCAAGAGACAGTCTAGCTGTCTATTGTTCTAGCATTTAATATGTGCAGAGTCCTAAAGACATTCTGTCATACAACGTTGGACCATATAGACACCAGAAGACCTTATCTCTTTGCGTGCTCAAATGGATAAAAGATTGTTGAAGGATCCAACATGACAAGCAGTCTAACGTTTACTTGAACAAGAGACAACGGATACTCCAACGACAATATTTCAAATTGGAGATATAAATACAAGACAGAAGAGAAGAACAAAGAAGTGTGTGGAGAACAAGCATCTCGGATTCAAGCATTCAAATTCTTCTACAAGAAGTCTAGAGCCAAGAATCTCATCTCTCATCATCTTTAGCTTTTCGCTCTCTGTGCTGTAATAGAATTTCTAAGAGAGCCAGTGTAGTTCTGAGAGTGTGCCTTGTTTAGATCTCTTGCTCTCAGTGCTTGTTGCTTCAGATCTTGGCTTGTAAAAACTTGATCTAGGGGCTTGAATTCATTCTATTCTCCTTGTGGTGTTTCCCTTCATATGTGAAGGAAGACCTGGTGGGATCCAGGTGCTGTTCCCTTCGGTTGTGAGGAAGACCTGGTGAGGTATCCAGGGTGTGGTTATTCCCTTCTGGTGGTGAAAAGACCAGCTGAGTTGGGTGTTGTAGTGTCCATGGGGGGACTGTACCCTAGTTAGTGATAACCTGAGTTGTTGCTCAGGGACTAGACGTAGGACTCCTAAGGAAGGAGGTCCAAACCAGGATAATTCCTTGCGTTGTGTGATTGATTCTTTGTGAGTTTGTTGTTCATACTAACCGTTACTAACCATCATCGAAGATTGTTTTTGTGTATACTTTTACGTACAGGTGTCACCTAAATAGATTTTTAAAGACCCATTCACCCCCCCCCCCCCCTCTGGCTTGTCCACTGGGCAACATGAAGTTCGACTCAAGATAAACCACCGGTTGAAGTTGTACTTTGACTGATGAAGAGTCTTCTTTAGTTGTAGACAACATTGGCTACTGAAGAAATTTTTCACCAATCAGAGTAAGATTCGACTTTGAAGAAAATTGACTTCAGTCTAAGTTGAGGTTTGACTTTTGAGGATTGTTCTAATGTTGAAATGCGACATTGATGCTGAAGAAAACTTATCGTTAGTCAGTTGAGTTCGACTTCTGAAGAGTTCTTTAGTCGAAGTTGAACTTCAGTTGACGAATAATTTGCTTCAGTAAAAGTGGGACTTTGACTCTTGAAGTTGAACTTCAACTACTTGTCCTTGTCTCTAGTCGGAGTGAACTTGACTGCCAAAGTATGTTCTTCAATCAGAGTTATACTTGGCCAATTTTCACTCAAAGTAAGTGCATACAGTGGGTGTTCGACTAAAAGTGTATATACATATTCTTGGCCCACGGCAGCACATTAGGAATCACCTAGATGGGGGGGGGGTGAATAGACTGACATAGAAATGTGAATGCAATTAAATACTTTAAACTTTGGTTAGTGAATATAGTTTGTGCAATAAAGATTAAAAGCATGAAAGCAACCACACATAAAGAAATATAATGATTTATCCTGGTTCAGCCCTTCCCAAAAGGAAGTCCTACGTCCAATCCCTAAACAAACTCTTGGGATTTCACTAACCGAGATACAGACCCTCCAATAGACATACAACTCCCAGCAACCTGTTGGTCCTCCCTTCTACACAAGGGGAAAGCTGAGTACAGTCCTCAGCTGGACACAACACTAGCACCCTAGCTAGTCTTCCTACTACACAAAGGGAACACTAAGTATATCCCTCAACTAGATAAATCACCTAGCAACTAGTTGTCCTTCTCTTCTCGGAGAGAGGAACAAACATGTCTTTCTTAATAAAAGAAAGAACAAGCTATCATGATCAAGTTTAGGAGAAAATGAACTTGACACTCTTGATCTCGACAACAACCTAAGAGCTAAAGAATAAGAAAGAAGCTCAGACTCTTAGGTAGAAACTCTCTCTCGTAGAAGTATAATGAAATGCAGAGAGAGAGATTAGAAAGAATGAAGGCGTGAATGCTTTTTCAGCTTCACAAGATTTCTGCTTGGGTGCTTCTTCTTTCTTATGTCTTCTACTTCAAAGCCTCTATCTTCTTATACATCCTTCTAAAGAAGATTGTTGAGGAGATCTATTGGAGCTCCTTCTATCCATTTCTTCTTCTTCTTCTTCTTCTTCTTCTTATGCTCTCTTTGTATCTAACGAATGTCTTCATATGTCTAACGGATACCTCAGATCTCCTTTGTTCTATGAGCATTTAATTGTAGAAAGAGGATAGTGAGACATAGAGATACAACATGTCAGTCAACCCATATCTCTTCCACATTTCTTGCTGACAGCCTGCTATGTTAGGTAGTTGCCTTTCTGTCTAGCAGGAAAGAAGGAGACCTTAAGGCATGCAAAAAGATAGTTTCAAGTTAGAGCATGTCTTACCATACGTAGGCTGTATATAAAACGTTGTGCCTAAATTTCAGTTTTCAAGACATGAGAAATAATAAGTTAAACATGTGAAGGACATTTGAATTTCATTACGCGTCAAGAGACTAGATATAGTAATTAAATATAAAACCTTTAAATCCAATGTCAACTCATGATATGTTCAGTAATCATTGTAATGCTCATGAGTTACTCAATAATCAATGCATCCAAGTATTTAAAACAATATGCTTACTAATCAGAATGTTTTATGAACCAATCGAAATGAGAAATGTGTTGACTCCTTTATTTCCATGATTATATATTTTGATGATAACAAAACTTATCAGAATATTTTTATATTTATTTAATATGTTTTATTTTAATATTGTTTTGGTTAAGTCTGTCAACATAAAACTCAAAGGAAATAAAAATTACATCAAGGATCACCACTGTAAATATTCCAAAAATTTCTAAGTCTATTAGAGAAGTCAAAGTTATATATATCTTTACAGGTTTCACTCCGACTTTCAAGAAGTCGAAATCTCACATCGATTGCTGAAGTTTTAATATCGATTGTTGGACTCACTCCCACTCTTCATGTGATGTTGTGGCCGTTCAGATCTGTGTTTATTGGTTCTGGTGTGGTGCTCATGACCAATGTGGGGTCATTAAGCCTTGGTCGTGGTCCCCGTGCGTTGTGTGGGTTATCAGCCAAAGGTTATAGCCAAATAGCCCATAGGTTTACTGGTTGTGAACACGACAGGGTGAGGCATCATGTTCTTAGCGCAATGGTCGCATGCATCGTGTTCTCCGCACCGCCTTTGTGACGCGTGACATGAAGAGTTTTCAGAAGGCGACGGTTAGATACGTCGCATTTTGAAGGTGACAGGATGCTACATCGTGTTCTTGTTTCCGATTGGGGTAAGTTTGGCCCTCCGCCAAACAGAGTAGGAAGCTCTATTCGACCGGGGAGAGGGTTGTTGTGGTGATTTCTGGCGACGTCGGCTTTGGAGCTTGTGTTTCGACGTGGTTTTGGCGTGTAGAAGCTGCTCGGAGCATGGAGCGCACCGATTGAGCCTCGTTCTGCAAGTTCTTCTTATCGGTAGGGACTTTCCTTGTTTTATTGCATTATTTGATTGATTTGAAGCATGTTTAATGTGTATAGTGTGTACTTGTGTTTTCTGTATAGTGTAATTGACTTGTAGAAGCTTGGTATGCATGGAAATGAGGTTTTGAGTTGGTTTCTATGTGAAAACTGGAGTGCAGGGTTTCTGTCTGAGAAGGTGATGGATCGGGCTGTCGCTTCAGGTTGCGACCCTTGGCCCCGTCGCGTTCTGGTTTGTTAACGCGGCTTGTCGAGCCGTCGCTTTCTTAACGCTACGGTAGACGATGTTGCGCTCTGGTGTGCGATTACTGTTTGTCGGGCTATCGCGTTCTTATCGCGACAGTGGCCCCCGTTGCGTTCTTCTATCCGAAATAAGTGGTTGAGCCTTGGGCAATGAGGGTCCTGTGTGGACCTAGCTCAGGTCATTTTAAGGTATTTTAAGTTGTTCTAAGTTGATTAATGATTAGTAAAGCATGTTTAGGTTAATGGAATAGTTGGTGGTTAATGTGTGAGTAATGTTATTGGTTACGTTAATTATGTTAAGTATGCTATAAAGGTTATATGATTCATATGTGTGGTTATGTGCATTATGGTGCGTTGCCATAGAGGCCATGAGATGGCTAATGGCAGGCAAGGTTATAATGTGGATCCCGTGTTTAATGGTGTGTTATTGCTTGGAGGTCACGTAGTGACCAGTGACGAGCCAATTATGTTAAATGTGTTGTGATATAAGTTTTATTGGGGTGTTAAGTAATCGGCGTGGTTTGTGTGCTTGCCAAGTTTGGTGGTCCGGCGCCTATTCTGGAATGCCTCTCTAGTCGGGTACCACAGGTTTTGTGTAAGCCAGACACGTTAGTGCTCTGGGTTTGTCCCGTACTGTGTGTACCGTCGAGGTCTGTGTCGTCTTCCTGAACACCCTCACTTCTGTGTTTGAGTAGTATGTCGGCTGAGGGAAAGACGACAAATGGCAGCGACTTGTGTTTGTAGGTGTACGGTCGCTTGTAGTGCGCTCATGGTTGGGGGTACGGACACTAATAGATGTCACTGGTCCCCAGCTAGTCCGGTTTTCCAGTGCCTCACTTTAAGGAGCTTAGGCCAGAGTCCCTAAAGGTGCCAGGCATGGGCCTGCAGTTGTGTGTGGTCTGCAGGTGTGGCGTTGGTTTGTCTCCACTGTTCTTTGGTTTTACTGTGTGGTTGTGGAGCGGCAATTGGACCTTTCGTCCGTGACTGCGAGACTGAGAGGTAGTTGTTGTGTTGTGTTGTCCGGGTTGGATACTGGCATGATGAACCAATAGTCTGTTCCCATGTGGTGGCATTGTTCTTTCCGACTCGTGCTTTGCCCGTGGTTGTGGCTTGTAAGTGGTGACTTACTAGTTGTGGTTTGACTCGTTGTGGTATGCCTTTTCAGAGGCATAGTTGTGTTGTGGTTTTGTGCGTGGTGGTGGTTTGTCATGGTACCTTGTGCTTTTAGGTACCCATACCCTGTGTGGGTTGTTGGCTGTTGTGGCATGCAGTGTGCTAGCCTTTTCAGGTGTTGAGGTGGAACTGTGCTCCGTGGAGGTCGTGTTGTAGGACCTTCCAATTGCCATGTTGTACCCTTTTAAAGGTAGCCTTCCAAAGTGTTGTGGTTTTAGGGTATACTGGACTAGCTCTTGGCTAGCAGTCCTATTACCCATGTGTTTGAGGTTTGCCTGTGAGGCTTATAGCTTAGGCAGTGCTTTGCCTGTGAGGCTTGTGGTCTGGGCGCTTCAAAGATTGGGCGGACTAGTGGTGTTGTGCTGGTCCTGTTGTTTCCTCTTACTTTCCGAGGATTGAATTAGTTGATATGCTTATATTTAATTGCAATTTATCTATGATTAATGAGCGTCTGTTATGTTTTGACTATCGGCGTACCAATGAGACCCTTAAGGTTTGAGGACTTGATTCCTTCCTTCAGTTGTTGGTTGTGGTTGTTTTTGGAAGTTCCTACTGAACCTGTGACTTGTTGAGGCTCACTCCCCTACCATTCTTTTCATAGTTTGCCGTGTGTTTGGCTTGCAGTGGCGTTGTGGCAGACTTATACCACCAGTAACTGAGTAGTTGTTGTGTTCAGTGTGAGCTTTGCTCCCTCGGGTATGTCCCAGGTAGTTGTACTATTCTCTTGGACATGTAATAATGTATTGGGACAGTTGTACATTGTTGTATACATGTATGAGCACATGTACTTTCTTGTGTCTTATACTGTTGTGGTTGTCTTTTATATTCTTACTGGACACTTGTGTGAGATATTCCTTGCGAGACTTCGGTCCGATTACGGGAGGCGGACTTGGATATGGAGCCTTATTGGGCATAAATATCCAGGTTGCTACACTTCAAAGTCAAAGTATGGTATCAATTGTTGACCAAACATGTCCCACTCTGACTCTTCAAAAGTCGAAGTGTGATATCGAATGCTAACTATTTCCATCATCGATTGTCTTATCGTTTATCGTTTATTGCATCGATTGATTGATTTTACTCCGACTCTTCTCCAGTTAAGTTTCCCATCGATTGTCATACTGATTGACCTTATAAAATATTGTATGTCTTCACCAATTGATTGCTTCACATACCGATTACTTTAGATATCGATTGTCTTACCGTTAGACATCGATTGCCTTAGGCATCGACTGTCTTAAACATTGATTGTCTTACCGTTAGACATCGATTGCCCTAGACATTGACTGTCTTAAACATCAGTTGCATTGAAACATCGATTCTCTTAACATCTATTGTCTCTTAAAACATCGATTGCATTGTAACATCAATTGTCTTCATAAACATCGATTGCCTTTAGACATCGATTATCTTTAGACATCGATTGCCTTTGGACATCGATTGCTTTAAGACACCGATTGGCTTCAGACATTGATTGCTATTTAAACATCGATTGTTCTTGGACATTGATCACTCTTGGACATCGATTACTGTTAAATATCATCTATCTTTTAAACATCGATTGGGATCATATTAACTATTGCTATTTCAGATATATTATTTTCAATATCTTGCTCATTATCTATGCAATAACCTTACTGTTTGTAGTTGCAATTAAATTATACTATTGACCTTATGATTAATTTTTGTTATGAACAAATCTTGGCACACAGTATTTTTCAAACTATCTTTAAAGATGTGCATTTTAAATTTATCGCCATCTGTTGTATATTTTCATATGTATGGTCTGTCAACAGATACAGTTCCCATGCACATCATCGTCTACAGTTTGCTATTTTCATGATATATCCTCTATAGCTTTAAATGTTGACAGAATGAGCGTATCCTCTCTGACATATCTTCTTACAGTATGACTTTTTGACTAACTACTATTTTCATGCAAAGTCTTATAATGCTTTACAAGATGACTGAAGAAACTTATCTTTTTGGAAATGCATCTCACGGTTCCATCTAGTGGAAGTTGACTAACACTAAAGTTGTCTTATGATTTTTCTCTCTCTTAGCATTTAATGCTTGCAAATTGCCGGTAGTCACATGTTTCTACAACGTAATATTTGTTGCAATTGCATGGAAACGAGCACCAAGGAATGAGAGACAACAGACACATCTGAAGATAGCTGAAGTGCTTATAAAGAAGAAGACGAATGGCTATGAATGGAGACATCTGAGGGAACCAAGAAAGAAATACACAAGCCTTCACAACCACTAGAAGAGCAGTGTGCCCTCACTCCAAGTCCATCTTCTTTGAGCTCTCCCGAAGCTTCTTTTCTTTTCTTTTGAGAGCTTGTTGTTTCTGAGAGTGTAGCATCATAGCCTATTCTTCTTGTTGAACCACTCCTATATTTTATCATTTTAATTTGGTGATGACAAAACCCATGTTTAACTTAAAATATCATTAATATATTTTATATCATGTTTCTCCCATGAATACAATATATTCTTGCATTATCATTATAGATTTACACTGAGTTTCAACTTCGTCATGCATGTTTTGATCATGACTTCGTCATATCCGAAGTCCACTTCATCATATACAAAGCTGGAACTTCGTCATGCATGTTTTGATCGTGGTCAGTCGAAGTCCAACTTCATCATATACAAAGCTAACTTCGTCATATTCGAAGCTATATACGAAGTTCATTTTGATCGACAATGTTATGATCTGTTTTATACGAAGTCCAACTTCGTCATATATGAAGCTAACTTCTTCATATCCGAAGCTATATATGAAGTTCACTTCGATCGACAACGTTATGATACGTTTTATCTGAAGTCCATTATGTCATATACGAAGCTGGCACTTCGTCATGCATGTATTATACTATATATATCTCATTAGTCAGTTGGTGTCAACACACTAAGCCTAAGTGTTGACACTGTCAACATTCTGAAAATTTTATAAGGCTTAGTGTGTTGACACCAACTGACTATATATATATATATAATATATATATATATATATAATATATATATATATATATTATATATATATAATATATATATATATATTATGCTGACTCCGACTCTCCAGAAGTCGAAGTCTCACTCCGACTTCTAGAAAGTTGAAGCCCACATCGATTACTATTTTGTCCACATAGATTGCATGATCATGGATTACACTTACACATCGATTACATTGAAACATGGATTACATTGAAACATCGATTACCTTTATAAACATCAATTGTCTCAAACATCGATTGTCTTTTTCAAACGATTACCTTTCACTCAAACATCGATTGCTTCTATATCTCACATCGATTAATGGTATTTTGATTGATCTCACTCCGACTATTTGAAAGTTGAAGTATAACATCAACTTCCTGATCATCTACACTTAGATGTTTTTTTTTAAGTATTTTTATTATTATTGCAGAAATGTTAATGTATTCTTAGTGTGATTAATGTTCTAATCATTATAGAATTATTCAATGAACTAGATGAACACATGATGTACACTATGTTACTTTCTGTGTGTTATCTGAATAATAATAGTTAAATAAGCTTTGTACTTCTCTATTCTTCTGTTTAATGCTTCATGTCATTTCTAAATATCAGTTTCATAGTTTATCTTTTCAAAATACTATGTGTCTCTCAAAGACATGTGCTAGCTTGCTTCAGAATATCCAGTTTTTAGATTTTAAGGATAAGTTCCCTTTGTAGCTGTATTGCGCACCAAGGAGGTGTCCATTCCTCTTGAATGCTCACCTAACCCTACACTATTCAAAGGATAGACTGTCTGTCTGAAATTGATAGATATCTGTCAAGAAACTACATGTCCCTTACCTTCTTATATTTGTTTATATCTCTCAAGACTAACCCTGACAAAAGGAAACGACATGGTATGGTGTTTGCAGAAATTCAGGAAAAGACATTTGAAGAAGAGTCATGCAGCTATCTCCATAGCCTGAAGCCGTTGAGACTCAAGGGCTGAAGATCTGATGATGGACATCTCAGAAGTCTCCAAGTCTCAAGACCCAACGTTTAATTTCAAACGGCTATTTTCAAACGGGAAACAAAAGATTGAAGCATATATATGAAGTTGAAGTTTTGAAAGAGAAATACCAACAATACAAGAAGAGACATAGAGTGTATGAGCATACACAACCACATTCCACACTCAGTAAGAAAAGAGAGAAGCGCACAAGATCTAAAGAGAGCCAACATATTCAAGTTCTTTCTCTCTTACTTTCAAGTGTTCTTGAGTGGCATTTGTACTTCTAGATTCTCTCAGTCCACCATCCTTGAGTCAGAAAGAGTTAGAGCTTTCAATCCCATTTGTAATCTCTTTCTGACCGTCTGTGTTTACTCATCCTTCAGAGCAGACACACCAGTGTTCATTTCTGTGTTGTAACCAGCAGGGGGTTTGTTCCCTGCAGTGCCCCTCTGTGAGGGGAAGACCTACGGTTGTAGGTGGTTGTAATACCCCTTTGTGAAGGGAAGACCTGCTAGGGTGTGTAACAGTGAGTTGCTTCTGAGCTCGTAAAAGAAGCACCTGGCTGAGGTGAAACAGTGGATTACCTTTTTACCGAGAAAGAGAAGAAGACTTGCTTGGGTGTAAGTAGGTTGTAATACCTCTCAGGTTGAGAGAAGGCCAAGTGTTCTTGGCAGTTAGTGAAAATCCCAAGGGTGCTTGGGGACTGGACGTAGGACTCCTGATTGATAGGAGGGCTGAACTAGGATAAATCTCTGTGCACTTTGTGTGATTGATTCTGCCAAATTTTTCAGTTGTTTCACACACACTACACTAAGTACTAACATTAATATCTAGTGTTATCTGTTGTCAGATAAACTTTTAAAGTGCAAGAAGTCCTATTCACCCCCCTCTAGGACATCTAAAGCGCCATCCCGATCCAGCAAGTGATATTAGAGCGAGGTCTTCTCAGAAGAATCGAAAGATTTGAGAAGGGATGGAAGCTGAAGCTCACAACTATGAAGGACAGTTTGTCACAAGATCACCATTTTTTGATGGAGAAGATTACCAGTATTAGAAGATGAGAATGGAATGCTTCATTCGAGGCACATACTTTGATCTGTGATAGGTAATAGAGCAAGGTGATTATGCTATACTTTCTGATGGGACCTCTACTTTATCTATAGCTGATAAAAGAAATATGTCTCTAAATTATAAGATTAAAAACTATGTATGTTGTGCATTATCTAAAAAAGAATTTAATAGATTATCCGCATGTAAAACTGCTAAGGAAATGTGGGATAAACTAAAAGTAACATATGAAAGAACAGATAAAGAAAAGCAAACTAGAATAGATATTCTTGTCTCTCAATATGAAAAGTTTAAGATGTTACCGAATGAAGACATTACTCAAATGTATAATAGATTAACTAATATAACAGTTGGTTTAAGCTCACTTGGTAAAAAGCTTACTAATGAAGAAACAGCCAGAAAAATTCTTAGATCATTAACTCACTCTTGGACTCCCAAAGTCACCGCTATTGAAGAGGCGCATAATCTTACTGAACTTCTTATTGATAAACTAATTGGGTCTCTCATGGCATATGAAATTAATATGGAAAGATTTTATGAAAGTTCTTCAAAAAAAAATGCCAAATGTTTTGAAAGTTGCAGCTTCTTCCTCTTCATCTTCTGAAAATTCGAAGGATAAATCTGAAGAGAGCAATGATGAAGCAATACTTTCTAGAAGACTTCAGAGAATCCTTGCTAAGAAGAAGTATGGATCCAAGAGATACTTCAAGAAGGATAAGAAGAGCAAGGAACTAATATGCTATGAATGTAACCAGCCAGGACATTTCAAAACTGAATGTCCAAAACTCAAAAGAAAGATCAAGCTGAAAAGCATGAGAAAGAGGAGAAAGTAAAGAAATACAAAGGATACAAGAAGAAAGCAATGGCAGCGGCATGTGACAATGAGGAAGCAACAAGTTCAGACTCGTCAAGCTCAGATTCAGAAGAGGAACAAGTAAATCTAGCCCTCATGGCAGGACTAGATCAGGTAACCTCTGAAACATCATTTACTTCATGTTTAGAATCTGATTCCGACAGTTTAGAAGATGCATTTAATGAATTGTATGATAAATATAAAATGTAATTAAACAAATAAAAATAGTTAAATTAAATATGATAAACTAAGAAAAATCTAACACCTTTCTAAAAAATAAAGTAGAAAGATTAGGACAACACATATCAGAAACTAAAAGAACAAATGAATTGTTATGTGAGCTTTTAAAGACTAAAAATGGTAAAATTAAAGAACTCGAAATAAATCTAAATAAATTGAAAATTGAAGAAAATTTGAGAGAAGAAAATGATTACTTGAGAGCATCCTTAGATAAATTAACTAATTGCAAAACATCCTTAATTGTAAAACTAAAAGGTGCTAGAACAGGTAAAAAGATATATGCAGTAGGTTATACACCTCCAATAAATTTAGAAGAAATTGCTTATCTTGAAAAATACCCAACTCCTAAGTTTGTAAAAGAAAAAGAAATTAAAAATCCTAAAAGGGCCAATGATTATGTTTACAAACAGAAACTTAAAGCAAATAACACTACAAATTCAAAGCATGCTATGATTTATGTTGTAGTCACTGTAATCAATTAGGACACACAATTAGCACCTACACCACTAGACATCTACATTGGATTCTGAAAGGATATTTTCATGCATCTAACCATCAAGGACCCAAAAGGATTTGGTGCCTACTTCTGAATAAGTTGTTTGTAGGATAGCCTTGGAGCATCAGAAACAAAGGATGCTGAAGGCATTGGTGACTGCCAGCTTTTCTTCCAACTCAAATCTGAAGAGGGAGTAATCACATATTTGTATTTAATTTACAGTACTACTAATAAGGTTTTGCAAGTTTCTCTTTATAAGATCAATGCAGATAAAACTCTTGAAGACTTGACAAAACAACAAGTGGATATGTCAAGTAAATAACAAGATTAAACCCAACAAGAGCCTCACATCAAGGGGGAGCCATGAACTGAAGGGGAGCCTCACATCAAGGGGGAGAAAGTAATAAGGGGAGATGTAAATTCATGACAAATATTATTGAACCCCTCTCCTTTAATCTCACAACATATTGGTAAGAAGTCTCTACAAAAGAGGTGAAAGCAAAATGGTAAGATCCTTCCTTTTCGGTTTTTGACAAAAAGGGGGAGAGTATTTTATGTTATGAATTTTCTATATTGAATATTTTTAGAAAATTCACATGAATTTTGTCATCACCAAAAATGGGAAGATTGTTGAACCACTCCTATATTTTATCTTTTTATTTTGGTGATAACAAAACTCATGTTTAACTTAAAATATCATTAATATATTTTATATCATGTTTCTCCCATGAATACAATATATTATTGCATTATCATTATAGATTTACACTGAGTATAAACTTCGTCATGCATGTTTTGATCATGCTCAGTCGAAGCTAGCTTGGTCATATCCGAAGTCCACTTCGTCATATACGAAGCTCGCACTTCGTCATGCATGTTTTGGTCGTGATCAGTCGAAGTCCAAATTCGTCATATACGAAGCTAACTTCATCATATCTAAAGCTAAATACAAAGTTAACTTCAACCGACAGCGTTATGATCTGTTTTATATGAAATCCAACTTCGTCATATCCGAAACTATAGATGAAGTTCACTTCAGCCGACAGCATTATGATCTGTTTTATCTGAAGTCCACTTCGTCATATATGAAGCTGGCACTTCATCATGCATGTATTATACTATATATATCTCATTAGTCAGTTGGTGTCAACACACTAAGTCTAAATGTTGACACTATCAACTTTCATTAAAGAAATTTTCTAAGTACACATTGTATACATATATATATCATACTGACTTCGACTCTCCAGAAGTCGAAGTCTCACTCCAACTTCTAGACAGTTTTGTCCACATCGATTACTGTTTTGTCCACATTGATTACACTTCACTTAAACTTCGATTATTGTTATAAATCAAACATCGCTTGCATGAATATGGATTACACTTACACATTGATTAAATTGAAACATGGATTACATTGAAACATCGATTACCTTCATAAACATCGATTCTCTCAAACATCAATTGTCTTTTTCAAACGATTATTCTTCACTCAAAGTCCGATTGTCTTTTTCAAACGATTACCCTTCACTCAAACATCAATAGCTTCTATATCTCACATCGATTACTGTTATTTTGATTGATCTCACTCTGACTCTTTGAAAGTCGAAGTATAACATCAATTTCCTGATCATCTACACTTAGATGTTTTTTTTAAGTATTTGTCATTATTTTTGTAGAAATTTTAATGTATTCTTAGTGCGATTAGGTTCTAATCATTATGGAATTATTCAATGAACTAGATGAACACATGATGTACACTATGTTATTTTCTATGTGTTATCTGAATAATAATAGTTAAATAAGCTTTGTACTTCTCTATTCTTCTGTTTAATGCTTCATGTCATTTCTAAATATCAATTTCATAGTTTATCTCTTCAGAATGCTATGTGTCTCTCAAAGACATGTGCTAGTATGCTTCAGAATATCGAGTTTCCAGATCTTAAGGATAAGTTCCCTTTGTAGCTGTACTGCGCACCAAGCAGATGTCCATTCCTCTTGAATTCTCACCTAACCCTGTACTGTTCAAAGGACATACTGTCTGTCTGAAAATGATAGATATCTGTTAAGAAACTAACTGTCCCTTACCTCTTATATTTGTTTATATCTCTTAAGACTAACCTCGAGAAAAGGAAAATACATGGTATGGTGTTTGCAGAAATTTAGGAAAAGATATCTGAAGAAGAGCCATGCAGCTATCTCCATAGCCTAAAGTCGTTGAGACTCAAGGGCTAAAGATCTGATGGTGGACATCTCAGAAGTCTTCAAGTCTCAAGACCCAATGTTCAATTTCAAACGGCTATTTTCAAATGGGAAACAAAAGATTGAAGCATATATATGAAGCTAAAGTTTTGAAAGAGAAATACCAACAATACAAGAAGAGACATAGAGTGTATGAGCATACACGACCACATTCCACACTTAGTAAGAAAAAAGAGAAGCGCACAAGATCTAAAGAGAGCCAGCATATTCAAGTTCTTGCTCTCTTGCTTTCAAGTGTTCTTGGGTGGCATTTGTACTTCTAGATTCTCTCAGTCTACCATCCTTGAGTCAGAAAGAGTTAGAGCTTTCAATCCCATTTGTAATCTCTTTCTGACCGTCTGTGTTTGCTCATCCTTCAGAGTAGACACACCAGTGTTCATTTCTGTGTTGTAACCAGTAGGCGGTTTGTTCCCTGTAGTGCCCCTCTGTGAAGGGAAAACATATGGTTGTAGGTGGTTGTAATACCCCTCTATGAAGGGAAGACCTGCTGGGGTGTGTACCAGTGATTTACTTCTGAGCTCGTAAAAGAAGCGCCTGGCTGAGGTGAAATAGTGGTTGCCTTCTTACCCAGAAAGAGAAGAAGACTTGCTTGGGTGAAAGTGGGGTTATAATACCTCTCAGGTTAAGATAAGGCCAAGTGTTCTTGGCAGTTAGTGAAAATTTCAAGGGGTGCTTGGGGACTGGACGTAGGACTCCTGATTGATAGGAGGGCCGAACCAGGATAAATCTCTGTGCACTTTGTGTGATTGATTCTGCCAAGTTTTTCACTTGGTTACACACACCACACTAAGTACTAACATTACTATATAGTGTTATCTGTTTTCAGATAAACTTTTAAAGTGCAAGAAGTCCTATTCACCCCCCCCCCCTCTAGGATATCTAAAGTGCCATCCTGATCCAACACCTCTCTCTCTCAGTTCGTGCCTCAGATCAAGCATTGTATTACTATATCAGCTTGATCTAGGGACCATCCCTTCAACTCTTCTTTAAGAGCGCTCCTCTTCCTATGAGAGGAGAAGACATGCTGTGGTTAGGTGGTTTGTTCCCCTTATTGAAGGGAAGACGTGTTGCTACAGGTGGTTGTATTGCCTCTTCGTGGGTTGAAGAGAAGGCCAGCAGGTGCTGGATGTGTAAGTGTCCTTGAGGGGGACTGTACTCTTGGTTAGTGGAATCCTTAGTTGTTTCTTTGGGACTGGACGTAGGACTCCTGGAGATAGGAGGTCCGAACCAAGATAAAATTCCTTGTGCATTTTGTGTGATTACTTTTATCTTATTTCTGCTGTTTTCTATCTCTAACATTTGCGTTTAGTGTTTCTGTTTGAAGTTATTTTTAACAGAAAAATTTTAAGATATATTCAATCAACCCATTCACCCCCCCTTTGGGCTTGCAACCTAGTCAACAAAATGAACATTTGTTCACTAATCGAAACAATTATAACACCAATCGGTACGTTACTGAATCTTTGTTCAATAATTATAACAATTATAACACCAATCGGTAAGATAAAATATTTATAACATCAATCGGAACAAAGTTGTTCAGCAATCGGTGTAACACTTAAACTGCAATTGATAAGAAGCTTTGTTCTCCTATCGAAAGAACACCTAAACATCAATGATAGACAAATTTGTTCTCTAATCAATAGAAACTTTTTTAGCAATCGATGTGGTACTTTAGTCTCTAATCGATACACATTGAACTATATCGATATGGAGTTGTAGTGAAATTTTTGAAGCAATAAAAATTATCTTATTTCATGCATATAAATTATCTTGAAAAATATTAATAAATACATCCTTGATATGTATGAGTTTTTGTTATCACCGAAACGTAGGAATAAATATATATGAGTGGTTCAACACATATAATATGATATTCTTTTAATAGATTAAAAGAGAATTATTTGTCATCATCAAAACTAGAGTAATTATGCATGAGTTAAATGGAGTAATTGTTGAACCACTCTTATATTTTATCCCTTTGTTTTGGTGATAACAAAAACTCATGTTTATCACAATCTCATAAATATATTTAACACTATTTTTCTCTAAAATATATGTTGATCTGTGTTGTACTCTGTAGAGTTTGTTGATCATAAAAACACTAAGTTTAACTCATGTTGAGAAAATCACAAAAACACTGAGTGTAATTCATGTTGATGACCCAAGCATTTAATTTATGTTTATTTAATGTGAGGGTCTAACTTGTGTGTTAAGTGTGTAGCATTTTTGTCCAAAAGTCGCATTTGAAGTGGATAGTACAGAGCCCAAGACTTGGACAAAACAGAAAAGCCAAGACTTGAAGGTCAACTGCAAAACTAACAATCGGATGACGACTTGCAGAAATCGGTCGACCGATAATGGGAGCCCAATCGATTGCAGAACAAGGCCAATCGATTGATAGTCAAGTAAAAAAATCGAACGACCAATTTTGGGATTTTCAGTCGACCGAATGGACCAATCAATTGATGTTTATTCTAATTGATTGATAGTAAGAAGGTCAATCGATCGATACCAAGTTTTGATTGGTGAAGAAAAGATCGGACAACCAATATGAAGGAATCAGACAACCGACCTAGCTAGTGATGTTTGGGGCTAGGACAGTCGAAGAATCGGTCAATCGACTTCTATGAATCGGACGACCAACTTGGTGCCATGTGTCGACACAAAAGAAATAGCAGGTCGACATCAAAGCCAAAGTCTAGAATCAGATGACCGTCCTGGTGAAATTGGTCGACCGATTACGGGAACGCATTTTCCATGTTTGAATAGGTCTCTTTCCAAGTTTGGATTTGGAAGAGATTTCCTTGTCATCCATGGCCAAGATCAAGTCTTTGGCAAGTGGGTATATAAAGAGAGGCATTTCCATGTGTGTAGGGATATACATATAGTTGGAGAACGAGATTTGCATCTAGGCTAGGGCAAAGGATGAACCAACTGACCAGAGAACTTTCCAAGTGATTTTTTTAAGGGTTGTTGTGCGAGTTCAAGGTGTTGGATGTTCAGAAGATCGTGCATCTATAGTACTTTATCCAGGAAGACCTGTGTAAGGTTCCGTGTTCTTCTTTGACGTTTCTCAACCACGCCAAAATAGGAGAATTCTGAATTGCGAATCTTCATCTTTCCTATCTTGTTCTTGGGTTGATAATTGTACTTCAACTTATTTACACAAACATCATCGTGTCTATGTGCTCGGTTTGTGAGCACGTCGTGTTTGTTGGTGTGTAGTGTGTGCGCATACATGCTAGGTTGTCTAGTCCCTGGGAAACAAGGTGGGGTTGTGGTTGTCCCCAGAAACAATAGTGTGGTGTGGGTTTTCGCTTGTAACTGGGAACTGTTGGGTTCTCATGTTGAGATGATTGAGCTCACATTCTAATTAATCAATACAACATGGTTTTGATGATGAACATTGATGTGCAATGATGTACAATGCAAACAAGTGATAAACAATGTGAATTGAGTTTTAAATGCATGAGATCTTCAAACAATAACTTGCCATAACAACTTGGTACAATGCTTGATTTTATGCTCATAATATCTCACTAATTATGTTTACTTTTGTAGGAGATATACCAAGCAAGACATGTGCCAAAAAATAAGCTTGAAAGATCAAGAAAAAGTCAAAAGACAAGGTACCTGTCGACAGCAAGCAAGGACCTGTCGACAGATACAACCAGTCAGAAAGCAACCAATTCTGGCAAGGCATTGCCTGTCGACAGCAGGAGTGCTCCTGTCGACAATGCAATCAGTCCGAAGATCAAAAGCTCTGGAAGGCCTGCACCTGTCGACAGCAGCAGACCACCTGTCGACAGATGCACACAGTCAGAGCCTTCAGCCTTCTGGTTCTTCACAAGTTATCTGCACCTGTCGACAGCAGGTGCAAGACCTGTCGACAGACAAACCGAAAACAAATTACGGGAAGTTTTGCAAGTTGCCAAACTTAGTGTTTCTATGGAGTACGACTCTCCATATGTTAACACTCATATATAAGCAACTTTTGCAACAAATCTCGTACACAAGCAGCCTCCAAGCAAAACCCTAAAGAGTTCTCACAAGAAGCCCTGTATGCTGCTCTGCTTCAACCTACCGCCCAGAACCAAGAACGGAAGACTTTTGCAGCGGAAGGTGAAGCCCGGACGTCTTGGATTCAAGCATCTACATCAACATCTGATCTCAAAGTCGAAGCTTGGACTCCAGGAGGCGTTCAGAGGAAGAGTTTGCTAATTGGATCTGTTCTTAACTCTCAAACCCTTCCTTGTTTTTTCTATTCCATACTTGTGTGTGTGTGTGGTGTTTCAAGCGGTTGTTGTGCTTGATACACGTGTGGTGTGTTAATCTGATCGTGGGTTCACATCAGATAAACAAGTGTGTGAGTTGTAGTTCGTGAACTAGCTCATAAGCAGGTGATTCTGCGGTGTGTGTGGCCGTGGATGTAGGATACACGAGTTGTGTACTCCGAACCACGTAAAATCTACGTGTCTCATGGTTTGCACGAATTTGCGTTAGATGTTTGGTAGGCACGACACATTTATACACATTTGAGTACTTGCTTATCCATCTATCAATCACTCACACGCATCCACACATAGTCTGATAATGCTAACACTTTAATTGTCTGTGCTATTGCAAAAAGAGGGCGTTAAGCTTTTAAATTGTCCGTAATCTATTCAACCCCCATTCTAGATTACCATTTAGGGAATTCCGCATCTCTTCAATTGGTATCAGAGCCGAGTTTCTCCGATTTACTGCTTTATCTGGTTGATCTTACGATCAGGAGATTCACGTTCAAATGGAATCTAACAAGGGGTATATGGCCGAGGGACACTCAGTGACCAGGACCCTTCTTTGATGGCACTGACTATCCTTATTGGAAAAATCGGATGCAGGTTTTTCTCCGCGCACAGAATTTCGAACTATGGAAAATAGTCAAAAAGGGAGCATACGAACTGCCTCAGGACGAGGATACCTGGACCAAGGACCAGATCGCCAAGGGGACACTCAACTGGAGCGCCATCAATATGATGCAGTGTGCGGTCCATCCGAAGGAGTACTCAAGAGTCTCCACATGCACCTCAGCTAAGGAGATGTGGGACAAGCTTGAGCTCATCTATGAAGGTACGTCCGAGGTAAGAGAATCAAAGGTAAGCATGCTGGTTTCAGAATATGAAATGTTCAAAATGAATAATGATGAAACCATTCAGACATGTTTGCTAGATTCATGATAATCATAAATGGATTGAAAGGTCTAAAAAGGAATACTCGAGAGAGGCCTTGGTGAGGAAGATACTTCGGTCTCTTCCATCCTCTTGGAACATCAAAGCCACTGTCATTGAAGATTCCAAAGACCTCTCAAAAATGAAAGTGGATGAATTAATTGGCTCCTTGATGACTTATGAGTTGAATGTTAAAAGAAAAGAAACTGAAGAAAATCCTAGGAAGCCACTTGCCTTGAAGGCTTCCAGGAGGACTTCTTCAGTTTCCAAAAAGGAATTAATTTAGGAAAGTGAAGTCAGTGAATCGTCTAGTGAGAGTGACAATGATGAAATGGCTATGCTCACTAGACAATTCAAGAAATTTCTGAAGTTCAAGAGGAGAGGTACAAGTAACTCTAAACCTTTCCAAAAGAAAGACTTTTCTAATAGTTTGATTCTAACAGAAAGTCTGAAGTTGTTTGCTATGAGTGCAAGAAGCAAGGGCATATGAGAGGAGAATGCCCCGAGCTCAAAAAGAAGCTTAAGAAGGACAAATTCACCTTCAAGAAGGCCAAGGCAATGGTGGCCACTTGGAGTGATGAGGATGACGACCAGAACATCCAAGCTACCTCCGGAGATGATGAAGTCCACTGTCTCATGGCGAGAAGTGATGACTCGAATGAGGTAAATTCTTCCTTTGAAACATACTCTATTATTCAATGGGAAGAAGCTTACACTGTTCTATTTGAAAAATACTGTGAATTCAAGTCTAAAAATAAAGCACTCAAGAAAAAATTCAATTCCCTGTTCATGAGTCAACAACCATGATGAAATTGAATCCTTGAATAAGGTAATTGAAATGATGAAACTTGGTGAACAAACACACAGTGATGAATTGGACAGCATGAAACTTAAATTTCAAGAAGTTCAAAAGGAAAGAGATGATTAATGAACTCTCTTGAAAGCCTTATAGTGAGCATGAAAAGCTAAAGGAGAAATTGGAAAAAGCTGAAAATGACTTAAAAGGTAAGTCAAAAGATTTATCTAGTTTTGTCAAAAGTAAGCAAAATCTGGATGCTATTTTAGGTTCAAATGTTTATGTTGCTAGACATGGGATTGGGTTTCAAAAAGTAAAGCCAAAGGAAATGGCAAAAATCTGTTAACAAACTTCATTGATACCAGCCCAAGTTCAAGCAAATGAACCCCTCAAAGAATAGGAAAAATCCTTCCAAGGGAAAGAAACAAGAATCTAAAATGGTCAAGTTTGTTCCTGGCCAATCTAAGGAATTTGCAACAAGCTCAAGACAGGATAAACAGCAAACTCCTAAAGCTAAATTCACAATGCAACAAAAAGGAAAAATGCCAATGCATGCTCCCACAAAGATAAAGCTCAATGTTGTTCAAAAACCACCATCATGCAACATATGTAAAAAGGTGGGCACACTGAAAGACAATGCTGGAATAACCCAAATCAAATGAAAATCAATTAGCACGAACCTTTTGGGCAGAAGCGGTAAACACATCTTGCTACATCCTTAACCGAGCCATGGTAAGACCCGTATTCAAGAAAACTCCTTACAAACTTCTGAAATGTAAGAAACCCACTATTGGGTACTTCAAGTTTTGGTTCAAAGGTGTTTATACATAACAATGATAAAAATGACTTGGACAAGTTTGAAGCCAAAAGCGATCAAGGTATTTTTCTTGGATACTCTGAACATTCTAGAGTATATAGGGTGTTCAATCTGAAAACTAGAACTGTGGAAGAAACTCCACATGTCATTTTTGATGAATCTCAAATCAAGCCTAACATTGTAAATTCCTACGGGTTGATGACATGGAAGGGACAACACTTGAGGAACTTCAAAGAAAAGAAAAAGGAAAAACTCAAGAGGTTTCAAAAGGAAAGAGTGGATTTCTTCGCAGGTACGATGATGAAGATGACGGTTGTTTGATCAAAAATCATGATGAAGTTCCTGCTGAAGATCCACAACAAGAAGAACAACCTCAAGATGAAAGTCCTCCAGCCACCCTCCTCCAGAACATCCTCCTCAATTGCAAGATCAACCCGGGCCTTCAACAATCACTAATGTGAGGTACTCTAAAGCTCATCCACTTGAGAATGTCATAGGTAACATAAATGATTCAGTTCAAACTAGATCTCAGGTAAATCAAATAGTTGAACAGGATCATTTAGCCTTTGTATCTCAAGTGGAACCCAAAACTGTTGAAGAAGCACTAAAAGAAATCTTGGATTGATGCCATGCATGAGGAGCTTGGGCAGTTTCAAAGAAATAATGTCTGGAGTTTAGTTCCTAGAACCCCTGAAATTTCTGTCATAGGGACGAGATGGGTCTTTAGGAATAAACTAAATGAAGAGGGTAAGGTGGTTAGAAACAAGGCTAGACTAGTTGCAAAATGATACAATCAGGAATTTGGCATAGACTTTGAAGAATCCTTTGCACTGTAGCTAGACTAGAAGCAGTTAGGATCTTGTTAGCATATGCATGTTCAAACAAGTTCAAATTATTTCAAATGGATGTCAAAACTGCTTTCTTGAATGGCTACATAAAAGAGGAAGTCTATGTCTCTCAACCAACTGGCTTTGAGAACCATGATAAACCAAACCATGTATTTAAATTACACAAAGCTCTCTATGGTTTGAAACAGGCACCCCGAGTTTGGTACGACAGGCTGAGTACCTATCTGGTAAGCAAAAACTACTCAAGAGGTAAGGTGGACCAAACTCTCTTTACAAAGAAAGTTCGCAATCACATAATTGTTGTTCAAGTTTATGTGGACGATATATCTTTGGTTCCACTAATCCACACTGTGTGAAGAATTTTCAAACACATGCACAGTGAATTTGAGATGAGCTTAATGGGGGAGCTTCAATTTTTTCTTGGTTTGCAGGTCAAGTAGCTTGAAGATGGATTCTTTATAAACCAAGAGAAATATGTAAAAGAACTGCTCAAAAGGTTTCAGTTCGAACAAGCCAAGCCCGCTTCAACACCTATGAGCACAAGCATTAAGCTACAAAGTGATGAGAAAGGTAAACCGGTAGATGCCAAACAATTTCGAGGTATGATTGGCTCACTCCTTTATCTTACTGCAAGTAGACCAGACATACAATTCAGTGTTTGCCTTTGTGCTAGATACCAATCTAGTCCAAAGGAAAGCCATTAATTGCAGTCAAGAGAATCTTCAGATATCTCTCAGGTACGCATGCCTTAGGTCTTTGGTATCCAGCTGGTAGTAGTTTTGAATTGATTTCTTATTCTGATGCAGACTACGCTGGTTGTAAAATTGACAGGAAAAACACTAGTGGCTATTGCCAAATGCTTGGTGGTTGCATGGTTTCGTGGGCATCCAAGAAGCAACACTCGGTTGCACTCTCTACTGCAGAGAGGCAGAATATGTTGCTGCAGGGAGTTGTGCAACACAAGTGTGGATAAAAAGTCAGCTGTGTGACTAATATCGATATTGGATGCACACCTATCCTATGTGACAACACTAGTGCAATCAATCTATCAAAGAATCCCATTCAACATTCCAGGACCAAACACATAGAAATTCGTCATCATTTCTTGAGAGATGAGGTAGCCAATAGATCATTGGAAATCAGTTTCATACCCACAGAGAAACAGTTGGCTGATCTTTACCAAACCTCTAGCTGAAGATAGATTCACCACATTGCGAAGAGAGTTGGGGTTGTGCAAATTGCAATGAAACTAACACAAATGTTAAGCATATGTCCTTGTCTGCACTAACTGTGAGGTATATCAAATGGTGATGTGTGGAAGAACAAGTCATGCTTGTTTGGAAACTCTCATTATGCGTGAGAAATATTCTCCGCCAAGTATCCATAGTCATGTGACATAAACGGGACATGTACTCTACATTGGAATTCGTTTCTTTACAATTTGCCTATTCAAAACTATCTTTAAAATGTTGAAAACACTTGTTGGTTTGTCTTTCTACATGCTTGTGTTCTTAATTGCTTGGTCTTTGTGTGCATATTGTCTTCATGAACTTGAGTCCTTTTGTATCAAATGGCACACATTATGGGGGAGCAAGTTAGGGTTAGATGAATGCAAATGTGAAGGAAATTGTTCAACTTTTGTCCATCTCAACTCCCTCACAACCATTAATCATTCAGACCTTCATTCTACCCTTAACACTACTTTGAACATGTCCCTGTCGACAGCTACAAGGGCCCTGTCGACAGCTCAGCCCAGACAGAACTCTCAATCTTCTGTCTGTGACATCTGTCGACAGGCCCTCTACCTACTGTCGACAGATGCACACAGTTTTTGCCTCTCGAAATCTCCAACTTCTGTCTGTGTGCTCCTGTCGACAGGCCCTTCTCCCTGTCGACAAACACACTGAATTTTGGAACTTCATGCTTATTTCTTCACCCATTTAGTGAGCAACTTCATGATTATCATATAAGGTGTCTATAAGGTGTTAATGCATGTTTGACCACACTATATACAAATGATATTTAAGCTATCTTTATACCACTATGATTTTCACATACTATTCATGTTTGGATTTAGGTTCTATCATTTAGGAAACATTTCATAACTCTAAAGGATATCCACCTCACTCCTCTACATTAATTCTTTGTGGGCAAACATAGTCTCAATTTACTTGATAAGCCTTTTGGTCATGAAAGTGCATGTCTAATATTGATAGGTAATCATATCACCTACTTGATATTGGCTTTTACAACAATACTTGGAGACAAACTACCTATTTCTGAAAAATCTTTCACAAGGAGAACAAAATATATATATATATATAATGAAAATCAACTTGAAGTTGGGATGAATATAGAGCAATGTTGGGTTGTGCTAAGTAACCGGGGTGATGGGCATCACAAATGTCTGCCCTCGCGTCAAAAGGCTAACTCATCATCTGTACAACGGTATGATAGAAACTTCCACTGAGTAACTGGGGGTATGGGCACTTGTAATGTTTATCCTCACGTCAAAAGGTGTGACGTCTTCTTAAGTACCATTTCTTCCCATTGTTTTCTAAATTAAACAAAAAAAAGGAAATAGTGTGAAGCCTCCACTGAGTCATAATTTCCAAGGTCATTGGTCTTGTGATTGTCTTGACATATAGATATCATTCATGCATCATTTGCCTATCAACAAAATGGGGATTGTGTTGTCTTACATTGCATTTATACAACGAAGGGTGAGTGTGCATTGTTCTTTATTTACGTGAGTGTTTTCTTAATGCTTTAACCTTAAATTCCTTGGGTATTATGTTAAAACCATTGAGGAAAATGATATGGTTTATATATCCTTGTATATGGTAGGTTAACATACATGATTCACCTCTTATACACCTTCATCTAACACCTGGAAGACATTGCTCAGAGCTTCAGTTCAAAAAATCACCAAAAATCACAAAATTGGCCATTTTCTGAATGTGCCTGTTGACAGGCACCAAGGGCCCTGTCGACAGCAGACGGCCAGACCCAAACGGGAAGCCCAAAGGGCAAGGGTTTAAACCGGGTTTTTGTGGGACCAACCTTTCAAATCCTTTCTAAACTCTTTTAAAAGGATCCCACACCCCTTTCCCCCTTCTACCTCCTTCCAAAAACCCTTTTCCTCCTTCCACCCAAAAACCCTCCCTCTCCAGGGCGCAGGCAGAGATCCCTCCTCCCTTGCGGATTCTCGCTGTCTCGTGTCTCTTCTTCCTCACCCTCTCCCTTCTACACGAGGATCATCATCTCATGGCTCCAACGGCGAAGAAGATGGCATCTCGTCGCCGTGCAAGATCTCCCGAACTAGGCCAGGGCTCCAGGGCGACCATTGAGCGTCGCACGAAGCACCGGGAGGATCGCTTGCCGGAGCTCGTGATCCCGCCAAATCTCCAACTCCTCAACGTCCATGGCATCTTCACCAAAGTCGCGCAGCCCCGCTACGTCGACTTCATTCTTTGGAGGACATGTTCCCGGCCTTCTGCCTCTTTTTGATGTCCAGGGTTGGGCACCCTTCTGTTACGATCACAAGCGGTAGTCTCCCACCGCTGTGACAGATTTCTATACCAACCTTCGATTGTCCAAAGATGGCACAACTCATCACCAAAGTCAAAGACACTCCCTTCTTTGTAACTCCAAACCTTTAACCACTGCCCTTCAAATCCTCAATACAGGAGTTGACATCAAAACCTTTAATCAACTCCCGAGGAGTTCCACACTCTCGTCGTTCGACAGCCCTACGACCCCAACAGTCGTAAGCATTTGAATGCCAACTCTTTCCCTCCACTTCATCGCCTAATCCACCACATCTTCACCACACTAATTGTTCCAAAGGATGGAAGTCGTGAACTTGTGACCTCTTCACAAGTCTCTGCTTCACCAATTCCTCCAATAGAACTCATCAACCTTCCACTCCTCATGATCTCTATCTTTCGCCAGTGTGTTCGAAGTTCAAAGAGATCAATGCCCTATGCATGCCAACTCACATCTATTCCTCTTTATTGGCATCCACATCCCACAGGAGGAGATGACGGATCTTTCTTCCCATAGCTCCTATGACCTCACAGCAGCTCAGAGGATGGGCTACAAGTTAGTTGATGGGATAGTTTCAAGAGATCTCAAGGGCAAGGGAGCAGCTGCACCTGAGGAGATTGGTGTTGGTGTTGAAGAGGTAAATGAAGATCAAGATGAAGCTGAGGAAGATGCTGAAGATGAAGATGACTCCCACACTGAGTCGTTTGATGCTCCGGGAGATGTCACTGTGGTGCTACTGAGCCGTCCATCCGTCAACTGCTAGCTCAGTTGCAACTTCAGATGACCACTGGTTTTGAAAGCCTCAATGCAAGATTGGATACTATGGAATCTAGCATTGCAGCTCTAGATTCAAGCCTGGACCACGTTGCTCCTGAGCGTCATGCTGATCAACCGGCTCCTTCACAGCCCGCTGATGAAGATGCTTAGATAGCTTAGTTGTCTAGGATTGGGTCTAGTCCTGTAGTCTAAGTTTCATTTTATTCATGTCATGTTTAATGTACTTTTGCTTTTCTATGGTCATCATGCCATGACTTTCCCTTTACTTCTTATTTCCTATCATTAGCACCCAATGTCATGTGTATGCACTCATGAAAATCAATGAAAATCTTTGCTCTGTGCATTCTACTTGTGTCTATGGTGTGCTTTTGGATGTTGTCAAAAGGGGGAGAAAAACTCAATTATGCATTAATTGATTAATTTTGTCATCATCAAAAAGGGGGAGAATGTTGGGTTTCATGTTGAGAAGATTGAGCTCACATTCTAATAATCAATACAACATTTTGATGATGAACATTGATGTGCAATGATGTACAATGCAAACAAGTGGAAAAATGTGAATTGAGTTTTAAATGCATGAGATCTTCAAACAATAACTTGCCATAACAACTTGGTACAATGCTTGATTTTATGCTCATAATATCTCACTAATTATGTTTACTTTTGTAGGAGATATACCATGCAAGACATGTGCCAAAAATAAGCTTGAAAGATCAAGAAAAAGTCAAAAGACAAGGTACTTGTCGACAGCAAGCAAGGACCTGTCGACAGATACAACCAGTCAGAAAGCAACCAATTCTGGCAAGGCATTGCCTGTCGACAGCAGGAGTGCTCCTGTCGACAAATGCAATCAGTCCGAAGATCAAAAGCTCTGGAAGGCCTGCGCCTGTCGACAGCAGCAGACCACCTGTCGACAGATGCACACAGTCAGAGCCTTCAGCCTTCTGGTTCTTCACAAGTTATCTGCGCCTGTCGACAGCAGGTGCAAGACCTGTCGACAGACAAACCGAAAACAAATTACGGGAAGTTTTGCAAGTTGCCAAACTTAGTGTTTCTATGGAGTACGACTCTCCATATGTTAACACTCATATATAAGCAACAATTTGCAACAAATCTCGTACACAAGTAGCCTCCAAGCAAAAACCCTAAAGAGTTCTCACAAGAAGCCCTGTTCTGCTGCTCTGCTTCAACCTACCGCCCAAAACCAAGAACGGAAGACTTTTGCAGCGGAAGGTGAAGCCCGGACATCTTGGATTCAAGCATCTACATCAACATCTGATCTCAAAGTCGAATCTTGGACTCTAGGAGGACGTTCAGAGGAAGAGTTTGCTAATTGGATCTGTTCTTCAACTCTCAAACCCTTCCCTATTTTTCTATTCCATACTTGTGTGTGTGTGTGGTGTTTCAAGCGGCTGTTGTGCTTGATACACGTGTGTGTGTGTTAATCTAATCATGGGTTCACATCAGATAAACACGTGTGTGAGTTGTAGTTCATAAACTAGCTTATAAGCAAGTGATTCTACGTGTGTGTGTGGCCCGTAGATGTAGGATACACGAGTTGTGTACTCCGAACCACGTAAAATCTACGTGTCTCGTGGTTTGCACAAATTTGCGTTAGATGTTTGGTAGGCACGACACATTAATACATGTTTGAGTACTTGCTTATCCATCTATCAATCACTCACACACATCCACACATAGTCTGATCATTGCTAACACTTTAATTGTCTGTGCTATTGCAAAAATTGGGCATTAAGCTTTTAAATTGTCCGTAATCTATTCAACCCCCCTTCTAGATTACCATTTAGGGAATTCCGCATCTCTTCAGAAACAAGACAGTGGAATCCTCACAGGGGTGTGGGGTAGTGGACGTAGACGCACCGTGGGTGTGTTTGTCGAACCACTCTAAATCCTATGTGCATATGTGGTTTGATCCATCTTTTCTACCTCTGTTCTATACACGCTAGGATAGTTGGTTTCCTATACACTTGTTATATTTGCTATGCATATCAGATAATAGGTTGATTAATTAGTCTAATATGTTTTGTGTTAACAGAATTTTTTATGGGCGATTACCAATTCACCTCTCCCTCTTGGTTTTTCATCGCATTCCAAAACATCAATTGTTATCAAAGCAAAGATCTTGATCTAAAGAGAGATCCTATTTGCAATGGCGAAGAAAGGATATGTGTCCGAGGGTCATTTTATTAACCGTCCACCCTACTTTGATAGCAATAATTATTCATATGGAAAAAGTATGCACGTCTTTCTCAGAGGTCAAGATTATGAGATCTGGAAAGTTGTGGGTAACGGTCCATACACACTGCCAGAGGATGAGGGAAAGTGGACAGAAGATAACATTAAAAAATCCAAGATAAATTTTAGTGCCATGAATATAATGCAATGTGCTATTCATCCTTATGAATATTCCATGTTTCGATGTGCAGTTCAGCAAAGGAGATGTGGGACAAATTGAAGTTGATTTATGAAGGCACCTCTGAAGTCAAGGAGACCAAAGCCAACATCCTAGTCTATGAATATGAGATGTTCAAGATGAGCCCGATGGAAACAATGTCTGACATGTTTGCATGGTTCTCCAACATCACCAATGGACTGAAGACACTCAGGAAGAACTACACGGACACGGAGATAGTTCGTAAAGTTTTGAGGTCCCTCCCACCGGCGTGGCCTACCAAGGCCATAGTCATTGAAGACTCCAAGAACTTGTCAACCCTCAATGGGGAGGAGTTGATTGGAAGTCTCATGACATATGAGATCAATTTGAAGAGGGAGGAGGCTGAAGACCCATGCTCCTTAAGTCAAAGGATGCAGCACTCAAAGCAAGGAAATCCAAGGCAAACAATTCTGAAGAAAACTCGTCAATTGAGGATTGGAGGAAATGGCAGACTTGGCTTAAAACTTCAAAAAAATTCTGAAGAAGAAGAAGCTTCAGTCTCCTAAATTCTCCATGGACTTCAAGGGAAAATCAAAGCAAGAAGACTCTAGCAGAAAATCGGAATTGATTTGCTATGAATGTTAAGGTATTGGGCACATGAGATCAGAATGCCTAGTATTTCTGAGAATGCAGAACAAAGAGAAGGCAAAGAAGCCCAATATAATGCCCAAAAAAATTATTTACTAGAAAATTATGAATAATTTGATAATTAAACATAATACTATCATGAGATGCAATTAATCTTAATTTAGGATTTATTGGTGATAATAGATGGTATTTCAAGTGTCGTACTCAGAGGTGCGCGCTCCGACAGAGCGACACCGGAATTCTGTAACGAAAATGAAATCCGAGAACACCATAATTCTTAGAAAAAATATGGTGATATCAGAAATGTAAATATCCGGAATTGTTGACTTGCAGATTTCGAGATTAAGTCGACACAACTATTTTTCGAGTAATTTTTACTGGATAAAAATAAAATTCTAAAAATTAAACTAAAATCACCATAATTTGTAAAACCTTTCCATTAGTTTATGGTCGAAATTTCAACTTGGTTGGATATCATTAGGACACCTAAACAAGGGGTTAAATGGGCCAGCTAAATTATCATCTAATTACGGTAACCAATTATGGGATTTTCTTGCTTACGTACTTTGGGCAACGTAAGCTCATGTCATTGGGAGTTAAAACCCTACACGTACTTACCTATGTGTAACTCTTGGAGAGTTGCATGGACCAGGTGGCTATGGGTGGGTAAATGAGGTTTTTACCTCAACACCTGTAAACCAACGTGCCAGCATGCATGGGTGCTTGGAGAGTAATAAAAACACTCTCTTCACCCATCGTGCAACACTTTTCACCCTATGATCACAACTCCTGCACCTGAGCTCAACTCCTTTGCCTTGTTCCTACTCCTGCTGCTGCGTTTGGACTGTTGCTACTGGAGTTGCTGCTTCTACAGTGCTTGCTGTGGTGAAGCTGTTGTCGTAGCTGCTCCTATTGTTGCTACATCTACAACTTCGTGGAATTCTTCTCTTGCTGGTTGAGGACTTCTTCATTAAGAAGAAGTGAAGGTTCTTAACCTCTTAAGTAAGGTAGGATTCTCTCTTCTTTTCTCAATCCTTATCTCCTACCTTGCTAAAGAATTCATGATCACCTACATACTTGCCTTTAAACTTGTAAATCCTCTTAAGAACTGTGTGTCCATCCCTTGTAATCATGTTTTAGTATGTGTGTCTGTAGGATTCCTTCTTACTCATCCCCTTTCTTCTTGTTCTTGTCCTTCTTCCATGTTAAGAAGTCCATGTATAAGCGTTGGGATCATGATTATACTTGCCACTAGTTCTGGAAATATCATTAGAATGGTGTTTCCATTCCTTGTCATCATGTTTTAATTAGTGTTCAAGTTACTCCAAGTATGTTGATGAAAATCTTCTTACAAGTTGCATGAGAGTATGTTTGGCTATCACCTTGTTGAAGGTGTATATGACTCAGTTTGTTCGTGTTGTTCTACTTGATTCCTTCATATAGAGTAGTGTGTGGAAATGTATTTAAGATCCTCTTTGAGGTACTAATCATGTATAGAATCATAGGAACATATAGAAGAGTCTTTAGAGGTGTGTATCACCATTCTCCGAAGTTAGACTTGCGGCTGTCAACAGATGGAATGTATCTGTCGAATGCCTCAAGTTCCCAGAACCCAGAGTTTATGGAAAACCAGTAGCTGTCGACAGCCCAACCAGGTCTGTCGATAGGTACTATCTAGGCACCAGAAATCTGGTTCTAGAAGCTTACACCTGTCAACAGCCACTTCCTGGCTATCGACACATGCTGTGTTACCCAGTTTTCCAGCACCATTCCTTGTTCAACCTCTTGTTGAAACATCATGCTATTAGCCTAGCAAACTCCATCCTTCATTCTCTTGGGTTTTTACCATTATGTCACTAAAGAGGTTATCCAATTGTTTCCACTTCCTACTTTGGATTATCCTTGAAGTCTTTAGGTATAAGAAGTTCCTAAGTTGGTTACAACTTCCTGTATTCAATGATCACAATCCATGTTCTTTGATTACATAAGAGTTTGAGTACCTGAGTAACACAATTGTTAATGAAAGACTTGTGATGACAATTATTGGGTCTCTGGACCCCACTTGATTAATATGCCTGTGCAAATAGGGCTGGTCCAGTCTTGGGAGGAGCACCCGAATTCTTTTACGGTCGTGCGGAATGATAAAGGATCTAAGGATGTTTGGCATTGCATCACCATAAGTTGGATTAGTCATCATGTTATTTTGTCATCAGTTAGATATGATTTGAATCAGAACATGGTTGTTATTATGAATTCTTGATCATGCGGTCTTATTTCAGTATTCCTATTTGTTATCGTTGACTTGGTCGTCCAGTCACTTTTGTTATCTAACCTTGTTACGGTTAAATTCGTTATACTATCCTTGATTATCTTAATTCTTTTGATTAATAGTTGAATCCTACTGGGCTAGTTAGCTCAGCAAATCTTACTTTTCTGGTTATCTACAGTCTAGAAGGTAAGACATCGGGAATTGTGGGATGAGAGATCAACCTTTGCGGCATTTACTTTTGAATTGTAAATTGAGAGTCATGTAATACTTGTAGAATGACAGTTGATAATTATTTTTATTTAGAAAAATCCCGAGCAATTTTCTGTTCAAATAGTTCAAAGTTTACTCTTGCTTTCTATTCACTCACGTTACGACATTTATTGATATATTAAATGTCGAGACGTGACACCCAAAGCCATGGTCGCCACCTGGAGTGACTCTGACCAGTCATCATCTGAGGCCGAAGAACCCAAGAAGGAGGAGTGCAATCTCATGGCTTTTTAAGATGAATCTCCTAAGGTACACTCTGACAGAGAATCTTTTACTCTTGAGGAGATTGAACAAATGTATTCTGATTTATATGAAAACTATAGAAAAATCAAAAAAGAAAACAAGGGACTAAAAAATAAATTTGAAACATTCCTGCATGTTGAAACAAATTGTATGTCATGTCATGAACATAAACTACAATGTGAAAAGCTACTAAATGATAATGAACTACTTCAAAGTAAGATCACATTGTATGAAGATGAAATTGCTTCCTTAGCTCATGGCAATGCTAATTCTGAGAATTTTAGTATGTTTGAAAAGGAAAACACATCCTTGAAATCTAAAAAAGGAAAAACTAGAAAACCAAGTGCATGTGCTTGAAGAGAATGTGAAAAATTCTGTCAAGAAATTGCATGGAACAATAGATGATCTGAAATCCACTATTTCTAGACTCATGATGGGAAAACAAAAGTTAGATGAAGTGCTTAATATTCAGGTGAACACAAATAGACATGGTCTAGGTTATTCACCTAATAAGTTCAAGTCCCTGGAGTCGAAATTAAAAATATCACTTGTTCATGCATCTGATATTGCAAGCACATCTCATGCTAAACCACAACAGAAAAAGGCCCAAATGAACTCTCAATCTAAGAAGTATGTGCATCTTAAGAAACCAGTTCAGAATGAGAATTCCATGAAGTCAAAGAAATCTGATCATGTTAGAAATTCTGAACAGTCTAAGAAGCATGCACAATCAAAGAAAGGAAAGCATGTTAATATTCATGTAAGTCACATGTCACAACCCACACAATACACTTCCAACATTACATGTTATTTCTGTGGTGGGCATGGTCATATGCACTACAATTGTTCTTTAAAAAAAACATGCAGAAAATGAACTTGGTGTGGATAAGGAAGGATTTATTGCCTTCTAGGACTAACACTGTTGGACCCAAAACCATTTGGGTACCAAAGAAATTCACCTGAGATCTATGGTTTGCAAGCGTCTTGTGAATTTCTGAGATGAAACATCAAATGGTATCAATGTGAATCTAAAGGAATCTATAGTCTACACTATTCTGTGAGTACCATGTTCTTCTATTTTGGACTCTCAAGGTAACACATTAATACTCTTGTATGTTGTATTGTTTACTCTTTTAGATTTTGTTTATAGGCTGTATTTTTAGATTTTCTTTCTATCAAAAAAATTAAAAAAATTTAAAACACAAAAAGAGTCTTAGGTTTCTGTGTCTTTCGCATGTATATTCCTTGTGTGCTTGCATGTAAAGTATATGTAAAAATACTTCCTTAACTTTTTCTATGGCCAAATACTCCCTTGATATTTTATTGCATGATCTTAAGACTTAGTGTGCATTAATTCAGCCACTAAGGGGGAGATTTCTACATTTTGTGTGTGCATACATTAAGGGGGAGCTAAATAGCTCTGTATTTAACTTGCTTCTCAACATATATTTCAAATTGAGACCAACACACTAATGCACATGACTATGATTATCAGATATCGTCTTGATGGTCGGTGGAATTTTTCTTAATACTCGTGTGATGCTTAAAATCTACCTATCTTGTAGTAACTCGTGAGGAAAAAGCTACCTGTCCTAATTTGAAGGGGGAGTTGAGCTTGGTAATCGGTCTTTCCACTGAACAAGTAAGAAGCCTCACGTCAAACGGTAAAACTTTCCTCAAAATGAAAGAAATGAAAGAAACAAAAACATGAATCACATCATTTGTTTCAGAACAAAAAAAAAAGAGGCCAGAGTGATAGCTATCAAAAATCGAGGGTCTATCATGCACGGGTAAGATTGAGAGTATCCGTTAGTGTTAATTAGAATTCTACTTATCATCACGTGTGATGCCTCTTAATTGTCTCACACTTCACTTTAAATAGAATTTAATTTTGAATGTGTGTTGAGAACTTGATTAAACACATGGACTATTTAATGGTTGTCTTTTAGAGCATGTACTCCCATCAATTTCCTCACAGTGACACTTTCACATACTCTATACTTGAGATGATACAGAGAAAGAGAGATAGATCGCATGGATATCTTCAGTGATAGTCAAAGTCACAGGTTATGCTGTAAGAGGATATACCAAAAAGGATAAGCTCATTTTGTCACCATTTAAAGCTATAGAAGACATGTCATGAAAATGGTAAACAATAAATGATGATATGCATGGGAACTGTATCCGGTAACAGTCTATACGTACGAAGATATCTTTGAATGCTTTCGTGAGAAGGACATTAAACAAATAGTGGGAGATCTGAAATACACATCTTTAAAACAATTAGAATAATATTGTGTGTCATATTTATGACAACAAGATTCTTTCATAATATAGATGTTCATAAAGGCAGACAATATAATTTAGTTGCAACCACAAATAATATGATTTCTACAAAGATAATCGTTCTGATAAAGATGATCAAGGTATTGAAAATAATTTATTTGAAATAGCAATAGATAATATAATGTCAATCGATGTTTAAAGGACAATCGATGTCCAAAGGAAGTCGATGACTAAAGGCAATCGATGTCTAAAGGCAATCGATGTCTAAAGGTAATCGTTGTCTAAAGGGAATTGATGTCTGAAGGTAATCGATGTTTAAAGCAATCGATCTTTAAGAACAATCGATGTTTAAAGACAATCGATGTTTAAAGATAAACGTGTTTAAAGACAATCGATGTTTAAAGATAATCGATATTTAAAGACAATCAATGTTTAAATAAAATTGATATTTAAAGGTAATTGATGTTTTAAAGACAATTGATGTTTCAAGGACAATCAATGTTTGAAGACAATCAATGTTTAAATACAATCGATGTTTAAAGGCAATCGATGCGATACTGAGCAGTAGTCGATGTTTAAGTGAACTATAATCGATGTGTGCCATTCGATCTTAACTAAACAATCGATGCGAGTTTGTTCAGCAATCGATGTGATATTAAAACAACAATCAATGTAGACTTAGAAAATTCATACGAAAATAATTTTTAACTTAATTGAGTTTATTTAACTTACAGAAGGGCCAATCGAAGTTTCCACAAAGGGCGATGCGTGGCGAGGAGGAGGGCCATGCGTGGCGTCCCAGTGTCGTGGAGCTTGCATGGAGCGAGGAGGAGGTGGCCAATCCGACGTGAAGGGCCCTTAGGGGTTTGGTTCTTTGTTTAAGGTAGGGATTGCTTGTGCCCTTCTCGATCCGGGTGGATTGGGAGCCCCTCGTGGTTTTTAGATAGTATTTACTGCTTCTCCATGCTCCCCTCCCCCGTGTGGTATGTGTGTGGCTTGTGGGCGGCCCTGGGATGGAGCATCCCATGGGTCTGCCTCTCTGCTGGTGTCGCGACTGTGGTGCACGTCGCGACACCAGAAGAGGCATCTGTTCGGTTGGGCATGACCTTATCGTGACGCAGTTGCCTTTTGCGATAAGGGTCACTGTCGCGACATGTCCTCCTATCGCGACAGGGTTGCTGTCGCGACGCTCTGCCCCATCGCGACTAGGTTGCTGTCGCGGTGCCCTTCCCCGTCGCGATGATATCGCGATGGCCCAGGAGGTCAGTGCCTGTGTTGCCTCGGGTGTTTTCGTGGTTCCGGTTGGGGTGTCGGTGTGTTCCCTAGGGCAGGCTTGCCCTTAGGACCTTCTGGTAGGGGACGCGGCAGGTTGCCTCGCTACGTTCAGTGACCGAAGGTGACACCTTCACAGAATGGGTTTTCTGTACTGTCTGTGGTGTTCTGAGGTTCTAGCTTGTTCGTGCGTGCCTTGGTTGGCCGGAGGCCCCTTGAGGGTCTATGCGTGCTCTTGCTTGCTGGGCTTGTCGTGGGTTACAAGCCAGCGGTTCGACGTGGTTCTTGTTGTGCTTGCCCCGCCTATTCGCCCAGTGCTTGGCACTTGAGGGCTTGTTCTGTTCAGAGGTTGTCTCCATTGCCTAGGACCCCCATCCTTGTGAGCCTGTTGAGGGAGTGCTCCATGCTACGAGCGTGCTCGAGTTGGCAGCCGAGTTGGCGGACTCTAGAGCGGAGGGGAAAATGAGGTTTGGATAGCGGCGCTGAGTCGTTTGTAAAGCTCTCTTGTCTGGGGCGGGATGTCGAGGTTGTTGAGGTGTTTTCTTCCCAGCACGGCCTAGATAATCCTTTGTCTCACTGCCTCTCTCTACGTTGGTTCCAGAGCCACATAGTGGTGCTAGGCGTGGGGCCGCAGCTTGGCTAGGCTGTAGTGTTGCGTGCGTTTGTGTGTTTCTGTGGCGGCTCTATCTCGCTCTTCCGTGGAGGGGAGGCAGAAGCTAGGCTGGCGAGCAGAGGGCGCAGACGGCGTGTCCCCCTCACGGTCACGACGTTTCCAAGTACGACTCCTTGCCCTAGCTTGCACGACGGTTATAGCCAGGCTGTGCCTAGTTTCCATGGGCATCGTTGGTTTGGCCTTGTTGGCCCATGCTTCTGGTGGTTTCCGCTTTGGTGTTCTCTCGGTTTCGTGGTCCGGTTCTTTGGTGCCAGTCTGTAGTGGCACCGGTGTGTGTGGTTTCCTGACCTTGTGGTGTGTCCAGGGTATGGGGTGGTTCTGCTTGTGGGCCCTCAACCTTGTGGAGGTTTGAGGTGGTCGTGCTTCTGGTGAGACGTCGTTCTCACCTGGTTGTTGCGTGGTCTCGGTGGGTGTGCCGAGGGTTGCTTCCGCCTTGTGCCCGACTCCGTTGGTTTCTGCGGGAGTCGTGTGTGTGTCACAGCCATGGTTGGTGGTCGTGACGTTGCATTGTTCTGTTCCGCTACTTTGTAGTATTATGTTGTAGGTGTTTCTCGCTTTATAGCTTTCTAGTGTAGTTTCCTGTTTTTAGAGTTCCTGCTGCTCTGGCCGGTGAGGGACTGGTAATCCCTACTGGGCCTTGTTCGCGAGGCTCACCCCCTACTTCCTTCAGCTAGGGGTTCGTCGTCACGGGAGCTCAGTGTCGAACAGGCTGCGAAGGCGGCTGTGGCGCCGTGTGTTGTCAGTAGCAGTGAGAGCGAGTGTTGTGAGCTCTTGTAACTGAGTGAGCTGAGAGTTGTGTTTTGCAAGTCCTCGGGGTATGCCCCTTAAGGACTGCACCTTTCTTCTTATACCTGTGCTTTTATTTGGGACACATTGTATAGACTTTTGTATATCGTATATATTGTTATAGTTATTAGAATTCAGTACATATCTCACTAGACTATTCTTCTAACCCTTCCGGATCTTCGGATCCATGGGTGGCGACGCGAACTTCGGGGTCTCTGGCGGGGGTCCGAGAGGTCGGGTCTTTACAGTTGGCATCAGAGCGGAGTCTACTAAGAATTGTAATGATTTAATAACTATAGCTATCCCAAAGAAAGGTACTAGTACACTGCTGACACCGTCCGACTAGTGTTAGGCTTGTGCTTTCAATTGTTTGGCAGGTGTGCGGCTTCCCTGTAAGATTCATGTGCGCACTGCCATGGGTTGCAGTTGTTGCTGCGTCGCGTGCATGGCGAGTGTGGTCGCTCGGCGTGTTCTTGTCATGGTGGTGCGGTTGGCACTGGACTTGCTGGCAGTGGTCTCCCATGTGTGGAGGACAGTTGCAAGCAAGTCCAGGCGCGGTGCTCATCGTCATTTTCGGCACATTTGGGGTGTGTGCCGCTGTGGCTGAGATAGCCTGCATGTTGTGTGGCCTTCACCAGTGCAGGGTTGTTGTCTATAAAACCGGTCGAAGTGTCTTTGCCTTGTTGGCTGTCCCCTGTTGTTGGGGTGTGTGCTGTGTTAGTCTTGTGTGTGGTCTCTTGTCTGTGCGTTGTTGGGCGTTGTGCTCTGCTTGGTCGGCGTTGTTGCTCGAGCTAAGCAGATGTTCTTTGTGCCGTGTTGCATCGCTAGTTGAGCATTGCGACACTTGCCTGTGGTTGCTGTCGGCCTGGTGCTGGTTGGTTGTGAGCTCTGGTGAGGTGCTCCTGGAGTTCTTCTCTGTTGGTTCTGGCGGAAGTGAGGTTTCCCCAGAACTATGTTGTGCTCGTTTCTTGTTTCTGTTGCATTGCCCTCTGGGTTGAGGTGCATCGCTTGGTTGCCCGGTGTTCTAGTGAGATTTCCCATAACAGTTTGGTGTTGTTCTGGTAAGGGTTTCTCTCAGGACTGTTTGTGCTCGTTTTGTCTGTTGTTGTGCTGCCTCAAGGTCTAAGGTATGCTGTTGTTTTGGCTGGTGCGTTATGGCGGGTTTTCTTAGAATGGTGCCTTGGTGGTTCTGGTGGAGGTTCTCCCAGGACCGACTTGCGTTGCTTCTGCTCGCTGCAGTGTTCTCTCTTATGGTCTGCATTGTTTGGTCGTTGGGTTGTGCGTTCTGGTGAAGATTCTTCCCAGGATTACCCTTTGTCGCTTTTGGCGGAGGTTCTTCCCAAGAGTGCTCTGTGTTCGTTTCGGGCCACCGTTGTGTTGCCTCTGTGGCTTGAAGTGTGTCTTCTCGTTTGGTTGTTTGTTCTGGTGAAGTCCTCCTAGGACAACTTTCTATTGTTTCTGGTGGAGGTCCTTCCCAGGGTTGCTTCGTATTGTTTTGGTTGTCGTTGCTCTCTCTCTTCGTAGAGATGAGCTGTCGTTGTTGCCGGTTGGACTGTCTGTGTTACAGTCTGCTTGGGCGTTCCCGGTCAAGGTGTTGTGCGCTTGGCCGTGTGTCTGGTCGTTGCGCTGGCCAGGTTGCCCTGTTGTTCATTTCTAAGTTCCTCGGTTGCACTGGTGGGACTACGTGTCCTCGTGGCTTGAATGGTTTGCATCGTTTCTCGCACCCTACGTGCTCTCCCAGATGGTGGTCTGGTGAGTGCAGTCGGTGTCTGGCTGGTTGTGCTTCTTATGGAAGCACCAGTCTTGCATTGTTGTTTAATCTCCCTCTCGCGCGTGGAAGAGACTCGTTGTGTGTGTCTCCTTCCTCTACTTTTCGTTGGTTGCTCGAGGTGGTGATGCTCCGCTGTGGTGTTGTGTCGCCAGGGTACGCATCGTTGCGACCTTCTGGTGGAGTCATCTTCCCTTGAGTTGTTTTTGGGTTGAGCTGGTTGCTCCCCTCGTGCTGTCGTTTCCCTGTGGCACCATGGGTCGGTGGATCTGTTCATGTCGTTTGTCGTCGTGATGGTTTCTTGCTACCTGCCTGAACAAGTTAGGGCATTGGGTCCCTGTTGGTTTAGTGTGAGGTAGTATTATTTTCTTGTTGGGTTGCTTTACGCGAGCATTGTTCCGCTGTGCATTGGATTTTCTTGGTTGGCTTGCTTGTGCAAGCATTGTTTCAGTGTTCTTAATTGTGCCTCAGTTGTGCCTTGGAGGCTTTTCATATCATCCTTTTTGGTGTTTGGCCTCTCTATCGGTCGTGATGGAGGTGGCGCTTCTTGCTCTTGTGCACCAGGGAGTTGCTGCAGTTTTGCTCCCGTGCGGTAGAGTCAGTGCTATGTGTTTTGGGTGTGCTTTTTGGAGCCGACGTGGTGTTGTGCTCTTGATGTTGTCAACTTTCCGTGTGCTTCTATTGTGGGTCTCTGGTGGAGAGTCCTCTTTGGTGGGCCCTATGTCATCTCGGGCCGTTGTGCTGTTGTGTGTGCTGCACCTTGAGCATTTTTCGATGCTTCATGTTTTGTGCCTCAAAGGCTGGGGCCGGCGTGGCCTATTGTGCCCTTCCAGGCTTGCGGTCCTTCGTGTGTGGCTTTGGCAGGTCTCTGGTGAAGAGTCCTTCCTGTTAGCCCGTGGTGTTGTTTCGGTCGCTGCAGCACCTGTGTTGCACTTTGCTTAGTTTTGGTGCTTGTGGTAGCACCGTGTGCTCGTGCTCGAGCGTTTTGGTTTTGTGCCGTTTGGAGCCTTGGTGCATTGTGTTGTACCTTGGGTGGCTCCCGGTGCTTGTGATAGCACCGTGTGTTGTGTCGTGTCACCTGTTCGTGAGCTTCATGCGCCGTTTCATGAGTTTGCTCAGTGTCGGAGGCGTTGAGCTTTCCGCCTCTGGGACACTTGGTGCTGGCCGTGCCTCATGGTTGTACCATTACCGTTGTGGGGTGACTGCTTTACCTTGTCTAGGTAGCCCTATTGGTGGTACGCCAGGCTTTGGTTTTGGCCTGTGTCCAGGTTTTCCCTCTCGCTTTGGGAGCAAGTGTGTTCGGTTGTGGTACCCTGCTTTGGCCTAGGTCCCTCTGAGGTCGACGTGTTATCCTCGACCTCTGCAGTTGTTTTGGCTCCTGTGTGGTTGTGCGTCTTTTTGGTGGTTGGCATGTTGGTACCCGCATTGAGCCCTGTGTGCGCATGGCGGGTGTGCTGCCAACTCCTCGCTGGTTCTCTGGTTGTGCGTGGTGTTGGTGAATCTGGAAGCCGATGGTGGGGTCTCCTGTCGGTTTGTCTAGTGACAGTGAGGCCTATTGGCTTGCTAGTACTCGACCACGTGGTTTGTTGACGTTGTGAGTCCCATGTTGGTACCCGCGCTGGCATGTTGTTACTCGACCACGTGGCATGTTGGTACCCGCACTGAGCCCTGTGTGCGCATGGCGGGTGGTGCTGCCAACTCCTCGCTGGTTCTCCAGTTGTGCTGGTGTTGGTGATCTGGAAGCCGATGGTGGGGTCTCCTGTCAGTTTGTCTGGTGACAGTGAGGCCTATTGGCTTCTAGTACTCGACCACGTGGTTTGTTGACATTGTGAGGTGCCAAGTTCTGACTTGACCTCAAACATCTTCCGTGCTTCTGTAGCGATGTGTTGCACTGTGGAGCGTGTGGTTTCCCAGTCTTGTGGCTCCACGTGTGTTTGTGTCCTTGTCGGACCACGAGGAAGGTCTGGGTGAGACCTAGTGGTGACAGCAGATGTCGTTTTCGCGTGTTGAGGTTTCTCCGCGTGCATTTGCTGTCCCTGTTGGACCGCGAAGAAGATCTGGGTGAGACCTAGCGGTGGCAGTGGACGTTGTTTCATGCGTTGAGGATTCTCCGCGAGTGTGTCCTGGCTCTGGTTCTTGTCTCTCGCGTGGTTTCTCGGTTAGGCTGATGACCAATGCTAGCTGCTGCTAGTAGTGTGAGGCTGTTCCCCTGAGTGTTGTGCTCGACTCTCAGATGTTTTTCTTGGTTGTTGTCAGCAATTGTGTACTCTGTCAGGTTTCGCTGGCGATAGAGTGAGTTGCTGACCGGCGATTCACGTGTTGCTGTCGGCAACTGCGTCCTCTGTCGGGTTTTGCTGGCGACAGAGTGGGTTGCTGGTCGGATGGTCCTAACAGTGGGGTCTATTGGTGGCTGCAGTCGTGCGGTTTTTGCCTGGCATTTCTGCTGTTCAGGTCGTTTGGCGTTGCTCGGCACTTGTGGGTTGTCATTCCGTTTGGACTCCCCACATGTGGCTGGAGTGAGCCATTGGTTCTCGGTTTTGTTCTCCAGATGCGTTTTGTTCGTGGTATGCGTTTGGTTGGTTGGTCCGTTGGGTTTTCGTTGTTGCTCCCCATGTGTTTTAAGCCCGCTGTGTGAGCCATTGGTTTTCCGGCTTTGTGTGCCCGCACGCATTTGGCGGTGTGGTTGTTGCCACGATGAGGTCGTGATGAACTTAGTGGCTCTTCGCACCCGCACTTCGTGTGCTCCGCGCGTGTTTGGCTGTGCGATTTGTTGCCACGAGGAAGTCATGTTAAGACTTAGTGGCTTCTTCGCATTGGTCTTACGTTTGCTCCCTGTGCTTTGTTTCGGGCCTCGGGTCTTTTAGGCATGCCTTAAATTTCGAGGACGAAATTGGTTAAGGGGGTAGGATGTAAGACCCGACTTCCTAGCTTTCCGTCCGGTGTCTTGGATGACTGGCCACTAATGCGTCCAGCTGGGCGATGCGTTAGTGTTGCGTCGTGGATGTCTGACGCGACAGTCATGCTTGTCGCGACGAGCTCGTGCGTCGCGTTCTTATCGCGCCCAGCTTTCCCGTCGCATCTTCGTGTCACGCCCGGTCAACGGGTCGCGACAGTGTTCCGACGCTTCGATCGTCTGATGCCTGTCATGGTGGCAGGTGTGTCAATACGACCTGTCGCGTTGTCGGGGCGTCCTTGAGGGACACGTTCTTGTCGCGGTGCATTGACCTGTCGCGTTAGGGTCTTTAACGCGATGCGTCGCGCCACCGCATCTTGGGTGCCGAAGGCATAAGGCCTTGGCCGGAGACCCCTTCCCCCTCTCTCCCTCTTTCCCCTCTCTTCTCCCCCTCTGGTGGTGCTTCGCCTCCCTCTCTCCCCTTTGTGTGTTTCAGGCGAGGAGGAGGGTCATGCGTGGTGTCCTGGCGTCGTGGAGCTTGCGTGGAGTGAGGAGGAGGTGGCCAATCTGACGTGAGGGCCCTTAGAGGTTTGGTTTTAGTTTTAAGGTAGGGATTGCTTGTGCCCTTCTCGATCTGGTGGATTGGGAGCCCCTCGTGGTTTGTAGATAGTATTTACTGCTTCTCCATGCTCCCCTCCCCCGTGTGGTATGTGTGTGGCTTGTGGGCGGCCCCGGGATAGAGCATCCCATGGGTCTGCCTCTCTGCTGGTGTCGCGACCGTGGTGCGCGTCGCGATACTAGAGAGGCGTCTGCCGGTCGGGCGCAGCCTTATCGTGATGAGGTTGCCTGTTCGATAAGGGTCGTTGTTGCGACACGTCCTCCTGTCGCGATAGGGTTGCTGTCGTGACGCTCTACCCCGTCACGAGCGGGTTGTTGTCGCGGTGCCCTTCCCTGTCGCAATGGTATCGCGACGGCCCATGAGGTCGTGACAGTGCCTGTGTTGCCTCGGATGTTTTCGTGGTTCCGGTTGGGGTGTCGGCGTGTGCCCCAGGGCAGACTTGCCCTTAGGACCTTCTGGTAGGGGACGCGGCAGGTTGCCTCACTACGTTCAGTGACCAAAGGTGGCACCTTCGCAGATGTGTCCTAGCAGCGGTGCCAGAAGGGTCGCGTCTGTCTAATAATCAATTGACCGGTGGTCAATCGATTATTAGCAGAGCGATGGGTTTTTCGTACTGTCTGTGATGTTCCGAGGTTCTAGCTTGTTCGTGCGTGCCTTGGTTGGCCGGCGGCCCTCTTGAGGGTCCATGCGTGCCTCTTGCTTGCTGGGCTTGTCATGGGTTACAAGCCAGCGGTTCGGCGTGGTTGTTGTTGTGCTTGCCCTGCCTGTTCGCCCGATGTTGGCACTTGAGGGCTTGTCCCGTTCAGAGGTTGTCTCTATTTCCTGGGACCCCATCCTCACGAGCCTGTTGAGGAAGTGCTCCGAGCTACGAGCGTGCTCGAGTTGGCAGCCGAGTTGGCGGACTCTAGAGCGGAGGGGAAAACGAGGTTTGGATAGCGGCGCTGAGTCATTTTTAGAGCTCTCTTGTCTGGGGTAGGACTTGAGGTTTTTGAGGTGTTTTCTTCCCGGTGCGGCCCAGATAGTCCATTATCTCACTGCCTCTCTCTGCGTTGGTTCCGGAGCCACATAGTGGTGCTAGGCGTGGGGCCATAGCTTGGCTAGGTTGCAGTGTTGCGTGCGTTTGTGTATTTCTGTGGCGGCTCTATCTCGCTTTTCCATGGAGGGGAGGCAGAGGCTAGGCTGGCGAGCAGAGGACGCGGACGACGCGTCCCCCTCTTGGCTGCTAGCGGCGGTGGCTTGGTTGCTGTTGTTGTGATGGTGTTTCCTCACGACGTTTCCAAGTATGACTCGTTGCCCTAGCTTGCACGATGGTTATAGCCAGGCTATGCCTAGTTTTCGTGGGCATCATTGGTTTGGCCTTGTTGGCCCGTGCTTCTAGTGATTTCCTCTTTGGTGTTCTCTCGGTTCCGTGGTCTCGTTCTTTGGTGCCAGTTCGTTGTGTCACCGTTTGTGTGGGGTTTGTCGACCTTATGTGTGTCCAGGGTCCGGGTGGTTCTGCTTCTGGGCCCTCGACCTTGTGGAGGTCTGGGTGGCCGTGCTTGTGGTGAGACGTCGTTCTCACCTGGTTGTTGCATGGTCTCGATAGGTGTGCCGATGGTTGCTTCCGCTTTGTGCCCTTCGTTGGTTTCTGCGGGAGTCATGTGTGTGTCACGGCCTTGGTTGGTGGTCGTGACGTTGCATTGTTCTGTTCTTCTACTTGTGTAGTTTCATACTGTAGGTGTTTCTCGCTTTACAGCTTTCTAGTGTAGTTTCCTATTTTCGGAGTTCATGCTGCTCTGGCCGTGAGGGACTGGTAATCCCTACTGGGCCTTGTTCACGGCTCACCCCCTACTTCCTTCAACTAGGGCTCGTTGTCACGAGAGCTCGGTGTCGGACGGTTGCAGAGGCAGCTGTGGCACCGGTTGTTGTCAGCAGCAGTGAGAGCGAGTGTTGGTGATCTCTTTACTTGAGTGAGCTGAGAGTGTGTTTTGAAATTCCTCGAGTATGCCCCTTAAGGACTGCCCTTTCTTATTATACCTGTGCTTTTATTTGGGACATGTGTACATACTTTTGTATGTCGTACATATTGTTATAGGTATTCGAATTTAGTACATATCTCACTAGACTATTCTTCTAACCCTTCCAAATCTTCGGATCCATGGTGGCAATGCGAACTTCGGGGTCCCTGGCGGGGTTCCAGGAGGTCGGGCGTTACATAAGCTTGTCTACTTGAAAACAAGGGTCATGCTATTCAAGAATGACAGTTTTAGAATCAAGGAAGTTACCAAGGTCTTTCTTAAGGAATATCAAGGAAACTCTAAACTCACTAATCAGGAATGAGACAAACAAGAGGGTATTATGTAATGTGAGGATCAGGGAATCCTGAACACCTTACTAGACAAAAGCTAGGCAAATCAGAGG
>CM024762.1:16170738-16535622 GCA_014218235.1 Colocasia esculenta | reverse complement strand
TTGAGACTTCAACTTCTTCCTATTGCTCTTCTTCTTCTGCTCTTTTTATATCTAATGATTGTCTTCATGAGTCTACCAGATACTTGGAACAGAGGAGAGTCTTCCAACTTATGCATGTTTCCAAGGGTTCCAATAGCAGGTCAAACATTGTGTCTATGTGAGTATCGTAGACTTGTAGGCAATAAATGCTATGACAGGAAGAGAGGACATCATCCCATGCCTCTTTTACTATAGTCCACATTTCTGCGACAACCTACTATATAGGTGAGTTTCTTTCTATCTGCCAAGAAGAGAGAAGTCATAACATGTCTTATATACGCAGGCTATGTATAAGAAGTCATGTCTATTATAGTCAAGTTACGAGACTATAGATACGTAGAAGATTGAAATCATGTTCACGCACCAAAACAATTAGGGCAATATTCAAACCTCAAGATATAGCCAAACGATGTGAGAACATCAGTAATCGGTGCAGAGCATTAAAGCCCAATGTAACACTCATGATATGATTAGTAATCCATAGTGATAGCCTCCTCCCACTCCATACTGGGATCTTCATCTTCTGCATAAGGCCCGATGGTCCCTGACGCTCGGCCTTCACTTGCTGGCATACCAAACACCTGGATACAAAGTCAGCTACATCCTTCTTCATACCGAACCACCAGAAAGATCTCTTCAAATCTTGGTACATCTTGGTGTTGCCTGGATGAATAGAGAATCTCGACCTATGAGCTTTTGCTAGGACATGCTCACGAACATCCACAAACATCCGGAACACAAACTCGGTGCTGAAATTAATGACACCGTCCTCATCACGAGCAATGCATGCCCTGCCTACCAACTCCTAGAGTCTAGGATCAGCCTTCTGTTGCTCAATCACCTCATCTAGAACAGTAGACCGGATAGATAACTGAGCCACGAAGCCTGGCACAAAAGTGGCTCTAACTCAGTCATCTCACGGCCGCATCCTCTCAACATCTTCCAATCCTGCTGGAGCAAAGATCTCTTCCTACTAAGAGCATCTGTCACGACATTCGCCTTCCCTGGATGATACTGAAGTTCGAAGTCGTAGTCCTTGAGGAACTCAATCCATCTCCTCTGCCACAGGTTCAACTCCTTCTGAGAGAAGAGATACCTCTATTCTTGTGGTCAGTGAACACCTCGAACTTGACACCATAAAGATAGTGCCTCCAGATTTCAGCACATGAACCACTGCCACAAGCTCCAAATCATGAGTCGGATAGTTACGCTCATGCTCCTTTAACTGGCGAGAAGCATATGACATACCCTACCATGCTGCATCAACAACCACCAAACCGATCTGAGATGCATCTGAGTAGATAGCAAAACCTCTACACCACTTGGCAAATCAACACGGGTGCAGATGTAAGCTTCGCCTTCAGCAACTGAAAGCTACTCTCGCAATCCCCAGACCTCACAACTTCACACCTTCCTGGTTAGCTAGTCAAAGGTGCGGCGATAGATGCAAAACCTTCAATAAATCGCCTATAATAGCCCTCTAAACCAAGAAAACTCTGAATCTCCAATGGGGTCCTTGGAACCTCAATCTAACACAGCTTGGCCCTTCGTCGGATTAGTTGCAATTCCAGTGCTTGAGATAACATGCCCAAGGAAATGAACCTCGCGCATCCAGAAATCACACTTGCTGAACTGGCATACACCTTGTGCTTTCGGAGAATCTCCGGAACAACCCACAAATGATCACGGTGTGGTAGCCTCATCGGGAGAATAGACTAGCACATCATCAATAAACACCACTACAAAACTATCCAAATAAGGTCTAAACACCATGTTCATGAGATCCATGAACGCTGCAGGGGTGTTGGTCAGACCAAATGGAAGCACCAAAAACTCATAATGTCCATAACGAGTCCTAAAGGCCGTCTTGGACACATCTTCACTCCTAATCCTCAACTGATGATTTCCGGACCGCAGATCAATCTTAGAGAACATCGATGCATTCTGCAACTGATCGAACAAATCATCAATCCGCGGTAAGGGATACATGTTCTTCACCGTCACCTGGTTGAGCTTCCTATAATCAATGCACAACCTGAGGGAACCATCCTTCTTCTTTACGAACAATACAGGTGCACCCCAAGGTGACACACTAAGGCAAATAAATCTCGTGTCCAGCAAATCCTGCAACTGCTTCCTCAGCTTAGCTAATTCCGCAGGTGCCATCCGATATGGAGCCTTAGAGATAGGAGAGGTGCCTGGATGCAACTCTATAGTAAGCTCTATCTCCCTAGCCGGTGGCAATCTAGACAAATCATCAGGAAATACGTCCGGAAACTCCTGCACTAATCAATCTCCTCAAGGGTCGGTGACTGATCAACTTCGGTACTAAGACCACGCTGGCAAGAAAAGCGTCACACCCCTTGCTCACCATCCTCATCGCCTTCATGGCGGAGATCACAAACCTTCACGCAAAGTTCCTGGCAAAGGATGCGAGAAACTCATCCTCACCATGAATACGGAAAGTATTCTTCTTCCCACCACAATCTACCAAAGCATAGTGCTCCTCTAGCCAATCCAAACCTAGAATTGCATCATAGTCCTTTATCTTGAGCAAAAAGAAGCACCCAACTAAACCTCGGTCCTCAATGCACACCGATAAAGATGAAATACACTTCCTTGTTGATACCGTACTTATTGGTGCATGCACAAACAAAGGGACCCTAACTTCTCAGCCTCTACTCTTGACTCTATAGCTAACTGCTTCATAAACCGCTCAGAAATGAATGAGTGAGTGGCACCCGTATCAAACAAAATCTGAGCGTGCACACCTATGAATAGAACTGTACCTTCCATGACCTTTTCCGCCTGCTCGGCATCCTCTCACGCTAAAGCAAAGACTCGAGCTTGGGCTCGAGGCCTTCCTGGTCTTCCTGTTACTGGCACTGCTGCTGCTGCCGCTACTGGGGCTGGCGCTCCACGCTGAACACCCTGCTGCAATCTGGGGCAATCTCTGATCTGATGCTCGGAGCTGCCACACTTGAGACACTTCCTTGCTAACTTCCAACACGCAGTACCACCATGAGCTCTTCCACAGTGAGGGCACATCTTCTTATCGCTGGGCCTGACGCCGGGGGACCTCGGAACAACTACCTGCTGATTGGATGCCGCCACTGGACGCTATGGTGACTGGTACATGACCTTCTTCCTGTCCTGCCACTGGAAAGGTGGCGCAGACCTCTTCTGCGATGCCTTCTTCTCCTCGAGATACTACTCCATCTCGCTCTCCTGCCGACACGCAGCACTGAGAGTCTCATCTAGCGTACGGTGGTCAAATGCCACAAGCCTCGACCTCAGTGATGGCTTAAGACCCATCACAAACTTCTTCGCCTTCCTGCGCTCATCAACAACTATGTGAGGAGCATACTTGGACAGTTCAGCAAACCTGGCCTCATATTCTAACACCGTCATGGAGCCCTGAGTAAGAGAAAGGAACTCCTGCTCCATCTTGTCCTGGATATGCTCTGGGATAAACTTGGCCCGGAACAGCCTCGTAAACTCATCCCAAGTCACCTCGACAGCACCATCCTCGAACCTGGTGCGGAGTAAAGAGGCCCACCACACATCGGCTCTCTCCTGCAAGATACAACCCATAAGCACCAATCTAGACAAAACCTTAACTTAACACAAGTACATGCATACATAATTAATAAATACCTGCAGCATATAGGAGGCCAAGCTAACTTTATCCTCCTCGGCACACCTAATGGCTCGGAAGATCTTCTCAATATCCCTCATCTACCTCTCCGCTAAAAGTGGCTGACTCTCCCCCTTAAAAGAGGGCGGAGCCATCCTCTTGAATCTCTCCATGATGGAAGGACCACCATGGCCTTGCTCCTGAGGAACTGGAGCTGTTGCCTGAGCCTGCCACAACAAGCAATATAAGCAACACATATAACAATCATACATTTAATAAAAATAGACTACTCCTATTTAACAATTCTAACCTGAGCCTACAGTTGAGCCTGCAGTGCCGCCTGAGTATGTGCCTGGGTCTACATAGCCTGGACCAGGCCTTGCATGAACACTCCATAATCCACAGGCGGTGGTGGAGGAAGTACTGTAGGACCCTATGGTGTTGGGGCTTGCTGCTCACCCCTGTCCTCACGCCTCTTCTCATCATCTCAAGCCTGGGCACCACGCCTACCACGAGTAGCCATAGCCTGTGAAACAATTTAATCTAGTTAGAAACTAAGTTATTTAGTCCTAACCATTTTCTTAACTATATTTCATTCATTATTAGACATTTTCTACATATATGGACAAATTCTATAAAAACTTAGCATATGTGAAGATGATGGTATATTCATGTACAATCTCAACCTCGGTTCTTTGATACCAATCTCAGTAACGACCCTCCTTATACCGGTATGATTATACCAATCCACGTCGGTACAATGAATGCCGTCACAGTGGGACATTTACCCAACACTAAACATTAGATTGAGATGTACATAAATATCATAAGTGAACAGCGGAAATAAATAATTATTCTCATTCCATCATCATCACATATCCACAGTGTATATAGCAATAAAAGAAAATACCAATGTCCACATTATTACAACTTCAAATAAAATACATTGTCCATATGAATTATATAATTTCAAAGTTTATATACTAATGAAAAAGGAAGTAAATATGTAACACGTCCACAAGTAGAGCTACTCCTCGCGCTCGGAGTCGCTCCTCACTATGTCCTCCTCAGGAATGGAGGCACCTGTCTCACCTGTACGCCAAAGCAAGTATGAGTCTTCTAAAAGACCCAGCAAGCAATCCAAAGGTTCAACCTAATACATATTACATATCACATACACATACTAGTCTTTTAAACATTTAGGAAAAATCATGGTGCATGTTTTATATCACTTAAACAATTAAACATGAAAACCTATAGCATGGTTTCTACACATTATGACCAGCATGGTTCAAAGGTTCAAATTTCATTCATTCACTTCACAATTATGCATAATTAGAACATGGAACTATGTACATAATAATTAACACACCTAGCCTGATATCTAATCAATTTCACATGCAATTATAACATTTAACCACATGTTTAGCTTGTTGTTTTAACATAAATAATGCACATCTATACAAATTTACATCTCTCCACATGTTATCATATTCACATTACTCTTTCACATGTTCACTTTTCACGTTTACACAATTTCACATTTCACATACTCACATGGTCACATTTTTACACTTAATTGCCACGACACATAGTCCAAACCACCATAAGAAGGACACACATCACATACACATAACACATATCCGCCACCTAGGCAACACAGTGACGAATCTTGGTACTACGCAGACCGGGAGAAGCCCTCTCCACCTTAACCAGTGGTATTTGTCCACCTCCAGGATTTCATCCTAATGCCCATAGGATATCACACACATTGAGCCTTCCCATAGGGACTTTACTACAGTACGACTCCATAGCCCTCTATGGTAGCAGTGTCAATCTCGGCACAATTTACACATTCCACTTAATCACATGTTCGCATTATACACATACACTATTTAGCACATTTACATGTACTTTAAAGTAATTACACATGCTTCAGTTTATCTAACATGATGCTACTGTTTCACAGTGATAAGTTGATCATAACACAATCCTAATCATGCTGCTAATCATTAAATCTCACATGATTAAACTTTACATGCTCATCATGGCCAATTACCCTCATTAAATTAATAACAGTTCCTACTGTTATCAAAACAGAGCGAAATTTATATCACAGGCTTCACACAAATCACATGTCACATACGTAAATTTTCAGATTTTTCGGAATAGTAATGCTAATTTTAACAATTAAAATAGTTTACATGCATATTTGTTAAGAAACTCATTTCAACATGATTCACAACTAAACAGTCGTACTTATCAGTTTCAAAACCCGAAACAGCCCTCATAACATCATGGAAAATTTTTGAAACCCTAATATGCAACGGATCTAATTATTCAGGATTTAACATGGCTAGATCATGCTCATTATTCATTTACAGAAATTTTATTAAATAACACTATGTACAAAAATTCGACCTATCCTCATGACATGACCTAGTTATGTACTTGACCAAATATAATTTTCACAGCATGCACATATACCCAGAAATCCGACAAACACATCACAGAGATCAAAATAGTCATTCTGTAAAACTTGAAGAACTTGGCGGCAAAGGGTTTGCCGCCAACAGGGGTTAACGACACACGACGTTGCCGCCACTCAAAATCTTGATGGCAGCAAGCTTGCCATCAAGTTCCTGTCTGTAGAGTGCAGACTGAACACACATAACTTGACGAATTGGGGGTTCCAGGACACGAGGAAAAATCCAATAAAAACTTGAGACCTAAGGGACATGTATAGGGATGAAATCCCTAGATCACTTACCTGGAATAAAATCGCTAATGAGATTATTTAGTCGAAGATGCTCTCCTCAGCCAAGCCAAGAAGCCACCTAAAATCCTCTCGGATCCGGTCCTTGTGCCGGTGTAGGTCGCACACCGGAGTCGCAGAAGCCTCACCAATGTCCAGAGTATCTCCCAGTCGATGTGGTTCGACGGAAGACACACAAAATCACCAGATCGAAGTCGCCAAAGTTCTGGTTTTCTCACAGAAAACCCTAGGTTTCTCACAAGAGCCAAAAGACCTAACCTCGCCCAAATCTGGGTGTTTTATAGGGTTAAGGCGTCGGGGTACGCATTAAGGATGGGATCCTACCGTTGGAGGTGGGTTTCCAAATCCAGAACCGGGGAGAACGCAGTCATTTCCTGATCTGAAATCACAATAGAAACTGAGAAGTAAACGACCACTTCTCTGCCGTTAATAGGAAATAAACTACCATCGATCTGGACGCCGACTCTGAGTCAACGGCACACTGGTTGCCATCAACATGCCGTCAACGTCAATGGATGTTGACGTTTACTGGCATCTCGACCAGAAAATAGAAACATCAAATAGCATATATACACCATATACAAATACATGCAATATGTACAACATTGTTTAAATACAATATACACAAATTTAAATAAGGACAATATGTACATAAATAACCAAGTATATACATATATGCACATAAACAATATACACAAAAGTAAAAAGTATAATACAACAAAATCCAAATAATAAGAACAAAGTTCGACGACCTTATATAGTCTCTAATCGATACACATTGAACTGTAATCGATATAGACTTTCAGTGCAAATATTTAAGCGATAAAAATTATGTTATTTCTTATGCATAAATTATCTTTAAAAATATTAATAAATATATTCTTGATATTCATGAGTTTTAGTTATCACCAAAACAAAGGGATAAAATAGATGTGAGTGGTTCAATAGGTTAGAGTTCTCTACCAACTTCAACCTTAGATGACAAATGGTTGGAACTAGACGACAATGAGAAAAACGATGACCGACCACACATGTTGGGTGTATCACTCACCACCCCTGACCATGCCACACTAGACCCCACGCTCTCCACCAACCCCAAGTCCAGTCATGTAACAAGTATAGTCTAGCACTTTCATAAACATGATTGCCATAGATAATCAAGATAGTATAGCACTTAGGTGTAATGCCAAAACACCCTGGTCATTTAGCTCCCGCAAACAAATAGAACTTTTGGGTGCACCTCTTAGACCAAACCGAGCCTTTTATATATTTCCAAGCATTAGTCATGTTTCTTATTTTAGACAATCAGTCACGACCATATATAGTACCAAGAATAGACGAGATAGTAGATGAATAGATGAGAATAGCATGAGAGAAAGAGATTGGATGATAGAGAGTACTTAGATGATAGTTTTTGTATTGTCCAAAAACATTTGAAGGGTCATGCATGTGAAACATCATATAAACATCGATAGTAACCATTGTAGACAGAACACTCAGGTTCTGGCAGTTTAGTAGAGAATGAGGTCTACCACCAGGACATGACCAGATTAACGTGGTTAGGGGTTGGGCGCGTTAACAGAGAAGACACAGTCTTCCTATATACTGCGTTAAGAATGCAGTTAGCAGGGAGGGCACATTCACAGAGAAGATCTACAAGCTGGTTGGATCATGTCGTATGAGTCTAGCATGGTCCCTATAGTGTTTAGGAGTTGATGGTATAATCATCTTGGCGTCCTAGAGGAAGTCTAGGCTCGCTGAGACTTTTGGAGGCCTTGGAGAAGGAGTTCCAGTTCGGTAGGAGGATTATCCGATAGAGGGTTCTCACATCGTCAATAAGGTTGTTGAAACGTTTCATTCGACGTTCTAAAGGACTTTTAGAACATCGGAGCATCGATAACGGTGTTCCAAAATGACGATAGAAAATGAAAACAAGTCCATCATTTAATAGGGGTTTAAGTGAAAATTTGAATATAACTTCTAGATATTTTAGTAAGTATTTATACCAATTTGAGCTTTGGGGCATGAGAGATGTATGTATTCAAAGAGAATCATGAATTTAAGAGAAAGGTCATGTAGTTTATATATTTAAAACAATAATTACATCTTTAACCATATATCTTCTGTTAGTGTGTTCAAAACTTAACCAATGATTAACAGGAGTTATAACATAGATTAAAGCACATATGATAGGAAAATTAGGGTTTGTAGACTCACAGTATGAATGCGGTCAGGGGCTTGCCTATGTTCATAATGCGGTCGTGGTACCCACCATGATAGCCTAAGTTAACGTGGGGTCCTTGGGGGACACATTCTTAACACAATATATCGCTAGACCGCGTTAAAAAGTCTTTGTGTCCACCACATGACATCACCGTGAACTGTTGCCCAGCTAGCAAGCCCAAAGGGGGGGGGGGTGAATGGGATTCTTTAAAATTCAATTATCTAAACCTATGCACAAAAACATTCACACAAAAACACTACGTTTGACTGTTAGTGATAGTGGTAAAGAAAATTACAAACACACAGAAGTAAACACACTGTACAAGGATTTTTATCCTAGTTCGGACCTCCTCTCCGCAGGAGTCCTACGTCCAGTCCCTGAGCAACAACTCAGGATTCCACTACCCAAGGGTACAGTCCCCTTCAATGACACTTACACATCCAGTCGCAGCTGACCTTCTCTTCTCAACTGGAAGAGGTACAAAGCACCCTGATTCACAGGTCTTCCTTCTATACGAAGGGAATACAGCCACCTATTACTAACAGGTCTTCTCTTCTCAATGTGAAGAGGAACAACACAGAAAAATGTTAAAGAGAAGACAAGTCCCTAGATCAAGCTAATAGAACAATGCTTGATCTGAAGCAAGACTGAGAGAGAAAGATCTGCAAGGAAGAATTCTCTCAATACACAAAGGCTCTCAAAGGCTAAGCTATGAATTCAGAGAGCTAAGAGCTACAGCAAAACAATGGAGTGAGACTTGAGCTCTTCTATGGTGCTTGCAGATTTTGAATTCTCAAGAGATGATCTTCTCGTAGGCACCAGTCTTCTATTTATATCTTCTTCGAAAAATGTAGACGTTGAAATATACGTTGTCTCTATGTTGGATGCTCGTTAGACTGCATGGTTTGACAAGTACGTAAGGTGTGCTTGCAGTCATTTAACGTTTTCTGATCCATGCACGCAAGGAAAGAATTCTTCCAGATATTCTACAACTTCTTTGTTGCCAACGTTAGAGAGTGGTTCTTTCAAGGATCTGCACACAATAAATACCAAACAGTGGACAGCTAGACTGTCTCTTGGCTTGTCAGTCAACGTTAGAAACCAGGGAGTAGAAATATACACCAGAATGGAAATACTTTTCTGCTATCTAAAAAGGTGTTTTCTATAGAAGCATAGGAATGGAAGATATCCAGATATTTATCGTCCAGTGAGATGTACAAATACATTAAATGCATGAGTATCGAAAAACACGTGAGAAGACTTTGACTTTCAACATATTTGAATATCAAATCGATGTGACTCACAAAATCGTTATGAGTACGACTTATGAAATCGTTATGTGAATAAGTCATTGTTTATGTAAAATTGTTATTCATTCATAAATAGATCGATGTGAATACAAATTGTTCTACAGTCATAACCAAGTCGATGTAAGAGACAAATCGTTGTGAGAGAATAAGCAAGTCATTATAAGTGAATCGTTATAACCAAATCATTGTGATTGTTTAATAGTAAACAAATCGTTGTGTACAGGAAAATCGATGTGAACAACCAAATTGTTGTTTTAATAAACAAATTGTTGTGCTCAGGCAAATCGATGTAAACAAATCATTGTTTCACTTGTAGAGTTGATACAGTGATCAAATCGTTGTTTGCTTTATCGAATCGTTACACAGACCAAGTCGTTGTTGTGACTTATCGAGTCGTTACAGCAAGCAAATCGTTGCGTAACTTTTCGAGTTGGTATAATGACCAAGTCGTTATGTAACTTATCGAATCGTTCTGTCTTACCAAATCGATGTGAAACTTATCGAATTGTTCTGACAACCAAATCGTTGTGAAACAGAATCGTTGTGAGAGCAAATTTTTGTTCTCACTTATCAAATCGTTGTGAGAGCAAATCGTTGTTCTCACTTACCAAATCGATGTGAAATCGAATCGTTGTGAGAGCAAATTGTTGTTCTCACTTATCAAATTGTTGTGAGAACAATCATTGTTCTCACTTACCAAATCGATGTGAAACCGAATCGTTGTGAGAGCAAATCATTATGCTCACTTAACGAATCGTTGCGGAACGAAATCGTTGCGGTTACTTATCGAATCGTTGCAGAATGATAGAAATCGATGTATATACTTAGCGAATCGTTCTGAGATCGAATTGATGCGATACTTATGAAATCGTTATGCTATGATGGAAATCGTTATGCTTTCAAAGCGAGTCGATGTATACTTAGTCAAAATTCATGCTTTGAACTCTAAATACTTTAATGTAAGAAATACTTACATAGTTGCTTTATTTCGCCTGATTTACTTGTTGTGCCTAAGCTTTAAGAAACTTGTTAGATAACACTTAATTGAAGTTTTGTTAATCACCAAAATAGATATATAATTCATGAAAGTATATGGGGATGAGCTGATCATCAATCTCTCCCTTTTTGGTGATGACAAAACATAACAAGGATACAGATAGTTCTGAAATACAACCTAAGTAACTTTGCTAGTAAAATAAAGAGAATTCAATAAAGAATTCAATTTCCCTCTTTATATGTATTTCAGAAGTATGATATTTATATTTCTCCCCCTTTTTGTCATTAAGCAAAAATATAAAGCAATGAGACAAAGACAGAAAGAGAAAAGATAAATAGGTGAGCAAAGAAGAGGATTTGTATTAATCTTGAGGAGGTACAGGGAGATAGAAAGCAGAAGACAAAAGAGAGGCATGGTGAGTAATCACCTCCCAAGCCTTTAGTTCTTTCTCTTCAAAAAATTGCCTAAAACACCACAAGCGATAGAATAGGAAGGCCTCATAACAGGAACCATCCTCTGAAGATAAAGCACTCACTGGTCTTCTAAGAACAAGGCATACTGATCACGATCAGGGAAGCTTTATAAAAGCTGGATTTCCTAAAACTGGCACAGGAGAGGAACTGATTAATTTTGACAGGATAGAAGAGCTGCTTCTGCTTCAGGTCCATTCTCATGGCAACATAGATCTTGTATCTCTCCAGCCATGTGTCATAAGAATTCCTGACAAGATGAATAGAATTTGAATCAAGGAATTCTGCAGCTGACAGCAAGGGTTGATTGGATTGAGCTTGAGATGCATTGATAGCCTTGAGCTACTCAATAATGATAGGGTAAGCTATTTCCCATTCTGAAGAAGAAAGGTGTTCACATTCAGATAAGATAGGGGCAAGGACATCAGACTTGATGTAGCCCCGATGATACTCCCAGAAGACAAATCTGTGAAAGGAAAGGGAGAGACCTTTCTCTACTAAAATCCTGGCCATAACTTGAGCAGATCTTTCACAAATTAAAGACCTGACAGCTGATTCCATGATGAGAGAGTGGAGAGGAGGTAGGAATACCACATCTGGGATCTCCAAGGTGGCAAAATCCACTTGAATTGATTCAGTATGAGCAACACTTGAACCAAGAGCATGAATAGCTTTCCAGAATTGGCCAATTTGAGCTTCAGACAAGTTGTTGTGATAGCAGTAATCACTGTACATCTTGTAGTGCCGGATAAACTTAATTTCTTTTTTAATAAAGGGCCCTTAAGTGTCCTTGTGATGGATCTAAAACCACTCCGAGAGAGTCAAGGGATGATCTCTGGGTGGATTTCTGGCTGATTGAGCTCGAAGAAATTGATTGTAGAGAGCCTTCTGACCCGGGCCCACTGAAACACGCGCGACATTGTTGACTGTGCATTTCGTTGTCCAGAGTTCCTCGCACAAGTCAATATGCGCACTTCCTCTAAACTGTCACACAGATTTAAAATAGAAAAAGAGAACTAGCACAATGGTGAGAACAGGTCATTTCCACAGGGAGGCTGAATAGAACTTGAATTAAAACTACTTTGACTTGGATCAATTCTTAAAGACATTTTCTCACCAAAACTCACATTGCATTAAAAGTAATTATATGAACAACATCAATTAAATTTCTCACAACTTGACAAATCAATCTTAATAAGAAAACAAATAGACTTGAAAACCAGAGAATGTACCCTCACAGCTCGAGGGATGAACACTTAGTAATCCAACTCTCCACAAACACTGGACCGTATCCTCACAGCTCAAGATTCGAACAGAAAATAAGAAACAGAAATTTAAAGTTGTGACACTAATCAACTAAGCACCAACAAAACTTCAATTATCAATGCATTAAAATTGAACTAAGAACTCTTGATGACAGATCAAATTTAACATTCTTTTCATTGAGAACAATATGAACTATAAGAAGTTCAGATCACTGTACCCTCATAACTTGAGGGATGAAGAACAAAAGAACAGAAGGAACACTAACGGAGCAGAAACTAAAATTAATAAAAATAGAAGAGTAGTCAAACTCCATGATCTCTCAAATGCTAATTGTTCCCTGCTACCTCTGGGATGCCGGACAACCTTTCACTGCCAACCATTAAACTAAGAAATGAACAGATGCACAGAATCAAATCAACTAAGTACAGAAGAAATGGAAGATGAAATCTCAAATGTTGAACAACTAAAAGAAAGGAGGAAGCATTCGGTTCTCTCTCACAGTAGAAGCAGAAGAGATGAAAGAGTATCCCCAAGAACACCAGCGTCCCTCACAGAAGGGAGGCAGCAAACGAAACAACTTCCCTCTCACCTCTGTAGCACAGAAGAAATGGAATAGATCATTGGATCAATCGCATCAAATACTGAGGAAAAGAAATCAGAAGAGCTGAAGTAAACTTCATTGGATTGATCTCTCATATCGGCTTGCAATACACAGGAAAAAGGAAGCACTCGAAATTCTGAATTCAAAATTTAACTCCCAACTCTCAAAGAGCAAGACATGCATATGACAACTCCACTGGTTCGGATGATACAGCACACAAGAAATGAAAAGCTAGAACAAAAGAAATGGGAAAGAGCTCCCTGGAATCCAATCCTCTTCCACCTCAAACCAAATAAATTGCAGAAGTCCTCTCGAAGCTCTCACAGACGAAAAGAAAACATAAACCTACCTTCCTGCAGCCGAACCCCTGCCGAATCCCTGCTGCTGAGGTCCTCCCGGATGTAGAAGAACCGACAGAATTCACAAGGAGAAATGAAACAATGCAGAAGAAATAGCAATTTTCACACAAACGAAATATGAAATTAACTGGATCTAACTTTGCTCAGTTGCTCAAACAGGAATAACAGAGTACAGAAATAAATTGGAAGCAGCAATTTCCCCAAAATCCCACTGGCTAATCCCTCTCCTTCCCCTGTTTACAGAAAGAAGAAGTTCATGAAATAAAATTTGCAAAAGAACTATCTCTAAAATCTGAACTAGAGAGCCCCTGCTGCTATGAATTGGAAGAACAGGAAGTATAGGTAAATGGAAATTAAACTCCTCAGAAATTCCTAATGGCCAAACCAGCCTCAAGAACACTCCCTCTCTGCTCTGCTAAAACAAGAAAATACAGAAGAAGAACTAAAGGCTAGAACTAAAATCCTAAAAACTCCCCACCGTCCAACCTCGGAGAAGAGGACCTGAGGTCCTTATATAGGCATCTGGGCCTCTTGCTTCCTCTCCCGTCTGCACTAGGATCGCCATCCGCTGCAGCACCATCTCTCACCTGGATCGCCAGCTCTGCTTCACACCTCAACATCCTCATCGCATGGGCATCATCCGCATGCACAGCACCGCTTCCCGCCCAAGCCGTACAGCTGGCCGCTGCTCTGCACACCCCGCCACCTCAACATCGCCATCGCACAGCAGCCGGCTCCTGCATGCGCTCCACACCGCCGGATCGCCAGATGCGCACGAGCTGCTCCGCACAGGATCCTGCTTCATCTCCGGCCTCGCACGAGCCTTCGCACCGCACGGCAGAGCTCGGATAGCCCCTGCATCGCGCCCGGCTTCAAACCGCCAGCTCAGCTCTGGCCCTGGCGCTGCACCTGGGCACCTTCACACGCCCAAATCGCACAGATCCGGCCGTACAACTGGACATCCGCCCCAGCTCACATCGTAGCGCCCTCCGCCTGGGCCTAGTTCTGCTTGCCCCTAGATCTGCCATCTTCACATGGGCGCCTCCACATGAGCCATCTGCCAGCCGCTCGAGCAGCCTCTGCTGCGTCCAGCTCGCCATGCCTCGCACTCCCCTGGTCCGCACCGCCAGCATCGCGCACCAGCTGGCCCATCCCTGGGCGCCGCACCGCCTTCCACCATCTCCGCCCAGCAGGCCCAGCCGCACACCAGCATCGACCAGCCACCAAATCTGAAGGCCCCAACCGTTGCGCCATCTACACTGCTGGCCGCTCTGCACATGGCGCCCGGAGCTCCTCACAGCAAGCTTCAAACCCCAGGCTTCCGGAGTCTTCTGATTTTAACAAGAAGAAAGAAAAGAGTTAGTGGTGTCCAGGTATATACGAAATATTATTATTATTATTTAAAATATTAAAATTGGGTGGGGTATTTACAAGTTTTATGTGTTTACAAAATATTTACAAAAAAATATTATTGCGATAAGAAGAATTTATTTACAATTGACTGTTATTTCTAAAATGAATCTAATTAGTCAATCTAAAAATTGACTTATTTAAATGAAATTTAACATGTACTCTAACCTAATATGTTTAAAATTTTATTTATGTATGAAATGCAAATTAAAATCAGATTGCACATTATTTATAGACAAAATATGTCTAAAATCAACTAAATGTGTGAAATTTAATGCAAAAATTTATGTAGTTATCACTCCCCCCTACTTGAACATTACTAGTCCCTTAGCAATAAAAATTATTCCAAATGTAAGACTAGAAAATACAATGTCTCATGCTAAGTAGCTATCATGTAATAGATTAATGTAAAGATATGTCTTTCCTAATTGTATGGGCTTATGGCAAGAAATTAGTACACAAGTGGTAGCTCACTTAAGAGTTCACATCAGCCCTCCTGGAGCTCCTCTATCTCAGCAGTATTCGAGATTAGATTGATTTGAGGGAGAAGAAAAGAATTGTGGAATAAGATCCTTGCTCAGTCAGATCTGGTTGTTTCTCTCAGTTCCATTCTGCTCATCTTCCTTGAGGATTATTTCTCTGAGTTGAGGACTTTTGTCCCTTTATTTGCACTTTGTGCACTCAGATTTTTTTCTTTTCATCTATAATGCTGCACAACCCATCACTTTTCAAGAGTAGCGAGTCCAACTTTACTCAGATCCGGGGCATTTTTCATGGATATTTTTTTTTCTTTGCTTTTGCTTTTGCATTTTTGCATTTTGCCTTGCTTTTCTTTTTCTTTTCCCTTTTCGGAATGATGAACAGTCAGGTTCCTTGATCACATTCCTTCACTTCCTTTGCAGTTCACTTAAAGGGAGGGGAGAAAACCAATCACCTCTCTCCTACTAGCCTTGACAAATTTGCTACATTCGGGTTCAGCTAGTCTAAGTGGCTGTGTAGTGTGTGTATGAAACTTCCTGCCATAAATCCTTACATAAGGTAGACAAGAAGTACATGTAATCCTTTACCAGAGGCTACTTAACATGGATTTTGCAAAGGGATGTGCCAACCACAAAATTTTAATGGTTTAAGATCATACACCTAGTCTTGGGATGCGCGAAGCCACGCATTTTTATTCAAAGATGAAACATTGTGAAATTTTTATTTGCATATGTACAAGCTCAAGAAAAGGAAATGAAGCAATGTTGGGATGAGGATTATGAATGCATGCTTATTCTACCTCTCCCCCCTACTTATTCACAGAAAAAGAAAGTAAGACAGAGAATTACCTGATAAAGGAAATCTGTACACTTGGGTTGCCTCCCAAGAAGCGCTAAGTTTATCGTCTTCAGCCAGACGCAATTAGGCTTCACTTGGCTCATCTAGCTTGGTAGACTCAACTTTCAAGGAAGCGGGTTTTCAAAAAAATGCTTTAACCTCTGCCCATTAACAGTGGACGATTGTCCAGTTTTAGGATCAAGAATAACGACAGCGCCATTGTCATAGACTTTGACAACCATGTAAGGCCCATCCCACCGGGACTTCAATTTTCCTGGAAAAAGACGAAGCCGAGAATTAAATAGCCAGACTTTATCATGCACTTGAAAAGTTTTTCTATGAATGTGTTTATCATGGAATGCTTTGGCCTTGGCTTTATAGATCTTGGAACTTTCGTAGGCCTCATTTCTGAGCTCTTCTAGCTCATTCAGATGAAGGGTCCTTTGTTGACCAGCTTGGGCTAAGTCAAGATTGACTTGTTTAATAGCCCAATAGGCTCTATGCTCAAGTTCGACCGGCAAATGACATGATTTTCCAAAGACAAGCCGGTAAGGGACATTCCAATGGGAGTTTTGAAAGCGGTTCGGTAGGCCCACAATGCATCATCTAACCTTTCTGACCAGTCTTTCCTATCAGGCCTAACCGACTTCTGAAGAATGTTTTAATCTCCCTGTTTGAAACTTCCACTTGGCCACTAGTTTGGGAATGGTAAGGTGTTGCTAGCTTATGGGTGATCCCATACTTCCTTAGGAGGGTCCTAAACTGAGTGTTAATGAAATGAGGTCCTCCATCACTAATGATTGCTTTGGGCCACCCAAATCTAGAAAAGATTTTTTCTGAACAAATTTGATAACCACCTTATGATCATTGGTCTTTGTGGCAATGGCCTCTATCCATTTGGACACATATCAACAGCGACTAGAATGTATGTGTATCCAAAGGACGGTGGAAAAGGTCCCATAAAATCTATCCCCCATACATCAAAAATTTCTACAACCAAATGGGATTAAGAGGCATCATATCCTTCTTAGAAATATTTCCCATGGTTTGACATCTAGGACAGACCTTACAAAATTGGTGGGCATCCTTAAACAATGTGGGCCAGTAGAAACCAGAGTCTAAGACCTTAGCAGCGGTCTTCTTTCCTGAAAAGTGTCCTCCACAGGCGAGAGAATGACAAAACTTGAGGACACTTTGATGCTCACTCTCAGGGACACATCTTCTTATCACTTGGTCTGGTCCTATGAAAAATAGCTCCGGGTCCTCCCAAATAAAGTACTTGTCTCTAGCAAAGAATCTCTCTCTCTCATTTTTGGTCCAATCTCCAGGTACTCGTCCAATGACTTTGTAGTTCACAATGTGTGCGTACCATGGAGATAAAATGTTAGAGACAGCTAAAATGTGCTCATCCGGGAAAGCATCTCTAATGGGCATAGAGTCCGGGGCAACTATTCTAGACAAGTGGTCAGCTACCACATTCTTGGATCCTTTCTTATCATGAATTTCCAAATCAAACTCTTGTAACAATAGAATCCATCTGATCAATCTAGGCTTGGCATCCTTTTTGGCAAGCAAATGCCTCAAGGCAGCATGGTCAGTGAAAACAATGATTTTGGCTCCTAAGAGATAAGATCTGAATTTCTCTAAGGCAAAAACAACAGCTAGGAGCTCTTTTTCAGTGGTTGTGTATCGAATCTGAGCATCATTCAATGTTCTGCTTGCATAATAAATCACCACAGATCCTTTATCAGTTTTCTGGCCCAAAATGGCACCTACTGCATAATCTGAAGCATCGCACATTATCTCAAATGGTAATGACCAATCTGGAGATTGTAGAATTGGAGCTCTGGTCAAAATGTCTTTTAATTCCTCAAAAGCTTTATGACAGCTTCGTCAAAAATGAAAGGAGTGTCTTTCAACAAAGAAGTCAATGGCCTTGCAATTTTGGAAAAGTCTTTGATGAACCTCCTATAAAATCCAGCATGACCAAGGAAGGATCGAATTTGTTTGACAGAGTTGGGAGGAGGTAATTCGGAAATGAGATTTACCTTGGCTTTATCTACCTCTATCCCTCTCCTGAGACAATATGCCCTAAGACAATTCCCTCCTTAACCATGAAGTGGCTCTTTTCCCAACTTAAGACAAGATTGGCATTAATGCATCTTTTGAGCACTTCAGTCAAATGGTCGAGGCACGAATCGAAGTCATTTCCAAACACAGAGAAATCGTCCATGAAGACTTCTAAGTAATCCCCAACCATGTTTGAGAAAATAGACAACATGCAACGTTGAAAAGTTGCAGGGGCATTGCACAGCCCGAAGGGCATGCGTCTAAAGGCAAAGGTTCCAAATGGACATGTGAAAGTGGTCTTTTCTTGGTCATCGGGGTGAATAGCCACTTGGTTATACCCTGAGTATCCATCAAGGAAACAAAAGAATTTTTGGCCTGCCAGTTTCTCTAAGATTTGGTCAATAAAAGGTAAGGGGAAATGGTCTTTCTTGGTCATTGCATTCAGTTTACGATAGTCAATGCACACTCTCCATCCTGTAGCCAGCCTAGTGGGAATGAGCTCACCCTTTTCAGTTTGAATCACGGTTAGTCCAGACTTTTTAGGCACAACTTGAGTTGGACTAACCCACTGGCTATCAGAGATGGGATAAATAAATTCTGCATCCAGCCATTTGACAATTTCCTTTTTAACAACTTCTTTCATGTTGGGATTAAGTCTTCTTTGCATTTCGATTGAACTTTTGGCATTCTCTTCTAAGTAGATGCGATGTGTGCAAACTGAAGGACTTATCCCTCTCAGATCATCTATTGTCCAACCTATAGCTCTCCTATGACTCTTCAAAACATCAATCAATTTCCTTTCCCGCCCTTCCTCAAGATCACTAGCGATTATGATGGGCCATGTCTCATTCTCTCCTAAAAAGATGTACTTTAAATTTGCAGGGAGTGGTTTTAGCTCAACCTTAGGAGGACACTCAAATGGAATTGATGGATCATTATCTTGAAATATGGAATTAAATTGTCCTTCCTCTCCCTCAAACCCTAGAGCACAGGGTTGGTCTATTGCTTCTTCCACACAAGACTCTTCCAAGGTGTCTACCACTAGACAACTTTCTCCTTCATCATGATGCCTAGATGCCCTAAAAATGTTGATACTAACCCGCCTATCCCCAAATGATATATCCATCATCCCAGTAGCACAGTCAATATTGGCTCTAGCTGTGGCCAAAAAGGGTCTACCAAGGATGATGGTGGACTGGTTAAATCTTGTGGAGTGTTCATGTCCAGAATGATGAAATCGGCTGGAAAGTAACAATCATTGATTTTTACGATCACGTCCTCAACTAGGCCTTTAGGAGTGGTAACAGATCGATCGGCTAGTTGGAGGACAACAGAAGTGGGTTTCAACTCTCCTAACTTGAATTTCTCAAAAATGGCAGAAGGTAGGAGGTTGACACTGGCTCCCAAATCTAAAAGGCCACTCTTAAAAGTGACTCCACCGATGGTACAAGGAATTAGTGGAGTGCCTGGATCTTTGAGCTTTTTAGGGAGTTGATTTAAGACAATGGTACTCACAATTTCTGGGAGAATTATTGTTTCAGTTTTGTTTCTCACTTCACGTTTTGGAGTACACATTTCTTTTAGAAATTTGGCATATGCAGGCACATGCTTGATGGCATCAAGCAAGGAATGTTGATGTGAACTTGTTTAAACAGTTCCAAGAGTTCTTCATTCCAGTTGGTTTGTTTTTATTTTTGGCTTTAAGGCTTCAGGAAAAGGGACTCTTGGAATGTAACAGTTTGGATCTTCATTCCTCTTGATTGTGTCTAGAGGTTCTTCATTTATTTTCTCTTTTCCCTTGGATTTGTCTTTTTCAACAATTTCTTCAATTTCTTCCTCAATTTCAATTTCGTTTCATTTTCTTTATCCTCATTTGACATGTGTGGGTGAGGATTTGTTCTGATTTTTCCACTTCTTAAGGTAGACAAAGTTTTTGCATTTTCTACTTGCGGGCCCCTAGCTTGGGCAGGAGGATGATCCTGTTGTATAGGTTGGTTTTGATTTTGAGGTGCAGGAATGTTCTGGACAAAAGCTTGTTGTGGGTTCTGTGGTGGAGGTATATTTGGTCTAGCAGGTGGTGGTCTATACCCCTGACCCTGATGGTATTGCTGGTTCTGGTAGAATCCGGGAGGGTTGTTCCTTGGGTTTGCTATAGTTTGACTCGGCAATTGCCCGAATTCCCTCCTTTGACATACATCAGCAATTTGGGACTCTAACCTTGCAAAATTTTGTTGAAAATTTTGATTTTGAGTTTGATATTGAGTTTGTTGTTCTTGCACAGTTTGGCATAGAGTCGCCATCATGTTTTGGAGTTGGTTCATTTTATCATCCCAATTGGGTTGAGGAGGTGGTGGTTGATTCAATGAAGGTTGTTGGAAATTTGTGTGAGCAAATTGATTGGAATTTTGATTTCCTTGGTATTGTGGAGGTTTTGAGTTAGAAGATTGGCCAAGTCCCGAATTTTGATTGGGATAGGATTGACCGTACATGGATTGCTTGAAGGCAGGTTGGGAAACTTGTTCAGATTGATTTTTCCTTGAAAAGTTCGGGTGATTTCTCCAACCAGGGTTATATGAGTTAGAGTATGGATCATAGGAGGGTTTGTAGAAGCCTTGAGCAGCTTGGACTTGTTCCTGAATGAAAGGGGGTAATTGGGCAGTAGTGGGACAAGCACTGGTGGGATGAGCTGGGCTAGCACACATAGCACAAGTTTCAGTTGTTGAGAAAAATTGGGTGTGGCTTGCCCAGTCAAAGATAATAATTGATCAAATTTCTGTTCCAACTTCTGCTCAAGTCTAGCTATCAGATCTTCTACCCTAGAGTCTGGTTCCCCTCTTCCTCTTACTTCATACATCCCTGCCTTCTTCACAGGTCCTAATGCTCTCTCATAAGAGTAGAGTGAGGCATGATTGATAGAGTTCTCACTCAATGTTTCAAAAAGATTATATGCCTCATCCTCACTCTTAGTCATGAATGCTCCCCCACACGAAGCATCAACCATTTGCCTATTCGATTCAGTTAAACCTTCATAAAAAGCTTGAACTATTTGCCACCTCGACAAACCATGATGGGGGCATTTTCTAAGCAACTCCTTCAATCTCTCCCATGATTCATGCATTAATTCTCCCGGTGTTGGGAGAATCCAGTTATTGCTCTTCTCATTGTGTTTGTTCGGCCAATCGGGTAAAATTTCTTCAAAAATTCCTGCTGCATTTCTGGCCATGTTGTGATAGTTCTCCCTATGGTTCCCAACCAATGTTTAGCCTTGTCTTTTAAGGAGAATGGAAATAAGGTCAACCTTAAGGCATTTTCAGTGAAATTTTGGATCCTTACAGTGGAACAAATCTCTATGAATTCATCTATATGCCTATAAGGGTCTTCATTGGGATTGCCATAAAAAGATGGCAACATCTGAATGGTTCCAGGTTTGATCTCAAAATGATTTCCGGAATTTCCGGCCTAATGCAAGTAGCAGGTTGATAGTTAGAAGGAATAAAGTATTCCTTCATCTGTCTGGGTGCACCTCCTCCATTCCTAGCAATTTGGTTATGGTTTTGGTTGGCCATCCTATGAAAGAATCTTTCAATCTCGTCTATAGGTTGAGCCAAATCTAAGTTTTGGGAGCGTCTACCAAGCATGCACAGATGAAAAGCCTCTCTATTATGATTTTTGAATTTTTAAGATTTTTATTGATTTTTGATGAATTTTTAAACAAACACAAACAAACAAACACTTTCAAATCAAATTAACCTACCACTAAGTGTTCCTTGGACTTATGTTATTTTTCTCAAAATCAGATTTATGCTTGCTTAAATCCAATTCTAACTCTTCTTGTACCGGCCAGGTAAGAGGTGGAGTAGAGGAGGCCCCCCTTGCTTTCGCAAGGACCCAATTAAATAACCTCTAGCTCACTTAAGCGTAAGCTTTTTAACCTCTAATCCTAGACACCAGACTTAAAGAGAAGTTTTGAATTCAAGAAAGGATAAATCTAATGATGAACCCTAGGGCCAAGTCTATGGTTTTTTATTGAAAGTTTAGGATAATGCAAGAATGTGATTTTTTTTGTGATTTTTGGGCAAAGGAAAGGGTGATGAAATCCCTCACCTTATCTTTTTATCTAATGGGTTAAGCCCTTAAACAGTCCCTTTTTCAAATATGAAATGCAAAGATCAAATTCAAACAATGGATTTTCTAATGCTAAGTCTAATGCATGAAACGAGAGAGAGAAATCTTACCTTTCCCCCGCACTCTTCAATGCAAAGAACAAAAATTGAATTCAAATGTCAATTAAAGTGATGAATGTCCTAAAACATGGGATCCTAATCTTGAGAGATGAAATTTTTAATTACAAACAAACGGCTAACATGGAAGAGCGATTTAGAAATTTTTTTAGATTTTTTTTTAAATTTTTTATTTGGTTTTTGAATTAAATGAAATGAAGCTAAGAAAATATAAAGTGGTACTATATAAACTAAATCCAAGCAAACCACCAAGAGGCCAATTATTACATGCCAACGTGAAAGAAATCTCTGTACATGCACAGAGAATACAAGAAATCCTCACTACAAGCTTCACTCACACTCTTCTATCTACAATGACTGAATTAAAAGAAATTAGGAAATGAAATCAGCAAGCTCCCTCCAATGGGCTTCAAGTGCCAAGCCCAATCTCCATGGTCCTCCTTATGTGCAAATCTGAAATAAAAGCCCAATAACAAGTCAATGTAAAGTCCAAAGCAAATGAAATCAAATCAAAACAAAATTAAATCAAACTCTAATGCCTCCCCGGCAACGGCGCCAAGATGAAACGCGCGCGACATTGTTGACTGTGCATTTCGTTGTCCAGAGTTCCTCGCACAAGTCAATATGCGCACTTCCTCTAAACTGTCTCACAGATTTAAAATAGAAAAAGAGAACTAGCACAATGGTGAGAACAGGTCATTTCCACAGGGAGGCTGAATAGAACTTGAATTAAAACTACTTTGACTTGGATCAATTCTTAAAGACATTTTCTCACCCAAAATCACATTGCATTAAAAGTAATTATATGAACAACATCAATTAAATTTCTCACAACTTGACAAATCAATCTTAATAAGAAAACAAATAGACTTGAAAACCAGAGAATGTACCCTCACAGCTCGAGGGATGAACACTTAGTAATCGCAACTCTCCACAAACACTGAACCGTATCCTCACAGCTCAAGATTCGAACAGAAATAAGAAACAGAAATTTAAAGTTGTGACACTAATCAACTAAGCACCAACAAAACTTCAATTATCAATGCATTAAAATTGAACTAAGAACTCTTGATGACAGATCAAATTTAACATTCTTTTCATTGAGAACAATATGAACTATAAGAAGTTCAGAACACTGTACCCTCATAACTTGAGGGATGAAGAACAAAAGAACAGAAGGAACACTAACGGAGCAGAAACTAAAATTAATAAAAATAGAAGAGTAGTCAAACTCCATGATCTCTCAAATGCTAATTGTTCCCTGCTACCTCTGGGATGCCAGACAACCTTTCACTGCCAACCATTAAACTAAGAAATGAACAGATGCACAGAATCAAATCAACTAAGTACAGAAGAAATGGAAGATGAAATCTCAAATGTTGAACAACTAAAAGAAAGGAGGAAGCATTCGGTTCTCTCTCACAGCAGAAGCAGAAGAGATGAAAGAGTATCCCCAAGAACACCAGCGTCCCTCACAGAAGGGAGGCAGCAAATGAAACAACTTCCCTCTCACCTCTGGAGCACAGAAGAAATGGAATAGATCATTGGATCAATCGCATCAAATACTGAGGGAAAGAAATCAGAAGAGCTGAAGTAAACTTCATTGGATTGATCTCTCATATCGGCTTGCAATACACAGGAAAAGGAAGCACTCGAAATTCTGAATTCAAAATTTAACTCCCAACTCTCAAAGAGCAAGACATGCATATGACAACTCCACTGGTTCGGATGATACAGCACACAAGAAATGAAAAGCTAGAACAAAAGAAATGGGAAAGAGCTCCCTGGAATCCAATCCTCTTCCACCTCAAACCAAATAAATTGCAGAAGTCCTCTCGAAGCTCTCACAGACGAAAAGAAAACATAAACCTACCTTCCTGTAGCCGAACCCCTGCCGAATCCCTGCTGCTGAGGTCCTCCCGGATGTAGAAGAACCGACAGAATTCACAAGGAGAAATGAAACAATGCAGAAGAAATAGCAATTTTCACACAAACGAAATATGAAATTAACTGGATCTAACTTTGCTCAGTTGCTCAAACAGGAATAACAGAGTACAGAAATAAATTGGAAGCAGCAATTTCCCTAAAATCCCACTGGCTAATCCCTCTCCTTCCCCTGTTTACAGAAAGAAGAAGTTCATGAAATAAAATTTGCAAAAGAACTATCTCTAAAATCTAAACTAGAGAGCCCCTGCTGCTATGAATTGGAAGAACAGGAAGTACAGGTAAATGGAAATTAAACTCCTCAGAAATTCCTAATGGCCGAACCAGCCTCAAGAACACTCCCTCTCTGCTCTGCTAAAACAAGAAAATACAGAAGAAGAACTAAAGGCTAGAACTAAAATCCTAAAAACTCCCCACCGTCCAACCTCGGAGAAGAGGACCTGAGGTCCTTATATAGGCATCTGGGCCTCTTGCTTCCTCTCCCGTCTGCACCAGGATCGCCATCCGCTGCAGCACCATCTCTCACCTGGATCGCCAGCTCTGCTTCACACCTCAACATCCTCATCGCATGGGCATCATCCGCATGCACAGCACCGCTTCCCGCCCAAGCCGTACAGCTGGCCGCTGCTCTGCACACCCCGCCACCTCAGCATCGCCATCGCACAACAGCCGGTTCCTGCATGCGCTCCACACCGCCGGATCGCCAGATGTGCACGAGCTGCTCCGCACAGGATCCTGCTTCATCTCCGGCCTCGCACGAGCCTTCGCACCGCACGACAGAGCTCGGATAGCCCCTGCATCGCGCCCGGCTTCAAACCGCCAGCTCAGCTCTAGCCCTGGCGCTGCACCTGGGCACCTTCACACGCCCAAATCGCACAGATCCGGCCGTACAACTGGACATCCGCCCCAGCTCACATCGTAGCGCCCTCCACCTGGGCCTAGTTCTGCTCGCCCCTAGATCTGCCATCTTCACACGGGCGCCTCCACATGAGCCATCTGTCAGCCGCCCGAGCAGCCTCTGCTGCGTCCAGCTCGCCATGCCTCGCACTCCCCTGGTCCGCACCGCCAGCATCGCGCACCAGCTGGCCCATCCCTGGGCGCCGCACCGCCTTCCACCATCTCCGCCCAGCAGGCCCAGCCGCACACCAGCATCGACCAGCCACCAAATCTGAAGGCCCCAACCGCTGCGCCATCTACACTGCTGGCCGCTCTGCACATGGCGCCCGGAGCTCCTCACAGCAAGCTTCAAACCCCAGGCTTCCGGAGTCTTCTGATTTTAACAAGAAAAAGAAAAGAGTTAGTGGTGTCCAGGTATATACGAAATATTATTATTATTATTATTAAAAATATTAAAATTGGGTGGGGTATTTACAAGTTTTATGTGTTTACAAAATATTTACAAAAAAAATATTATTGCGATAAGAAGAATTTATTTACAATTGACTGTTATTTCTAAAATGAATCTAATTAGTCAATCTAAAAATTGACTTATTTAAATGAAATTTAACATGTACTCTAACCTAATATGTTTAAAATTTTATTTATGTATGAAATGTAAATTAAAATCAGATTGCACATTATTTATAGACAAAAAATGTCTAAAATCAACTAAATGTGTGAAATTTAACGCAAAAATTTATGTAGTTATCACCCACTACTCCTCAGATTTGGCTTCAGCTAGAGAAAGATTTTGGCTTTTGCAGCCTTTGAGAGAGAGGTGAAAGGGAGAATGATATTTAAGTGGTCAGTGAGGTTGAGAGTGGGAAGTCCAACGATGTTAGCAAAAGTGATTTTCTAGAGATATTCACGATAGAGAGGCTTATTTTTATTCACAACAATGAGGGAGAACCAAAGTGGTGGAAAACGAGGTTCAGAGGAGGAGGCAAGGGTTGAAGAGATTTTCTGTTTCTTGGGTACATGGCTAGAAGAGCCAGACCTATAAATATGAGAGCTAACTTTTAGGACTGGTCGAAGAATTACTTCTTCGAATTCATCTTTGATGTCCTGAATCTCAAGATGCTCAAGTTGAGCGCCCTCAGGAATAATGGTTACAAAAGAGGGAGGAGTAGGAGGATGAAAGAATGACCGAGACGTAGAGGGAGGTACATCAGATGGTCCAGAAGAGGAGGCCCCAACGGTTGAAGATGCTGGAGGGACCTCAATAGAAGGAGGAGGAGGAGGAGGAGGAGGAGGAGGAATTGATGTGGTGGATGTAGGAGATGAAGAGGACTGAGAAGGAAATGGTGTAGGAGAGGAAATGGTTCGTGGAATGGGTTGTTTAAAGGTGGGAGGAGCTGGAGGTGATGTGGAGGATGATGGCGGAGAGGGAGGGGATGGAGTGGGAAGAGGAGAAGGAGCATGGGGCTCTGGAGCTACAACCTGATCTTCTACTCTGGAGGGCTCAGCCACATAATCCACTGGCTCGGGTGGCCCAGACACATCCTCTGAAGGCCCTGGTGGCCCAGTCTTCACAGCTTCAGCATTATCTTGCACTGGAGCTGCTACCTCTTCAACAACTGTTGGCCCAGATGGCCCTACTGGTTCTTCAGAAGTTTGCCCTAATGTCCGATCTTCTGCCACATCTAATAGCCCTGACGGCCCAATATTCTCTTGCCTTGGCCCAGATGGCCCTGAGCTGCTGATAGGTGCTGCAGGAGGAGGAGCAGGAGGGGCATTTTTGGATTGTGCCCTCACCAAATCTGCAAGTGCATCTATAGACTCCTTGATGCTAATGAGCTCACTTCGCACCCATCTGACTGCATTTCTGACCATTCACATCTCCTTAGCTGTCGTACTCTAGCTTATGAAGATAGATGAAATATCTGATTGCACAGAGCAGAGAATCTTTCCTTGTTCATCCAATCTATCAACAATAGGCTTCATGTTGATCTTCAATTGCTCTTCTTCAGCCTCTTATGTGGCTTCCTGGTGAGTAAAGGGATCTCAGGAGCCACTCCTTTTCCTTTGTCACTTGCCCTAGCAACGGGCTCCACATTATCAACATTAGCCTCTTCATCTGAGGCGCTTTCCACAATTCCTTCTCTGAACTGATTATCAATAGGGGCACTAGCAGTGTGCTCCCACTGGGGCTGTGCTTCCTTCTCAACAGATTGCTCCCCCTGAATAGGAGCATCTTCCATCTGAATTTCAGTGTGGCCTGATGCCACTTCTTCTTACTCCCCCTGAATGGGAGCTTCTTCCACCACAACATCTTCAACATGGCTTGGTGCCACAGCTACTCTGCTAACTTCCTCAGTCACTTGCTCTTGCTCCTCTTGAGTGCTGGTGATGGAATCCAGCACACTTCTGAGAACTGATGCTACCACGGAGGAGGGAGAGACAATCTCTGAATTTTGCCCAACGAGCTCAATGAACTCTTGAGGAATGTCCTCAATCCTGCTGATGCTGACCACTGACTCTTCAACTCTGATCTCTACTGCATTTCCTTGGACCTCTGCTGCTGCTGCTGCTTGTTCCTCCTAAATCACTGGAATATCTTCCCTGACCATTTCTTGATGCTCTTGAATTGATGACACTTCTGCCCTGGCATCTTCTTGATCATTTTGGACTGCTGATGTTGCTGCTACTGCCTCTACCGAAACTACTTCATCTTGGACTTCTAGGGCTTTGCCAATAATGGCCTCGCCCTCTGCTGCTGATGTTTTGGTCCACACTCCAGCTATCAAAGAAAAACCACTCTTCTTTAAGTTTCTGCTTCGAATAGCTTGACCCATCTTCTCAGAAACTGCCCCAGCAACACTGACGCCATAATGCGGGAAATATTGGTTAGCAAGTGGGCATAGGGAAGGGACACATTCAACTTACTCTTCTTGTCCCAACCTGAGCAGATGCAAACTTCATCCTTTCCAAATTCACCTCTGCCATGTTTATGCTATGGTTCTAGATAGCCCAGAACATCATATCAGAGTCCGCCTTGTTGCATGTAGAAAAGGTGGCACTCCTCGGAATCAATATCTGACAAACTATAAAATGCATAATACAATTGAATGCATTCAACTGGTTGATGTCTATTTTCCCATCCTTCAGTTTGAACTCGGGACCACCACAATCCCCAAATCCTTAGCCTGAATATCAACAGTGTGTACTCCACTGTGGCCGGTGGTGCAAACACCAAACAATGATGCCAATAGATCATATGTGATCCTAATCTGGGCTCCCTAGACAATGGATGTCAAGGACCCGTCCTCTTCAGACTTCAAGCAACATAGAACGCCTTCACCAGGTCTGGATAACTCACCTCTGACAATGTTGCTATCTTCGTCCATTTCAATCTCTCCATAGAAGCAACGATGCTATGCATCCCATTCTTTCCAAATCAATCACATCTACTGCCTTGTGCCCGCACAACTTGGTCTTCACTGAAGTGAACCTTTCTTGCTGCTCTACGGTGAGGAAAGCAGCTCCATAGCCCCCGACGGTGCCAGAAACTCCAGAAACGGCCATGGTTTTGAATGGGAAAAGGTTCTGGATGATCGGAAGGAAGATTGGAGTGAAAGCCCTCAGGAGATTTTTCGCGGGAAGAGATGGAAGCTTTGAAATCACACGAAGTCGATGCCGGAGTCGATAGGGTTTATCGTCTCAGGCAAGTTGAAGAAGATGAGAGCGGGAGGTGAATCGTTGTGACATAGATTTTGGGTTTTGAGAGAGAAAGATAAAGTGACTTTTGAAAGGATGGCGCCATAAATGCAGAAAACGACAAAATAGAGACAGGTCGAGATAGATAAATACTTTTTTTAAATCAAGGAACCGTCATAGAAATTTAAGATGCAAGCAATATTTAAGGAATTTGCTTAATTTCATAGGAGAGAATAATCTTTATTCTGAAATAATTATTATTTCAGTTATTTACAGATAAGTCTATCACAAATTACACATACCTAATTTCCTTCTAAGAGAAGTAAATCTCTCTTCAGGTAAGACTTTTGTGAAGATACCTGCCAACTGATTTTGAGTATCAATGAAAGAAATATTTATATTACCATTTGCTACATGATCGCGAATAAAATGATATCGAACCTCTATATGCTTTGTCATTGAGTGATGTACTGGATTTTTGGTGAGATTAATGGCACTGGTGTTGTCGCACAGCAAGGGAATTTTCTTGATATGTAGTCCATAATTCTCTAGCTGCTATTTGATCCATAAGAGTTGTGTACAACAGCTTCCAGTAGCTACGTACTCAGCTTCAGCTATATAGTGCTACTGAATTTTGCTTCTTTGAGGACCATGATATCAAACATCCTGCAGGAAATTGACAACAACCACTAATGCTTTTTCTATCTATTTTGCATCCAGCATAGTCAGCATCAGAGTATCCTATTAAATTAATTTCACATGTTTTTGGATACCATAGACCTAACCATGGGTTCTAGCTAAATATCTAAAATTCTTTTGACACTGATTAAATGAGATTCTTTAAGATCTACCTGATACCTAGCACACATGCATACACTAAAGAGTATATCAGGTCTACTAACAGTTAAGTAGAGTAAAGATCCTATCATACCTCTGTAGACCTTTTGGTCTACTTTCTTACCGTCCTTATCATCGTCTAACCTTGTTGATGTGCTCATTGGTGTTGACAGTGGCTTAGCATTTTCAAATCCGAATTTCTTCAATAGTTCTTTGGTGTACTTCGCTTGACATATGTGAGTGCCTTCTTTTCCTTGCTTGATTTGCAATCCGCGGAAGTAGTTAAGCTCCCCCATCATGCTCATTTCAATTCTCTCTGCATAGCTTTCGAAGTACTTGCAAGGGATTTGTCAGTAGAACCAAAATTATATCATCCATATAGAATTGTACAAGTAGCACATTTTGGCTTTAGATTTGATGAATAATGTGCTATCTACTTTTCCTCTAGTAAAACTATGGTTTAACAAAATGCACTTAATCTTTCATACCATGCTCTAGGTGCTTGCTTTAAACCATATAATGCCTTATGCAATTTGAAAACATGATTCGGAAAATCAATATCATCAAACCAGGAGGTTGTTCTACATACACTTCCTCCTTTATATATCTATTTAAAAAGGTGAATTTTACATCCATTTGAAAAAGTTTTATATCTAATGCTGATGCATAAGCAAGTAAAATTCTGATTGCCTCAAGTCTAGCCACTGGTGCATAGGTTTCATCGAAATCTATGCCTTCCTCTTGGGAATAGCCTTGAGCTACCAGTCTGGCCTTATTTCTAGTGATCACACCAGCTTCATCCAATTTGTTCCTGTACACCCATTTGGTGCCAATCATAGGATGATCTGATAGTCTCGGAACAAGGGACCATACTTGGTTTCTCTTGAACTGATTAAGTTCATCTTGCATGGCTAATCCAAGATTCATCAGACAGTGCTTCATTGACTGTCTTAGTCTCTTTGAGATACAAAAGCTAAGTAGTCACAAGGAATTATGTTACCTCTGGTTCTTACCCCAACCGATGGATCACCAATGATGTTGTCCAATGTGTGATTCTTTTTGTATCTCCATTCCTTTGGAAGATTGTCATGTGATATGTCTTTTTGTTGTAGATCTTCTAAGGTGGATCTTCCTTGTCCTCGATGGATGAGTTCTTTAATTTCTTGGATAGTTCATCTGCATCATCAACATGACTATCTACTTCCTTTCTCAAGAATGGTTAGTCTCATCAAAAATAACATGCACTGTTTGTTCAATTAATAAACTATGCTTATTAATACTCTATAACCTTTGGGCTTGGAGGCATACCCCATGAATATACCTTCATCAAACTTTGAGTCCAGCTTACCAATGTTGCCCAGCTAGCTAGCCCAGAGGGGGGGTGAATGGGATACTTAAAAAATATTAAGACTTGAAAACTGGATTACAAAAATAGTCACACAACACACTTCGATGGTTGTTAGAGTTAGTGAGGATAAAACAACAGACACACAATAGCCAATCACACAACACAAGAAATTATCCTGGTCGGACCTCCTTTCCTTAGGAGTCCTACGTCCAGTCCCTGAGCAATTCTCAGGATTTCACTACCAGGGTACTGTCCCCCTTATGGACCCTTACACCCAGCCGCAGCTAGTCTTCCTTCAACCTGAAGGGAATTACAACCCCCTGGATACCACACCATGTCCTCCTTCAACACGAAGGGAAACACACCCTAGATCCACCAGGTCTTCCTTCTTACAGAAGGGAACAACCAAAGAAATGTGATCAAGAAGATGATGCCGCTAGATCAAGCTAATACAATGCAAGATCTGAAGCAGGGGACTGAGAGAAGAAGTTCTACAATCAAGGCTCACTCTCAGAACCAAAACAGCTCTCTCTCAGGAAGTACCGGCAATGCAGAGAGCAAAAAGAGCTAATCTAATGGAATGAAGCTTGGCTCAGTTCACAATTCTCAGAAGACTAGAGAAACAACGTTATGTCTTTCTTGTTGTTTCTTCTGGAGCTTCTTTCTTCTTTATATATGTTCATTTCAAATTCGAACGTTGAGAAGTCCGTTGTCTCTAAGCATTTGTTTACGTTAGACTGCTTGACACTTGGAAGCTTCCAGTCAACAGTCCGTTATCCATTTGTGCACGCAAAGAGATAGGATCTCCTCAGATGTCCTTTGGTTTCAACATGGTCCAACGTTGTATAACGATATGTTGTCAGTGACCTGCACACATTTATGAGCTTAAATAGTAGACAGCTAAGCTGTCTCTGGTTGTCAGTCAACGTCAGAGCAAACGTTCATCAAAAGTAAAGCCATTTTACAGTTACAAAGATATTACCAGAGTAATATGAAAGTGGAAAATATTGTCTGCATGCATGCAGATACGTTCAGTCTTCATAATGCACCAGTCAAAAAGATATTCAGGAAGATATTTGACTTTTCAATGAAATTAGAAACAAATCGATGTTTTCTATGAAATCGTTATTTGCATGACTTATGAAATCGTTGTACAAGACGTTGTGAAGTTATGAGAAATCGATGCACAAACCGTTGTGTTTCTATGAAGGAAACGATGTACAATTGTTATGATTCCATAAAGAAATCGATGTGCAAATCGTTATATTTCTATGAAGGAAACGATGTACAAATCGTTATGATTCTGTAAAAAAATCGATGTGCAAATCGTTATATTTCTATGAAGGAAACGATGTACAAATCGTTATGATTCTGTAAAGAAATCGGTGTGCAAATCATTATATTTCTATGAAGGAAACGATGTACAAATCGTTATGATTCTGTAAAGAAATCGATATGCAAACAAGTCGTTGCAAGTTCTAAAGAAGTTATGATTACTTAAGAAATCGTTACGACGAGCAAGTTGTTACGTGTTTTAAAGAAATCGTTGTGATTACTTAAGAAATCGTTACGGCGGGCAAGTCGTTGCGAGTTCTAAAAAAATCGTTATGCGATCACTTATCAAATCGTTTTGGTATCGATTTCTTTGCATTCATAGACACTTAGAGAATCTAAGGAAATCGTTATAGTTACACAGAAATCGTTATGCAATCACTTTATCAAATCGTTATGGTATCGATTTCTTTGCATTCATAGACACTTAACGAATCTAAGGAAATCGTTATAGTTACACAGAAATCGTTATGCAATCACTTTAGACAAAAATAATGCTATGAACTTGCTTTGCTGTAGTATAAGAATGCTTATCCATTTGTCTTGTTTTTCTTTGTTCTTGTTCCTGTGCTTAATTCTCATGAAAAATATGTTAATAGACTTTGACTTGTTTTGTTAATCACCAAAATAAATATGTAATCAACTTACATGGGGGCAGACCGATCATCAATCTCCCCCTTTTTGGTGATGACAAAACTTAACAGATGCAAGAAGGATCTGAAAGTATTCTAAGCATATTTTCAGAAATAAATTCAAAAATAAACCTTGAATGTAATTACCCTTTGAATGTATTTCAGAGATGCTATAATTCTCCCCCTTTTTGTCATTAAACAAAAAGATACAGTTCAAAGTATGCTTGAAATGCTCCAGACTCAATACGATAAGAGGGTCCCATGGTGGGAGCCATCCTCTTGATGTGAAGCTGCCTTTGAGTCGAGAGGAAATCCCCATACTCATCAGTGCCAAGAGAAAACTTGTATGAAGTAAAGCAGCCGAAACTGGCAAAACGAAGAAACTGATCAATTTTGAACGGATAGAAGATCTAATGCTGCCGAAGTTCCTTCTTCAAATCTAGAAAAAGTCTGTACCGTCCTTCCCATTTCAGAAAAGAGTCGGAGATAAGGTGAATAGAGTTGGCATCCAAAAATTCACCAGGAGTCAGAAGGGGTTGATTTGAACTGGCCTGAGAGGCATTCAGATCTCGAAGCTGCTGAGCTGACAGAGGGTAGAGCTTCTCCCAATCACTGGACGACAACCTCTCACATTCAGATAGAAGAGGAGCAAGGATATCAGCCTTGATATACCCCTAAAGATACTGCTTGAAGACAAATCTATGAAAGGAAAGATTACGACCTTCCAGGACTGAGAGCCGGGCCATAACCCTAGCAGCTCGCTCAAAGATAAGTGTCCCCACAGAGGATTCCATGATTAAGGAATGAAGAGGTGGAAGGAACACTGTATTAGGAATAACTAAGGAAGCAAAGTCAACCTGAAGAGGTTCTGTGTGAGCACCCCTGGAGCAAAGAGCATCAATGGCTGCCCTGAACTGGCCTAGCTGAACTTTTGGAAGGCGGTTGAGATAGCATAATCACTGTACATTTTGTACTGCCAGAGAATTTGATTTCCCTCTGAACAAATGGCCCAAAAGTGTTCTTATGATGAATTTGGAACCATTCTCTGAGAGGAAGAGGAGCTCCCTAGGTGGATGCGGGCGCTTGGACACGCCTGAACTGGCTGTATAGATCTTTGTTGCTTCGAGCCCATTGATCCTCAGTTTTGGCTTCAGTCAAGGAAAATTTTTGACTGTTGAGCCTTAGAAAGTGGAGTGTAAGGAAGATGGTGTTAAGATAGTCTGAAAGATTTTGAAAGGGAGGCCAAAATGTGTGCAAAAACTACCTTGTGAAGATATTCTTGATAGATAGGTTTTTGCTTATTGATGATGGAAAGAGAGAACTAGTGGAGGATAGCAAGTTCAGAAGAGACGGGTAGAAGTAAGTCCCTCTTTTTAGAGACAGGGCTAGAAGAGCCTGTCCTGTGAGTGTGGATTCCAACAGCTAGAACTGACTGAAGTACTGCTACTTCAAATTCATCTTTGATGTCCTGGACTTCTGTGGAGAGTAATTGGGCACCCTCAGGAATGATGGTGATGAAGGGGGGGTGTAGGTGATGAAAGATGGATGGAGGAGAGACAAAGGAATGCAGATGGTCCAGAAGAGGATGGACCAGAGGAGGAAGGCTCCAGATGATGATGCTGGAGGAACCTCAGGTAGAGGAGGAGGGGAGGATGTGAGTAAGAAATCAGAAGATGAAGAAGATTGGAAGGAAAGGGAGTAGGTGAGGACATGGTTCTAGGTTGTGGTCTTGAAGGGTTGAGGAGCTGGTGGAGCAGTTGAAGATGGTGGAGAAAGAGGGGCTGGAGTTAGGATGGGTGAAGGAAAGGGGGCTCAGGTGCAACATCCGCATCCACTGCAGGATTCTGCTCAAACCTCACTGGCCTGCTGGCCCAGACCCTTCTTCAAGTGGCTCTGATGGCCCAGACTCCACAGCTGCTTCTTGTACCACTACTGATGCCCTGATGGCCCTGCCATTTGCTCAGCAGGCCCTGATGGCCTAGAAACACCTGCTTCACTTCTCTGAGCAGTAGGAGTTGGAGGAAAGGAGCTTGGGCTCCAACTGCCTTTAAAATCTCAAAAGCATGGACTTCATGCTTCCCATCTCCTTATTGAACCACCTTACTGCATTTTTACTTGAGACATCTCCTTTGAGGCTGAGGTCTGATTAAGGAAATTGTGATGACCTCTGATTGAACTGAGCTCAGAACCTTAGCTTGATCATCTAGCCGTTTAAGCAAGGGTTTCAGGTTCTCCCTTAGCTGCTTCTTCGGTCTTCTACGGCAATTCTTTTCATCTTTCGCCCTGGCCCTTTAGTGGGCTCACCAGTTTCAACATTTTCACTGTTTACACCTTCCTGCATGGGGACATCTTCAGAATACTCCCCCTGAGGTACTGCAGGAGCATCTCCTTGCTCCCCCTGAGTCTGTGCTGCCTCAGCTTCCACTGATTGCTCCCCCTGAACAGGAGTAGCCTCCAAAACAATTTCTTCAGTGTGGCCTGATGCCACAGCTTCTGCTTCTGGAATCACATTGACTACTGGATCCCTTGAAGAACTCTGAAGGAATACCTGTACATTCCGGAGAATTGGGGCAACTCGGAAGATGGAGCAACTTCCTCAACATTGTGCCCAATTGGCTCAATATTCTCTGGAGGAATGTCCTCTATTCTTGCTGGATCCTACTGCTGTTGCTTCTTCGGATGGCACCTCTACTGCTGCTTCTGCTGGTGCTTCTATCTGAACAGATTCTTTTGTGCCACTGGAACTTCCATTGCTGCTGGCTCTTGTTCCACTTCTGCTACTGCTTCCTGGCCTTCTTGGGCTTCGCCAATAATGGCTTCACCCTCAGCCACTGAGGTCTTTGACCATACTCCATTGACCACGGAGAACCACTTTTTCTCAATTTCTAGACCGATTGCTTGGCCCATTTTCTCAGATACATCACCCACTGTACTTATGCCAAAGTGCTTGAAAATCTTGGTCAGAAGATGAGCATACGGTAGGGATACATTCATTTACTCTTGGTGTCCCACACCTGGGCACTGGCAAATTTCATCCTTTCAATCATAATCTCTGCTGTGTTGATTTCTTGATTCTGGATGGCCCAGAACATCAAATCCGAGTCTGCCCTAGTGCAGGTTAAAACGTAGCACTCCTCGGAGTCACAATCTGACAAACTACGAAGTGCAGGAGGCGGTTGAACGCATTCATCTGATTTATATCTAGCTTATCATCCTTCAGTCTGAACTCAGGACCAACTATCCCTAGTCCTTTCGCCTGAATGTCCCAATATGGATTCCACTGTGTCCGGAGGTCGTCACATCAAACAAAGTCTTCAATAGATCATGTGAGACCCTAACCTGGGTTCCCTTAACCATGGAGGTCAAGGTCCCGTCTGCCTTTGATTTTAGACACACATAAAAAGCTTTTACCAGGTCTGGAAAACTTACTTCAGAGATGGTAGCGATCGTTGTCCACTTCAATCTATCCAGAGCTTCTACAAAACTGCTCATGCCGTTCTTCCTCAGGTCGGCCACATCCACTGCCTTGTGACACACAGCTTCGTCTTTACGGTTGTGAACCTTGCCTGTTGCTCTGTGGAGAGAAACTCAGCCCTGTAGCCCCCAACACTGCTGGATGCACCAGAAGAGGCCATGGTTTTGGATGGGAAGAGTTTCGACGGATTGAGATGAAGAGGAATGTGAAAGCCCTCAAGAAATTTCTAGGGGAAGAGGTTTGAAGCTAGAATGATTCAAGAGCTGATGCCAGAGTTGTTAGGGTATCGGCTCAGGCAAGTGAATGAGAGAGAGAGATGAAAGGTGGGAGATGAATCGTTCTCACACAGATTTCGGGGTATATATAATAAAGAAAGTGACTTTTAGGAAATCGGAGGTGTCATAATGGCAAAAACGACAAAAACAATAGGTTCGACGGCAGTAAAAACCTTTTAAATAACGCAACCGTCAAGGATATTTACACAAAGGAGACGATTGAAATCTTTTGCTTATTTCAAGAGGGATAAATGATTTGAACTCTGAAATTTATATTTCAGTCTTAAACAGATAATTCTTTCATAATTTACACATGCCTAATTCCCTTCTAAGAGAGGTAAATCTCTCTTCTGGTAAGGCCTTTGTGAAGATATCTGCTAACTGATTATTTGTATCAATAAATGAAATTTCTATATTGAATTAGCTACATGATCACGAATAAAATGGTATCTAACCTCAATGTGTTTTGTCCTTTAATGTTGTACTGGATTCTTAGTTAAATTAATGGCATGGTGTTGTCGCACAGCAAGGGAATGGTCTTGATCTTGAGTCCATAATCCTCAATTTGTTACTTAATCCATAAGAGTTGTGTGCAGCAACTTCCAGCAGCTACGTACTCAGCTTCAGCTGTAGACAGTGCTACTGAATTTTGTTTCTTTGAGGACCATGAGATCAGACATCCTGCAAAGAATTGACAACAACCACTGGTGCTTTTTCTATCTATCTTGCATCCAGCGTAGTCAGCATCAGAGTATCCTACTAGATTGATTTCACATGATTTTGGATACCACAAACTTAAGTCATGAGTTCCAGCTAAATATCTAAATATTCTTTTGACAAAGATTAAATGAGACTCTCTAGGGTCTGCTTGATATCTAGCGCACATGCATACACTAAACATGATATCAGGTCTACTTGCTGTTAGATAAAGCATGAGCCTATCATACCTCTGTAGATCTTTTGATCTATTTTCTTACCATCTTGATCACTGTCCATTCTTGTAGATGTACTCATCGGTGTTGACAGTGGCTTTGCACCTTCAAATCCAATTTCTTTAAAAGCTCCTTGATGTATTTGGCTTGACAGATGTGGGTGCCATCCTTTCCTTGCTTGATTTGCAATCCAAGGAAGTAGTTTAGCTCTCCCATCATACTCATCTCGAATTCTCCCTGCATAAACTTTTCAAAGTACTTGCAAAGAGATTCATCAGTAGACCCAAAATTATGTCATCTACATAAATTTGCACAAGTAGTATATGTTTGACTTGGACTTGATAAATAGTGTACTATCTACTTGACCTCTAATGAAACCATGGTTTAACAGAAAAGAGCTAAGTCTTTCATACCAGGCTCTAGGTGCTTGTTTTAAACTATATAATGCTTTGTGTAATTTGAAAACGTGATCCGGAAAATCAGTATCATCAAAAATTGGAGGTTGTTCTACATAGACTTCTTCCTTAATAAAGCCATTCAAAAATGCAGACTTAACATCCATTTGAAATAATTTCAAATCTAATGCGGATGCATATGCAAGCAGATTCTAATAGCCTCAAGTCTAGCTACAGGTGCATAGGTTTCATCAAATCTATGCCTTCCTCTTGTGAATAGCCTTGAGCTACCAATCTGGCCTTGTTTCTTAGGATCACACCAGTTTCATCTAGTTTGTTTCTGAACACCCATTTGGTGCCAATCACTGGATGATCTGATGGTCTAGGAACAAGTGACCATACTTGGTTTCTCTAGAACTGATTAAGTTCATCTTGCATGGCTATAATCCAAGATTCATCAGTAAGAGCTTCATTGACTGTCCTAGGCTCTATTTGAGAAACAAATGCTAGATAATCACAAGGGATTACATTACCTCTTGTTCTTACCCCTACAGATGGATCACCAATGATGTTCTCAGGGGGTGATCTTTCTTGTGTCTCCACTCCTTTGGAAGATTTTCATGTTCGATATCCTTTTCTTGCATGTCTTCCAGAGGTGGATCTCCTTGTCCTCAAATGATGTATTCTTTAACTTTTCGGACAGTTCTTCTGCATCATTATCATTATTTTCTTCCTTTTTCAAGGAGGGTTAGTCTCATCAAAGATAATGTGCACAGTTTGTTCAATCAATAGTGTACGCTTATTAAATGCTCTATAGCCTTTAGGTTTAGAAGCATACCCCATGAAGATGCCTTCATCTGACTTGGCATCTAACTTACCAATGACTCTTTTGCCATTGTTGTGAATAAAGCATGGACATCCAAAAGTTCTGAAGTGACTGATCTTCGGCTTTTTCCCTTTATATAACTCATATGTTGTTTCTTCAGTATGGGCCTGATCATTACTCTATTTATGATGTAGCTTGCTGTGTTCACTGCTTCAGCCCAGAAATACCTTGGTAAATCATATTCTGAAAGCATGGTTCTTGCCATGTCCAAAAGAGTTATATTCTTTCTCTCAGCAACTCCATTTTGTTGAGGTGTCCTTGGCGCTGAGAAGTTGTGCTCTATCCCTTGATCATCACAAAATCTTGCAAACTTCTCATTCTGGAACTCTCCTCCATGATCTGATCGAATTCCAACAATGCAATATCTCTTGTCTTTTTGTACCTTTCTGCTGAAGCTCACAAAGCTATCAAAGGTGTCATCTTTATGCTCCAAGAATGAGACCCATGTGTATCTGGAATAATCATCTACTATGACAAATCCAAAATTCTTTCCTCCAAGACTTGTGGTCCTCATTGGCCCAAATAGGTCCATATGAAGGAGCTCTAAGGGTTTAGAGGTAGTTACCACAGTCGTTGACTTGAAGGAGCTTTTAGCATGTTTTCCTTTAGCACATGGTTTGCAAACTCCATCCATTCTGGTGCTGACTTTTGGCAGACCTTCCACCAGGCCTTTCTTGAATAGCTTCCTTATACCATCCAACTGCAGTGGCCCAATCTTCTGTCCACAGTTCAGTGGACTGTTCTTTGCTGGCAGTTAAACAGATATCTTGCTCCTTTAGTTCTTCAAGATATAGCACGTACAAGTTCTTTTCTCTGTTTGCTTCAAAGATGACTGCTCCATCCTTCATGATACTGCACTTGGATTCTTGGAATCTGATTTGATGTCCTTTGTCACACAACTGGCTGATACTGATAAGGTTGTGTTTTAATCCTTTAACGCACAGCACATCATCATTACTGTTTTTCCTTTGCTGTTTACTGAACCACTACCAGTGACAGTCCTTTTCCATTGTCTTCATAGGTGACTGTTCCTTCTTCAGCTTTGAGGTGAGAGAACAACTTTTTATTCCCTGACATATGCCACCCACTGTCCAAATACCATTTGGATGCTCGAAGGTTCTCCTGAAATAAAAACATCAAGCTTTAGGTACCCAAGTTCTTTTGGGTCCTGGTTGGTTAGTAACAGTATTTTCTCCTTTTATTATCCATTTTTTATGTCTAGTTGGACAAGTTTTCTTACTGTGACCTAGTTTGTTACATTGACTGCAGCATGTAGTTTTAGTTACTTTTTCAAAATATTTAAAGTTTACTTTATACCTTGTGTCTTGTTCAGATACAAACTTTGGAGTTGGATATGTTTTAGGGTATACTATTGTGTCTTCATTATCTGGAGGTGTATAACCTAACCCATGCTTCTTTTTACCTGACCGTCTAGCACCTTTCAATATTAAGTTTGTTTTACCATTAGTAAATTTTCTAATGTGCTGGATAGTTTTTCATTTTCTTCAGTTAATCTTTTAATTTCTATTTTTAGTTCGTCTGAACTCTCTTGTTTTTCTAGCTTAACTATTTGTTTATTCTTGCCTTTTAAATCTTCACCCAGCAACACTTTCTTCTTTAAGTTCATTAACTTGCTTTTCTAATTGTTCATTTTCTGATTTTAAATCTGAGTTAGTATTTTCTAAGCAAGCAACATTTTCTTACTAGCTTTTAGTAGTTTAGAAACTTTCCTTATATTATTATAAAGTTCGTTGAATGCTTCTTCTAGATTATCAGAATCTGAATCATTGCATGAATCAAAGGATGAATCAGAAGTTACATTTTCATCTATGTTGGCCATGAAAGCTAGATTGGCTTCTTCTTCTTCACTGCTTGAGTTTGACTTGCTGTCTGAGTCACTACTGTTGTCCCAAGCAGCTGCCATGGCTTTCTTCTTATATTTTCTGAATTTTCTTGAGCTGTCCTTCTTCCTGAATTCGGATTTCTTTAGCTTGGGACACTCTGCCTTGAGGTGTCCTGGTTTCTTACATTCGTAGCAGATGGGCTCAGCTTTCTTAAAGTCTTTTCCTTCTGGCTTCTTAAGCTCCTTGTTCTTGAAGTATTTTCTACCAGACTGAAATCTTTTCTTTTTGGCCAGAATTCTCTGAAGTCTTCTAGACAGCATAGTTCTTCGTCTTCACTGTCTTCCACCGCTGCTTCATCTTCAGATTGTTCCTCAGAGCTGCCTTCTACTGCTTTGAGAGCGTTGGTGTGCTTTTTTCTACTTGAGGACTCTCCTAACCTTTCCATGTTGATCTCATGGGCCATAAGGGACCCAATGAGCTTTTCCAAAGACATTAGTTTCAGATCGTTTGCTTCCTCTATTGCTGTTACCTTAGGGTCCAGGAGGATGGAAGAGATCTGAGAATTTTCTGACCATGTCTCCATTCTCATACTTCTTCCCAAGACCAGCTAACCCATTGTTCTATCTGTGAATCTGCTGAACATCTGGGTTATTGATTCGCTTGGCTGCATTTGAAACCTCTCATATTGAGTTACCAGAATGTCTATTCTGGTTTCTTTAACTTTGTCCGTGCCTTCATAGGTGATTCTTAGTTTCTCCCACATCTCCACTGCGGATTTGCAGGCAGATACATGGTTGAACTCCTTTTTACTGAGAGCACAACACAGAATGCTCTTGGCTTTACAGTTGAGAGAGATCTTCTTTTTGTCGTCGTCTGTCCATTTATCCTTTGTATTTAGGATAACGTAATCACCTTCTTCTACGATAAACCAGATTTGAAAATAGAAACCTTGCAGGAAATATTCCATCCTGGTCTTCCAATATGTGTAATCTTCACCGTCAAAGAGAGGGGGTCGGTTTACGGACTGACCTTCTATGTTTCCTTGGGCTGCCATGGATCTTTACTCTTCAGATCGTTGGATCTTCTTCTTTTGTCGAAGAGACTCTCTCTGATACCACTTGTTGCCCAGCTAGCTAGCCCAGAGGGGGGGGTGAATGGGATACTTAAAAAATATTAAGTACTTGAAAACCTGATTACAAAAACAGTCACACAAACACACTTCGATGGTTATTAGAGTTAGCGAGGATAAAACAACAGACACACAATAGCCAATCACACAACACAAGAAATTATTCTGGTTCGGACCTCCTTTCCATAGGAGTCCTACGTCCAGTCCCTGAGCAATTCTCAGGATTTCACTACCAAGGGTACTGTCCCCTTATGGACCCTTACACCCAGCCGCAGCTACTCTTCCTTCAACCTGAAGGGAATTACACCCCCTGGATACCACACTAGGTCCTCCTTCAACACGAAGGGAAACACACCCTGGATCCCACCAGGTCTTCCTTCTTACAGAAGGGAACAACCACAAGAAATGTGATCAAGAAGATGATGCCGCTAGATCAAGCTAATCCAATGCAAGATCTGAAGCAGGGGACTGAGAGAAGAATGTTCTACAATCAAGGCTCACTCTCAGAACCAAAACAGCTCTCTCTCAGGAAGTACCGGCAATGCAGAGAGCAAAAAGAGCTAATCTAATGAATGAAGCTTGGCTCAGTTCACATTCTCAGAAGACTAGAGAAACAGCGTTGTGTCTTTCTTGTTGTTTCTTCTGGAGCTTCTTTCTTCTTTATATATGTTCATTTCAAATTCAACGTTGAGAAGTCCGTTGTCTCTAAGCATTTGTTTACGTTAGACTGCTTGACACTTGGAAGCTTCCAGTCAACAGTCCGTTATCCATTTATGCACGCAAAGAGATAGGATCTCCTCAGATGTCCTTTGGTTTCAACATGGTCCAACGTTGTATGACGATATGTTGTCAGTGACCTGCACACATTTATGAGCTTAAATAGTAGACAGCTAAGCTGTCTCTGGTTGTCAGTCAACGTCAGAGCAAACGTTCATCAAAATAGTAAAGCCATTTTGCAGTTACAAAAGATATTACCAGAGTAATATGAAAGTGGAAAATATTGTCTGCATGCATGCAGATACGTTCAGTCTTCATAAATGCACAGCAGTCAAAAAGATATTCAGGAAGATATTTGACTTTTCAATGAAATTAGAAAACAAATCGATGTTTTCTGTGAAATTGTTATTTGCATGACTTGTGAAATCTTTGTACAAGACGTTGTGAAGTTATGAAGAAATCGATGCACAAACCGTTGTGTTTCTATGAAGGAAACGATGTACAAATCGTTATGATTCCATAAAGAAATCGATGTGCAAATCGTTATATTTCTATGAAGGAAACGATGTACAAATCGTTATGATTCTGTAAAGAAATCGATGTGCAAATCGTTATATTTCTATGAAGGAAACGATGTACAAATCGTTATGATTCTGTAAAGAAATCGATGTGCAAATCGTTACATTTCTATGAAGGAAACGATGTACAAATCGTTATGATTCTGTAAAGAAATCGATATGCAAACAAGTCGTTGCGAGTTCTAAAGAAGTTGTTATGATTACTTAAGCAATCGTTACGGCGAGCGAGTCGTTGCGAGTTCTAAAGAAATCGTTTGTGATTACTTAAGAAATCGTTACGGCGGGCAAGTCGTTGCGAATTCTAAAGAAATCGTTATGCGATCACTTATCAAATCGTAATGGTATCGATTTCTTTGCATTCATAGACACTTAGCGAATCTAAGGAAATCGTTATAGTTACACAGAAATCGTTATGCAATCATTTTATCAAATCGTTATGGTATCGATTTCTTTGCATTCATAGACACTTAACGAATCTAAGGAAATCGTTATAGTTACACAGAAATCGTTATGCAATCACTTTAGACAAAAAATAATGCTATGAACTTACTTTGCTGTAGTATAAGAAATGCTTACCCATTTGTCTTGTTTTTCTTTGTTCTTGTTCCTGTGCTTAATTCTCATGAAAAATATGTTAATAGACTTTGAACTTGTTTTGTTAATCACCAAAATAAATATGTTATCAATTTACATGGGAGCAGACTGATCATCAACCATATCCCTTTTTCCATTGTTGTGGATGAAGCATGGACATCCAAACGTCCTGAAGTGACTAATCTTTGGCTTCTTCTGCTTGTATAGCTCGTATGCAGTCATCTTCAGGATTGGCCTGATCATTACTCTTTATTCGCTGCCAGACATATGTCCTAATCTTTTAATTCTTCTAGATAAAGTACATACAAGTTCTTTTCTCTATTAGCTTCAAAATGACTGCACCATCCTTTATGATACTGCACTTTGATTTTTGAAATCTGATCTGATGTCTTTTATCACACAGTTGGCTGATATTGATAAGGTTGTGCTTCAGTCCTTTGACGCATAGAACATCTTCGATAACGGTTTTTACCTTTACTTCCTACTGATCCGCTACCTATCACAGTCCCTTTTCCATTATCTCCATAAGTGACTATGCCTTCTTCAGCTTCAAGATGGGAAAATAGCTTTTGTTCCCTGACATGTCCTTGAGCATCCACTGTCTAAGTACCATTTAGATGCTCGAAGGTTTCCCTGCAGTAGAAACACTAAACTTTAGGTACCCAAGTTCTTTTGGGTCCTGATTGGTTATATCCTCAGTTTCCTCTTTATATCCATCTTTTATGTTTAGTTGGACATGTCATTTTAGTATGACCTAACTTGTTGTAGTGACTACAGCAAGATGTTCTACTTACTTTTTCAGTTGGAATGTATTTAAAGTTTGACTTATATGTTGTGTCTTGTTCAGCTACAAATTTTGGTGTTGGATATATTTTAGGGTATACTATTTTTTTCATTATTAGGAGGAGTATAACCTAATCCATGTTTCTTTTTACCTGATCTTCTAGCTCCTTTTAGTATTAATGATGTTTTTCCATTTGTAAATTTTCCAATGTACTTGATAGCCTTTCATTTTCTTCTGTTAATGTGTTAACTTCTTGTTTTAATTTGTTTACTGTTTCTTGGTTTTCTAAACTTGCTATTAGTTCATTTTATTTTTCAGGTCCTCACATAACAATTCATTTCTTCTTTTTAGTTCAGCAACCTGCTTCTCTAGTTATTCATTTTCAGATTTTAAATCTGAATTATTGATTTCTAAGCAAGCATGATTTTTCTTTGTTATTTTTAGTTACATACATCTTTGTATTTACTATACAGTTCATTGAAAGCATCCTCTAAATTGTCGGAATCAGATTCATTACAAGAAGTAAAAGAAGAATCAGATGTTACATTTTCATCGATGTTAGCCATGAAGGCCAGGTTGGCCTTTTCTTCTTTTCTCCACTAGAACTCGACTCACTGTCAGAGTCGTTGTTGTTGTCCCATGCTGCTGCCATGGCTTTCTTCTTGTATCTTCTGAATTTCTTGGAACTATCCTTCTTTCTGAACTCGGTTTTCTTCAGTTTCGGACATTCAGCTTTGATATGTCCGGGCTTCTTGCACTCGTAGCAGATTGGCTCAGCTTTCTTTAAGTCCTTTCCTTATGGCTTCTTATACTCTCTGTTTCTCTTGAAGTATCTCCTCCCAGACTGTACTTCTTTTTAGCTAATATTCTTTGTAATCTTTTAGAGAGGAGAGCTTCTTCATATTCACTACTTCTCAAGCTTTCATCACCATCTGAGACTTCTTCTGATGCATCTTCTTCAGCCTTGAGAGCATTGGATTGTTTTCTTCTGCTTGACGACTCTCCCAATCTCTCCATATTGATCTCATGAGCCATTAGGGACCCAATAAGTTTCTCCAATGACATTCTCTTCAAGTCATTGGCCTCTTCTATCGCTGTCACTTTGGGAGTCCATGAAGCTGGTAGGGACCTCAAGATTTTTCTGACCATGTCTCCCATTTCATACGTCTTTCCAAGACCAGCTAACCCGTTTGTGATGTCTGTAATCTGCTATACATCTGGGTTATCGACTCTCCTGACTGCATTTGGAACCTCTCATACTGTGTTACCAAAATATCTATTATGGTTTCCTTTACTTTGTCAATACCTTCATATGTGATCCTCAACTTTCCCACATCTCCATATCTGATTTGCACGCAGATATACAGTTGAACTCTTTCTTGCTAAGAGCACAACACAATTTGCTTTTGGCTTTGCAGTTGAGGGAAAACTTCTTCTTATCATCTTCAGTCCATTTGTCCTTCTCGTTAGTAACTAGAAGATCTCCTTCTTCTACGATGGACCAGATCTGATAGTCGAGCCTTGTAGGAAGAACTCCATTTTTGTTTTCCAATAGGTATAGTCTTCACCGTCGAACAATGGTGGCCTGTTGACTGACTGACCTTCGAAGTGACCTTGGGCTGCCATTTGATTTTTTCTCTTCAGATCGTTGGATCTTCTTTGTCGAAGAGACTAGCTCTGATACCACTTGTTGCCCAGCTAGCAAGCCCAGAGGGGGGTGAATGGGATTCTTTCAAATTCAATTATCTAAACCTATGCACAAAAATGTTCACACAAAACTCAACGTTTGACTGTTAGTGATAGTGGTAAAGAAAATTAAAACACACAGAAGCAAACACACTGCACAAGGATTTTTATCCTGGTTCGGACTTCCTCTCCGCAAGAGTCCTACGTCCAGTCCCTGATCAACAACTCAGGATTCCACTACCCAAGGGTACAGTTCTCCTCAAGGACACTTACACATCCAGCCGCAGCTGACCTTCTCTTCTCAACCGGAAGAGGTACAAAGCACCTTGATTCACAAGTCTTCCTTCTATACGAAGGGAATACAGCACCTGTTACCAACAGGTCTTCTCTTCTCATGCGAGAGGAACAACACAGAAAAGTGTTAAAGAGAAGACAAGCCCCTAGATCAAGCTAATAGAACAATGCTTGATCTGAAGCAAGACTGAGAGAGAAAGATCTACAAGGAAGAATTCTCTCAGTACACAAAGGCTCTTAAAGGCTAAGCTATGAATTCAGAGAGCTAAGAGCTACAGCAAAACAATGGAGTGAGACTTGAGCTCTTCTATGGTGCTTGCAGATTTTGAATTCTCAAGAGATGATCTTCTCGTAGGCACCAGTCCTTCTATTTATATCTTCTTGAAAAATGTAGACGTTGAAGTATCCATTTTCTCTATGTTGGATGTTCGTTAGACTGCATGGTTTGACAAGTACGTAAGGTGTGCTTGCAGTCATTTAATGTTTTCTGATCCATGCACGCAAGAAAAGAATTCTTCCAGATATTCTGCAGCTTCTTTGTTGCCAACGTTAGAGAGTGGTTCTTTCAAGGATCTGCACACAATAAATACCAAACAGTGGACAGCTAGACTGTCTCTTGTCTTGTCAGTCAACGTTAGAAACCAGGGAGTAGGAATATACACCAGAATGGAAATACTTTCTGCTATCTAAAAAGGTGTTTTCTATAGAAGCATAGGAATGGAAGATATCCAGATATTTATCGTCCAATGAGATGTACAGATGCATTAAATGCATGAGTATCGAAAAACACGTGAGAAGACTTTGACTTTCAACATATTTGAATATCAAATCGATGTGACTCGCAAAATCGTTATGAGTACAACTTATGAAATCGTTATGTGAATAAGTTGTTGTTTATGTAAAATCATTATTCATTCATAAACAGATCGATGTGAATACAAATCGTTGTACAGTCATAACCAAGTCAATGTAAGAGACAAATCGTTATGAGAGAATAAACAAGTCATTATAAGTGAATCGTTATAACCAAATCGTTGCGATGTTGTTTAATAGTAAACAAATCGTTGTGTACAGGCAAATCGATGTGAACAACCAAATCATTGTTTTGATAAACAAATCATTGTGCTCAGGCAAATCAATGTAAACAAATCGTTGTTTCACTTGTAGAGTTGATACAGTGATCAAATCGTTGTTTGCTTTATTGAATCGACACAGACCAAGTCGTTGTTGTGACTTATCGAGTCGTTACAGCAAGCAAATCGTTGCGTAACTTTTCGAGTCGGTATAATGACCAAGTCGTTATGTAACTTATCGAATCGTTCTGTCTTACCAAATCGATGTGAAACTTATCGAATTGTTCTGATGACCAAATCGTTGTGAGAGCAAATTGTTGATCTCACTTATCAAATCGTTGTGAGAGCAAATCGTTGTTCTCACTTATCAAATCGATGTGAAACCGAATTGTTGTGAGAGCAAATCGTTGTTCTCACTTACCAAATCGATGTGAAACCGAATTGTTGTGAGAGCAAATCGTTATGCTCACTTAAAGAATCATTGCGATTACTTATCAAATCGTTGCGGAATGATAGAAATCAATGTATATACTTAGCGAATTGTTCTGTGATCGAAATTGATGCAATGCTTATGAAATCGTTATGCTATGATGGAAATCGTTATGCTTTCAAAGCGAGTCGATGTATACTTAGTCAAAATTCATACTTTGAACTCTAAATACTTTAATGTAAGAATTACTTACATAGTTGCTTTATTTTGCCTGATTTACTTCCTATGCCTAAGCTTCAAGAAACTTGTTAGATAACACTTAATTGAAGTTTTTTTAATCACCAAAATAGATATATAATTCATGAAATTATATGGGATGGGTTGATCATCATGTACCAGCAAGACGGTAAGTGCACAGTAAAATGCATAAAACTCATTGTAGGAAGCATGAAAATTTGTCAAACTTGTTTTAAAACAAAGCTAACATGCTTATAAACATGCATAAATCATGAAATAGATAGGTAACATGGATTGAACATGGTTTGAGAGTAAGAATAGAGGGTCGGGTACATGCATGTTCATGCACATTGAGAACCAAATACTCTTGAATAGCGTGATAGAAATTAGGGAAAACATTGTTGTACTTTGTAGATTTTGATGATCACAAAAATACTAAGTTTAAATCATGTTGAGAAAATCACAAAAACACTAAGTATATTTCATGTTCTTGACTCAAGTGTTTGAATTATTTATATGTGATTTGATGGTATAATTTGGGTGTTAAGTGTCCAGTAAAAGTGTCCACAAGTCGCACTTGAAGTGGACATTACAAAGCCCAAGACTTGGACAAAAACAAAAGACAAGACTGGAAGAAGAACTGCAGAACTAATACAATTGGACGATCAACTCAGATAAATTAGTCGACTGATTATGTGAAGCTCCAATCGATTGATGAAGTCAAAGCCAATCGATTGAAGAGCAAGGCCCAATCAGTTGATGGTTAAGTAGGAAATCAGACGACTAATTTGGGGATTTCGATCGACCGATTATAAGACCCGGCCCTCTTGGGTCCTTAGCCCTGTCCTCTTGGTTGCGACAGACCCCTTGGTCGCAACGTTGTCGTGCCAAAGGAGCCGATCGCGACGTGCTTTTGGTTGCGGCACACCTAGCCATCGCGTTCTGGTCACGACGGGGGTGGGCATCGCGTTCTTATCGCGACGTCTGAAGGCAACGCGACTGCTTTTCTGACTGTTCTGACCGCTATCCTTCCTGTCAGAATGGCCTTGTCGAGTGTCAGACGTATACAGTGTTGACGCAACCTGGCAGGCCACCGCATTCTGGATTTCCCGGTCTTTGAGGTTTGACCGCTTTTAGTGTCGCGCCGGGGCTGGCTGTCGTGACATGGTCGCGACTCTCTGGGGCGTCACGACACGCTTGGTGTCGCGCCGGCTCACCCGTCGCATCTCTGGGCCCATCGGTTCAAAACTGAGGCCGGCACCCATTTCCCCCTTCTCCTCTTTCCTTTCTTCTTCTTCTCCCCTCCGAGCCAATTGGTTTCTCTGACGATCTTTGGGCGTTCTTGGAGGGGAGGTGACGCTCGGTGCGTGTAGGAGGCGTCCGTATGGTGCTAGGATCGAGGAGGATGTGGCCATTCTTACGTGAAGACCCCAATGGGTCAGCTCTACTCCTTGAGGTAGGGACCCCTCTTTCCCTCTCATTCTAGCATGCTCCCTTCCCCTTGAGATTTCTCATGTTCTTCGTGGTTTGGGGTTGTGGGGTGTGTGAGATCCATGCTCGTGGTGAGTGAGGTTTCGCTCGCGTGTAGATTTCTTTGTAAATGCATGTTTTATGGGGTTGAGTGTGGTTTGCCTCGTTTAGAAGCTTTCCTACATGTTTCCCATGCTCTCCTCCCCCTGTGGAATGCGTTTGTATGGTTTTTGGTGTGGTCCTCGGGAGGGTTGGCCTGGGACCCTCTTGACTGAGGTCACGACTGACTTAGGGATCGTGATGATGTCGTGACCGACACAGCTGCCATGACATCATCGTGATGCCCTAGGGAGTCGCGACATGGTCTCAACTGACCGCAGTGTTGCGGCGGCTGTGGGCGTCGCGACAATATCAGATACAGGTAAGTTCTTGCGGAGTTCCATTTTCTGTGGAGTCTTCGCCGTTTCCGGTTCTTTTTGTACCCGTGGCACCAGTACTAGTTCCTAGTACGGTCCTACACTAGTCGTTCCCCTGGTGCTCGGCACCTGAGGGCTTGTCCCGCAAGAGTGGTTGTTACCGTTTACTTGGTACCCCCATCCTCGTGCGCCTTAGATGGAGCATTCGGGGCGACGAGTGTACTCGAGTCACGGACTCTGGAGTAGAGGGGGAAATGGTGGTTAGGACAGCGATGTCGAGTCATTTACAGAGCTCTCTTGGTTGGTCTGGGACACCGAGGAAGGCCGGAGTTCTACCCGGTGCAGGCCAGGCAGTCCTTTTTCTCACTGCCTTCCTCTTTGTGGTCCCGGAACCACCTAGACGGGCCAGGCGTGGGACCGTAGTCCGGATAGACTATGGTGGTCACTGTTGTGCTACTTTGTGCTCCTTCCCCCACTTTGATGAGAGTAGAGGTTTGGACCTAGGTCAAGGATAAGACGTCAGTAGATGCACCTGACCGGTTGACTAGTGGTAGTGGTTTCCATAGTGTTGGGTTGAGTGTGTTTTGGAACTTCCTAAAGTTGTAATTTAATGATATCCAATGAACATCACTCATACCTTGATTTTGATGATGACATACTGTGATATTGATGATGACATATTGTGATTTTAATGATGAGATATTGTGACATGTTGTGATTTTGATGATGATATGTTGAACATGTTATACATTTTATACATATCACAATAATGCTTACACAATATGTTTTCTGATGTTTAATATCTCATATTTTAATGATAATATCTTATACTAATGGTTTATGTGTTAAATTTTCAGGTTCACACATTTTTGTCTTGGTAGTGTCGACACTAGATCAAAGCAGGTCGACACTAGTCCCAGATTCCAGAAGACCCAGTTGCCAGACTGGGACAACAGGTCGACACTAGATCAAAGCAGGTCGACACTAGTCCCAGATTCCAGAAGGGCAGGTCGACACTAGCTCAAAGCAGGTCGACACTAGTCCCAGATTCCAGAAGGGCAGGTCGACACTAGATCAAGGCAGGTCGACACTAGACCCAGTTTCCAGCAGACCAGTTTGCAGAAATGGGACAGCAGGTCGACACTAGTTCAGGGCAGGTCGACACACTCCGGCTGAAAGTCAAAATCGTGAGATTCTCTGTATACGTGGATGCTTGGGATTTAAGGGATTTGACCTAGGGTTCTGTGCCCATGCACCCCAAAGCACTTTATGGACATATGGGGCTATAAATACCCATGTTCCTTGTACCCCAAAAGCAAGAGAGCCCATACACTTCCAGAAGAAGCCTTTTGGCGGCCAAAGGGGGCTCTCCAAATCTGTCTCCATCTCCAGAAGCTACAAGCCATCCTTTCAAGAGGAAAGACAAGGGAATCAAGGGGAATCCCTGGAGAGAAGTTGCTGTGCAAGGCAAGGGAGCAGATCCAACTGAAGAGGCACAGGAGATGAAGGATCTCTGGCATTTCAGATGCCATCAAAGTAGAGCATCGCCAATTAAGGGGAATCTCCATCGAATTCCATCAAGCCTCATCAATTGAAGTCTCTGCAAGACCTCTTCATTGAAGAACACTCTTTCTACATCCATATTCTCCATCTCAGAGTTTGTTCTTTCATATTTCGTCTGTGATATTTGTGCATGAAGTTCTGCACAAATTTCTGTGTACAAATCTGTCTTGAATCATATCATTGCTAGAGGATCTGATCTCTTTTGTGTTTGATCTAGCTTTTGTACTCTGAGCCGTCGAGCTCAGGTTTGTGAGTCGTCGCACTCACTGTGTGGTTTGAGCCGTCGTGCTCAATTTGGAGTCATCGTACTCCGGTTGTTGTTTGAGCCGTCGTGCTCAGTTTGGAGTCGTCGTGCTCCAGGTGTTTCTTGAGTCGTCGTGCTCAAGGGTGTTTGGAGTCGTCGTGCTCCAGGTGTTTCTTGAGTCGTCGTGCTCAAGGGTGTTTGGAGTCGTCGTGCTCCTGTGTGAGTTGTACTCAAGGTTTTTGAGTAGTGTGGCCTCACTGTGTGAGGGGTGGACGTAGGAGTCACTGGAGGTGATTTCCGAACCACCTAAAAATCCTCTGTGCTTTGGTTTGAATTGTGGTTTGCCTTTGTATCTCGCTAGATGCATGCATAGAGATTTCGTTCACACTACTAATTGATTTGCTCACACACCCAAATCACACTTCAGATCAGTAAATTGTTTGGGTGATTTGATCTCTGATTAGAAGTAATTTTTAATTGCTTAAGCTTCCGCGTTAATTGGTGTTACATCTGTTCCCCCCCCCCCCCCCCCCCCCCCCCTTCTAGATCTGACCCTTCCACCCATCCGTTCCCAACAATTGGTATCAGAGCGGGTTTACTGTTCATCAGTTGTGTTTTTGTATGATCTGTCTCTGTGTGATTAATCGCTCTGATTCCCAACAATTGGTATCAGAGCGGGTTAATGTCTGATTACTGATCTGATTTGATTGCTTCTGTTGATCTCTGTGTTAATTGCTTGAACTGTGTGCTTAATCGCTCTGATCCCTCCATTTGGCATTAGAGCAGGTTAACCACTTTAATTGTTAGATCTAATTCCTTGGTACATTGATTCACTGTGATTAGATCTAACAGTCTTTTGTGAGTCTTGGTATAATGGCAAATCTATTTAATCTGCATGAATTTCCTGTTATAATTTCAAAGAAATCACCAGTCTCACCTTCATCAAGTTTTTCAAAGGAAGCACAAAGAAAAGGAGCAAAAGAAATTCACAAGTACTTTATGGCAAAGAGGAGCCTCAATGAATCCAGAAAATCAACAATTCATAAGGTTTTGGCTCTAACAGCACATTCTAAGAGCTCAGAGTATTCTTCATCCTCTTCAGAACACAAGAGTTCAAATGGGTCTAAAAGGTCAGGTAAATCAACTCCAGATCCATTTGTGTATTCTAATTCTGATTCTGATGAAGATGAAAGTATGTCTTATGCTGAATTGATTAAATTCTGTGAAAAGATACAAAGTCTTAATGTATAACTGAACACTAAAATAAAGACTTGAAAAAGACTTTAAAACATTGCCATAAAGAAAGTGAAAACTTAAAAAATACACTTGAATTGCTCCAGAAAAATGACAAAGATCCTTCAAAAGAAATTGAGAATTTGAAAAATGAAGTTGAAAAATTAAATTCTAAAAAGAGAATTTGGAAGATGAAGTTCAAATCTGTGAAACTAAATTGAATGGATTGAAAGAAAACCATGAGCTATTGAAATCAAAAGTCATTGATCTGGAAAATGAAAAAGAAGAATTGATTGATCTCAATAACAATTTCAAATTTGATAATGATCAATTAAACAAACAAATCTCTAATATGGCTCATGATCATCAAATAAATGAATGATGCAAACAACTTGTTGAAGAAAATCATCATCTAAAAAGGAAGATTGAATGATTTTTCCATGACAAACCATTAGACAATGAGTGTAGCAATTTGAGTAATAAAATTTTTTATTTGGAAAAACAAATTGCTCAATCTGAAAATGAAAAGAACAAGATGAAAAATGGTTTGGATGTCATGTTAAATAAACTTCAAAATTCAGAAAAAGAAGTTGTTGCATTAAAAGCTGAAAAACAGAAGATTCAAATGAATTGAAGAACACAAGTCTTGCTTCTGTTAGAACTAAGAAAAATGAAAAGAAAAGCACAATAACATTTGTGAAATCTGCTGTGAACAAGAACCCTGATATCTCTAATGGAAAACTAGTGAAAGTTCTTGTTCAGAAACAGAAAGAGAAAAAGGAGAATGTCACTGTCAAGAAGAATCATCTATTTCCTCCATCAGTCCAAAGGGCTCCAAGGCAAGTTCAAATTCACATCATGCTAAGAGCCACCAAAAGGTACCTCCTTCTTCTCATGGTAAGCCTCCGCACATGAAAAGGAGATTCCAGCAAATGCATACATGCCAAGGTAAGAACCAGGTAAGAAATGCTCTCATTTGCTTTAATTGTAATAAACCTGGTCATCTTGTCAAACATTGCTGGAATAGAAATCAAAATTTCAATAAACATGCCAAATCAGTCCAATGCTTTCATTGTCATAAAATTGGTCATATTTCTAGGGACTGTTGGTACAGAAATGATTTTGTTGTGCATGCTCAGAAATTTCAGTCTAATGCACATGCTCATACACATAGGAATAAACATCATGTTCATACTGAAAATGTTCAGAAATTCCATGTGTATAGGCATAGAAATGTTGCACAAAATCATTTTGTTTCTGCTCATATTAAAAAACCAAAAATAGAAAACTTCATGAAAACATAGATGCATTGATCAAGGCAAAAAGAAAATCTAGAACTAATTCTGCTCATAGTTCTATCAATGAAAGAAATGCATCTATACAAAAATTAAAAACATTTTGGATTCAGAAATCTTTGTTGCAATCTAACATTGATTTCATTGCAGGACCCAAGCAAGTGTGGGTCTCAAAACCAGCTTGATCAGCAAGCTGAGGAGTCTTGTAGCCATACATTGTAAATGGATTCAAGATATTGGTTGTGCAAGACTAGAAATGACTGGAGAACACAGGTAAAATCTTTGAGAAAGAAATGAAGACTGTTCAGGTAAAATTTTTTATCATTTCAAACTTGAATTGATTGAATTGAAATGAATGTTTAATTTCTATCTGAAAAATGAGAAATGTGTTTCAATGCTACTCCCAACAATGAACTTTGTGTCATAACAATTGGAATCATGTTTGTGTTATCATGCATGCTTAATTGTTCCCATGAGTCTGTGTGCATACTAACTGATTTGACTTCTTGGTATATCAAATGATGACATGTGGAAAAACAAGTTATGCTTGTTTGGAAACTATCATTATGTGTGTAAAATACTCCGCCAAGTACCAAAAGTCATGTTATGCTTAAAGCTAATTGTGCTCATAATCATGTGTGAATTGCTTGCTAACTTTTTCATTCCATGCACATATTAAGGGGGAGTAAATTTGAAAAAGTGCAAAAATGTTTTTCAATAAATGCAATGAATTTCATGCTAAAAATAAAGTGTAATTGACCCTTTTTGCAGTGACTATGTGGTATATCAAATGGTGAAAGGTGAAAGGACAAGTTAGGCTTGTCTGGAAACTATCATCATGCGTGAGAAAAATTCTCCGCCAAGTATCAATAGTCTTTTCTGCATAAAGGTTATCAAGCAAATTGAAAATCTCAAAAACTTTATTTTGAGTCTTTGCAAAATTCTTCTCCTTCAATAAATTGCTTGTTGATATATGCTTGATCATGTTCATACTCTTTCTGTGCAAATTGCTTGGAATGAACATATCTGAATTGCTTAAATGATCATTTCATATCATGCATATCTTATGGGGGAGTGAATTCGAAAGAATCTTTGAATGAAATGCTGGAGAAATTTGCTGGAGAAATATTATGTCATATCTGATTCATCATCAACTCTCATTCAGTTTGTTGACAAATATTCTTGTTCATAAATTCCTCACTCTCTCATTGCATTGACATTCTTGGTATATCAAATGGTGATTTGAAGAAAGACAAGTCAGGCTTGTCTGGACACTTTCACTATGCGTGAGTATATTTCTCCGTCAAGTATCAAGAGTCTTGTATGCAATTGTTGAGGGGAATCATTGTCATATCTCTTGACCTTACTTGTCTATCTTGAACCCCAAATTCATCAGAATTTTCGAGTCCTTGTGCTATTTTCTTATGAGAGAATTAAGACATTGAAACTAAACTCATTGTGCATTTATTTAATTTCAAAGATTCAGTATCATTTCAAGGTTAAGCAATCATAATACTGAATGTTTTTAAAATATTTGCAAAACACTATTATAGGCACATGAGTGGCTTTAATATTTCACATGTGTATGTTTAAGCTTTATTTTTACCACATGTTAAGAATAATTTTTCTAAATTCATAGTCATGACTTTTCTGGTCAAAGTAAAAATATTCCTGTAAAATGTCAAAAGAAAAATGATCAGTCTGGAAAGATACAAACAGAGCAATGCAAATGCTTGAACCACTGAGTAACCGGGCCATTTCACCTAACAAGTGATTTGTTTCGCGTCAAAAAGTGGAAATCAAAATTTTCAACTCTGTATAAGATAATGAAAGTTAAACCACTGAGTAATCAGGAGGTCTTGCATCTGATCAATGTGATTTCTTGCACTGAAAAGTGAGATTTAACTAATTTATTCTTGTATTCTTTCCTAGTGAAAATTGAAGGAAAATCAAAAAGACAGGATAGAAAAGCTTAAGACCTTAATTAAGTTCATGTTTACTGTGTTTAGACCTATTATTTTACATTGTGTTAAACTTAAAGCTCCTAACGTCCATGTTAAATACTTCTGCTCACTTATATAGGTCACTTTATTTCACATGTGCATCATTATTTTAACCACATTCAGATCATTATAATTTGCTATTCTTTGTGTTGAGTGTGTCTTTGTGATTAAACTTTGTTGCACAATAACAAAAACACAATAATCTCTCAACTGATAATATCACTTTGCCTCACTTATTTTGATCATTTCTGACCATTCATTTCCTATATTTCATTTCTTGATCTCCTACTATCTTTGTTTCTCTCTCTTGTCTATCCTTTTGATGTTGTCAAAAAGGGGGAGAAAAGGGCACATCAAAAAGGGGGAGAAAATGGCCTTCCAAAAAGGGGGAGAAAAGGCCTTTAAAGGGGGAGAAAGTTCTTTAAAGGAGAAAGGTCAAAGTGTGTATATGGTCAAAGGGGGAATTATTGCAGTCAAGGGAGTTAAGATATTGGGAGATTGTGCATATGTTTTGTCATCATCAAAAAGGGGGAGATTGTTGGGTTGAGTGTGTTTTGGAACTTTCTAAATTTGTAATTTGATGATGACATATTGTGATTTTAATGATGAGATATTGTAACATGTTGTGATTTTGATGATGATATGTTGAACATGTTATACATTTTATACATATCACAATAATGCTTAAACAACATGTTTCTGATGTTTAATATCTCATATTTTAATGATAATATCTTATACTAATGGTTTATGTGTTAAATTTTCAGGTTCACGCATTTTTGTCTTGGTAGTGTCGACACTAGATCAAAGCAGGTCGACACTAGTCCCAGATTCCAGAAGACCCAGTTGCCAGACTGGGACAGCAAGTCGACACTAGATCAAAGCAGGTCGACACTAGTCCCAGATTCCAGAAGGGCAGGTCGACACTAGCTCAAAGCAGGTCGACACTAGTCCCAGATTCCAGAAGGGCAGGTTGACACTAGCTCAGGGCAGGTCGACACTAGACCCAGTTTCCAGCAGACCAGTTTGCAGAAATGGGACAGCAGGTCGACACTAGTTCAGGGCAGGTCGACACACTCCGGCTGAAAGTCAAAATTGTGAATTTCTCTGTACACGTGGATGCTTGGGATTTAAGGGATTTGACCTAGGGTTCCGTGCCCATGCACCCCAAAGCACTTTATGGACATATGGGGCTATAAATACCCATGTTCCTTGTACCCCAAAAGCAAGAGAGCCCATACACTTCTAGAAGAAGCCTTTTGGCGGCCAAAGGGGGCTCTCCAGATCTGTCTCCATCTCCAGAAGCTACAAGCCATTCTTTCAGGAGGAAAGACAAGGGAATCAAGGGGAATCCCTGGAGAGAAGGTTGCTGTGCAAGGCAAGGGAGCAGATCCAACTGAAGAGGCACAGGAGATGAAGGATCTCTGGCATTTCAGATGCCATCAAAGCAGAGCATCGCCAATTGAGGGGAATCTCCATCGAATTCCATCAAGCCTCATCAATTGAAGTCTCTGCAAGACCTCTTCATCGAAGAACACTCTTTCTACATCCATATCCTCCATCTCAGAGTTTGTTCTTTCATATTTCGTCTGTGATATTTGTGCATGAAGTTCTGCACAAATTTCTGTGTACGAATCTGTCTTGAATCAGATCATTGCTAAAGAATCTGATCTCTTTTGTGTTTGATCTAGCTTTTGTACTCTGAGCCGTCGAGCTTAGGTTTGTGATTCGTCGCACTCACTGTGTGGTTTGAGCCGTCGTGCTCAATTTGGAGTCGTCGTACTCCGGTTGTTGTTTGAGCCGTCGTGCTCAGTTTGGAGTCGTCGTGCTCCAGGTGTTTCTTGAGTCGTCGTGCTCAAGGGTGTTTGGAGTCGTCGTGCTCCAGGTGTTTCTTGAGTCGTTGTGCTCAAGGGTGTTTGGAGTCGTCGTGCTCCTGTGTGAGTTGTACTCAAGGTTTTTGAGTAGTGTGGCCTCACTGTGTGAGGGGTGGACGTAGGAGTCACTGGAGGTGATTTCCGAACCACCTAAAAATCCTCTGTGCTTTGGTTTGAATTGTGGTTTGCCTTTGTATCTCGCTAGATGCATACATAGGGATTTCGTTCACACTACTAATTGATTTGTTCACACACCCAAATCACACTTCAGATCAGTAAATTGTTTGGGTGATTTGATCTCTGATTAGAAGTAATTTTTAATTGCTTAAGCTTCCGCGTTAATTGGTCTTAGATCTATTCAACCCCCCCCCCCTAGATCTGACCCTTCCCCCCATCCGTTCCCAACACATAGCTAGTGTCTCTTGTCTAGGCAGGGTTCGCTCTGTCTGTGTGCCAGCCGTGTGGTGGTCACAACGTGCAGGTCGTATGAAATTTCCGACCGTGGTATCCTTTCGTACCGTCGCTAGTTAGTAGCTTTACTTCCGCACTTTCCTATGTAGGTTAGAATATATATAGAACTACTATTATTTAATTTGTTTATATATATATATATATATATATTCTTTCTTTCCCGCCTGTTAGAGCCAGTAGGAGATTGGTAGTCCCTACTGAGTTTTTGTTGTGAAGCTCATCCTTTCTTTTTCCAAGTGAGACTTCTCAGCAACGGCCGGGTGCGCATCGGGCAGAGGAAGCGGGGCGGTAATCATTGTCCTCATAGCTAGCATTGGGTTTCCCTCTTCAGTTGTAATTCACCCTCGGGGTATGCCCTTAAGGGCTCTGTCCTCCCCCTTTTTACATGTACTAGTTGTGTGTGTGTTGGGACTGTACCTAGAGCGATACCATGCAGTCTCGCTCTTCTTTCTGCTTTCGTGTGTGTGCTCCTAATTAGTAGTTGACGTTTATTTCCTTTACATATTCTATTAGACTTGTGTTATAGCCCTTCTGGGTCCTGGATCCGTGGGCAGCGACCACGAAAATCGGGTCCTCGGCTTGGGCCGAGGGTCGGGTTCTCGGGGTCGTTACACCGATTATGGACTGATCAATTGATATTCAGTCCAATCGATTGATGGTGAAAAGACCAATCGATTGATGACCAAGATTTTGATTGGTGAAGAAAAGATCAGACGACAGATTTGGCAAAATCGGCCGACCGGCCTAGCCATTACAGGTTGGCACTAGGATAGTCAAGAAATCAGATGACCGATTCTCCAGAATTGGATGACCGATTGGCTAGTTGATTTTCCAGCCAAAGCGCCAATTAAAGATAAGGCAGAATTGGACGACTGATCTAAAGATTTCAGTTGACCGATTCCAGTGTTTCTGCATACGAACTTTCCTAAACAGAGTCCTATGAAGATCCAGCTCTTTCCAAACTTTAAGGAATCCTTTGGGATTATAAATACAACATGTTCTCATGATTTGGAAGAGTTCTCCATGCACCCAAGATCCCATCTTGTGCCCTAGAGTTCAAAACAAGGGTTTCCTGCCCTAGAGAGATCTACATGAAGCCCTGAACATCTAGAAGGTTGGAAGATGAGTACTTATCGATCCAGAATACTTCCAAACATTCCAAGGTGCTGATCTTCATCAGAAGGACGTGGGCTTGGGTGATCAAATCATGGTTCTTCACCCAGAGAGTTCTACATCGACAATCTTACTTCTACAGTGGTTCTCCATATTTTAGACACGGGGATTTCTTACGTTTATTGTTCTATCTCTCTTCCCACTGTCATGTGCTTATTGAGTTGTTTGAATTTCATTTTGAACATCATCATTGTGTGTATGCTCGGTTTGTGAGTAGGAGTTTGGGTTTTTGGTTTCTTTGTACCCGTAAAACAAAGATCATGTGAGGGGTTGGTGTTGTCCCAGGGAAACAACCGTGTGAGGAATTTATCGACTTGTAGCTGGGAAACAAGTTAGTCAAAAATCCTCACGGGGGGTGTGAGGTAGTGGACATAGGCACACATAAGGGTGTGTTTGCTAAACCACTACAAATCCTGTGTGTCTTATAGTTTGATCCATATCTTCTACCTCCGTTCTATACACGCTAGGATAGTTGGTTTCGCAATTTCTATTGTCCTATTCCACACATCATTTTATAGATTGTCTTAATTGAGTTTAATCTATTCTGTTTAAAAGATTTTTAAATTAGGTGATAACCAATTCACCCCTCTCCTCTTGGTTGCTCATCGCACGTATAATTGTACTTCAAATGTATGTATCATATTTCTAACAAGAAGAAATACCTATGGAGAGATTTAATTAGATTTTGCTTGAGAGAATGTCTATCTTCGGACGAAATTGTTATTCTAGGCTAGAACGTAAAGAACACCTTTAAGCTCCTTCTTCCCATGAAATCCTCCTCCCTCAGCCTTGTTTTTACATCTAGGAAGAGCTCCAAGCTGCAATAGGGTCGGCCAAGAGGATAATTGGGGTGTATTTATAGAGATTGACTTTTTATTTCCTAATACAACTTTAACTCCATCTAATTACGATATTTTCATGTAAATCTCTATCTCCTAAACTTCCAATCTTTAATTGGGTTGGGATAGAATTGAAATTTCATGGGTAGCATGTTAGGGTAGTGTTAGGAGTCCAATTTAGATAATTACGATACTTATTTAAGCTTATCTTGCCCATTAAAATATTAAAATAATGGGCATTACGAATTTAATAGGATTTCTTATTATTCTCTTATTCTAACTCCTGTTTTGGCCCAATAATTGTCTTATGGACCAGCCCATTAGTTATTTTTAATTTATTGGGTTTTAATTTAACCATTTATTAACTCAAATAATAAGTGGGTTGCTACACACACCCCTCCAAGCAAACCCTAGCCCAGCGCACCGACTGAAGTCAGACCACCTCGTAGCCACAGAAGACCAACAACCAACTATTTCGAAGTCGGGCCTCCCTACTCAATGTCTGACCTCAGAGTGTGGGGCTCATGATAGGGCCCTGGGCCTCGTACCCAGGCCAAGTCAAATAGGAGCGAGGGTACCTTGGCCCCCTACCCAAGCTCAGCTTAATAAGTCCAATGCAGCGCAAGAAGGGCAACCCCCTCCTGTGGTGCCCAAGCCTCCCCTTGAGGGAGGGAAATCCCATATTGACCCAAGGGAGGCTTCAAAGGTGAACAACTATGGAAAATGGGCCTCTAGCTAGGTGTCATCCCCCAACATTGCTTACACACACTCTCTCTCCCCACTTGAACTATTTATTTCGTACTTGGTCTCCTCACTAACTTGATCGTCGGAGGGTTGTTCCCAAGACTATCTCTGAATTGACTTATGTGTAAGCCGAGGCAAACTGAGTAGGTAGAGACTTGTTCTCCATAACAGACTCAACCCCCAAGCCCTTCTCGGTACCGAAGTGGTCTCCCATTCTTCAGACCCATAATCTAGGTCAAGACCGACCATATGAAGAAAAAACCTTCCATCCTAGGTAGACATGGACACATGCACTAGTATTATGTCATCTCCCCATACTTGAACAATATTATTAGCAGTGTTTAGCCTTCTTTGCACATTAGAATCAGATCTCATATTCAAATTTTACTTGGAGTAGGTTTATGCATAATGTTTTTTTAAAAAGAAAAACAAACTAGCCCCCCAAAAAAAAAAGAAGCACTATAGACCTTGAGCTTTCATTGCTTCTATGGAGAGAGATTCAGTGTCCTCCTTGGAGGTGGTCAGATGCCGCCCGCTTCTGATAAAAGTGGATGAAATCTATAATAATATGACACCTGCGAGTCTCATGAATAAGTGTCTGAGATTGATAGATAGGGAGGAAGTTTTTCTCGCCTATACCTTGATCATTTACCCCAATACCCATCCATCCACCCCCATCCCTAACATACATAGAGCGTGGTGGACTCGCTTGTCTCCGTACTTTGAACCGGCGTCCCACCTCGCCCAATTAGTAAGGCAAGCGCGGTCTCTCTCCCCACCTTTTGGATGGCCCATTCTCATCCTCCGGGACGGCCCATTTTGTTGTGCGCAGCTTATTTCCACATGCACAATGCAAAAGGGGAATTCGTGCCATATTCTTTTATGACATCTATTTTCTCATCGACACCTGTCATCACACTACAAGGATTCTTCAATAAATCAGATCAAGAGAGAAGCGCGGACTGCGTAAAGTTGACCAGATGAAAGCTTATCACCAACAAAACCTGATTACCATGGTGGACCAAATGAAAACCATTAATGATCTGTTTCTAGAATAGGTGAAGGCATACGGCTAAGAAGAGTGCTATCCTATATCTCTTGTGCTCTTCATTAATGAAATCTTAAAGTTAGCCTTGTTTTATTTATTTTCATTCACAAAACTTTTAAAAAACAGACGCGGTACAGCTTTAAAACAAATTACGAATGCAATTGAAAGTCATTTACGGCATACCTTTTTAATACAACAAATAAGAGTAGAAATAAATATGGATAATCCAATCTTGTTCCTGTCTCGTCTCAGCAGCCTGATCTCAAACCCTTCTCGAGTTCCTCAACAAAATACACACCCTCACTCTTCTTCCCCACCCCCCCCCCAAAAAAAAAAAATAGGGGGAAAAAAAGCAATGTGGAATAAGTTGGTGCCTTGGTTATATTAAATTTTCAAGGTTATGGAAGGCCATCTGTATAAGTTACAGAAACGAGCCGACGGGTCGATGCTGACTGCTCAATTTGGGCTTGCGGGGGAGTTGTTGAAGTGAGCCATAGTGGGCTCGATTCTGGGAATTTGGACATTTTTTAAGAGGACCAGCTGAGTTTGCGTGCCAATTAGATCAGTTGTATTGGGTGTTTGAGCAGGGAGACCCGTGCAGCTAGCGGCAGACTCAAAGAATCTATATCTAATGACAGGACTCAGGCAGGTGTGAGAAGAGTCTCCAAGCGCTTCTAGCAGATTGTGGACGTGAACCTAAAATCAGCAAATTCGGACACGTACTAATTTAGAACACCGGTCTTGTTCACAATTAATCACAATATCTAACGTCGTTTGACATTCGACAATTAGCCATATATTGACCCGATCGAGCAGCGAGGCAGGTCATACCAAGCAGCTCTGCTTTCGGTGCGCTTTTTCAAAGATTAATTAGTTCGAACTTTAATCTTATTAGATGCTGCCATGTTTTTCAAGTAGGGTACCTCATTTCGACAGACAAAACGGATAAATTGCAAATAACCTTGCATGTTCAAGTTTATTCAATTATCAGAGGGGTCTAAATGTTTCGCGACCCACTTTGATAATCTGAAAAGTCCTCATAATTGTTATTTATCAAGTTTGTTAAGTCAATGTAGATTTAATAACCTTGATAGTTTATCAGGATTTTATCATCAATAAATATTGGTAAGTCTCTATAACTCTATCTCACCCTCTAAAATATTCTCCTAAATCAACAGTACTGTCATAAACTGAGATATATATATATATATATATATATATATATATATATATATATATTATCCATAGATAAACTAACCGATTATCAAAGGATCACTTTGAAGGGTAAATATATCAAAGATTAACATATAACTAAATTTAGGTAGGTGGTATAAATTAATTTAGCGTTATATATCAAGGTTATGTAGGGGTAGTATGAGTTATTTCTACCAGCCGCACAGGGTGGAATAGAATACCATACCGGATTAAGTAAAAATTAAAGTCATTTTTTTTTCTAAGTGACAGATAGGAGTAGGAATTTATATATCCGAAGTTTAGGTAACAACAGAACAATTAACGGTTATCTACCCCAACCCATTTTATTTTTAAAGACAGGGGAGCTACCTTTTGAGTTAGCCTATACTGAATTAAGATAACTCTTAGACCTTAGTACATTCTCCTGAAACAAAATAGATCTAAAACATCAAATTTGATCCGACTGGACCCAACGCTGATCGTATGAGGTGAGGTGATGCCACATGCCAGACAGACGGAATAAACAGCACAAGGACTACTAACACTCTTTCGATCGAGAACCGTACACCATTAGACAAAACCGGATATACATATATATAGCTCGATGTACACATGTTTGTCGCCAAGGATTCATGGACCCATTCAAGCTAACGATCGATATGCAAAATATCTCGAGGTTAGGGGAGACATTCCATCCGAAGCAGACATGAAACTAATGGTCACATATATATGAGAGAGGGAGAGAGGCAGAGACAGAGCTTCTCATTGCACTTTCGGCCCTACCCCATCGCTCCAAGGATTCCCCCACGTCCAAGATCTCCAACGACCACAAGTGCAACACATCACCGTGATGCCATTGTCACGGCATGTGAGGGGTTCCCCAGCGTCATGTCAGGTGACTTTGTGACGGATCATCAGCACTCTCGGTGGGAATGTCCCCAGCGATTTGTGCATGCAAAAGCGACGGTGTGGTGTGCCCGAGTTGGAGCCCTCGGCCGGCCATGCTCGCTTGCCTTCTAAGCTAGCTAGTGGGTGTTGGCTCCTGCTGTCCCCGCAACCTGCCAAGGCCTGTGAACTCCTCCCCCATCCCCACGCGTCATTATAGAGTAGGATGGCGTGGGGGTGAGGAATCTTTGCACAGGAATCATGTCTACGGGGGAATATATATTTCGTATTTGGTTCATGTGCCCGCTTCGCCCACCCAACGCCAACATCCGGTCGTCTACCTCTTCCCATGATCGCAGCAGTGGTCACTTGATGAGTTCATCTATTTGAACAGCGCCATCTCCCTACGCGTATACATGTGTATGGTTCTAGTACGGTCTCCATGTGTTACCTGAATGACCTGTCCCTTTCCTTTCCTTACACGTTCTTATCTCGGAGCTTATTTACATGGACCACCATCACGTCGCCATCGCCCTGTGCTTAGGAACGTAAAGAGGCAGTGGACTATTTAATTAGTCTTATCCCATCGGCCAAGGGTCGGTCGGAACAGCGGACGGGAAACAAGCAGCATCGAGTCCACTCTTCAACGAACGCCTTGAGGCTTTCAGAGAAGGGACTTCGTTTAATTATTCGACTCAGGTTTTAATCTTCCTAGCTAGCTAGTGGTAAATCTTGGGGCAATAGACAAATTGCACCTAGGGTGAGAAAGCCGAGGGGCCACCTCTCCACCTCTACTTCCATGGACGTAGATCGATCTACTTGAGTGGTTGGACTAAACTTAGCCCAAACTAATTATAGTTAACCACGAAGAAGAAAAAAATTCCTCCCGACGGGTTGAAGACAACCCAATTAAATGGGAGAGTTTTCCAGAAAATAGCTAACACATCTCACGTGAAAGTGGAGGACATGCACAGCAGCTCATTGACAATGCTTGGACCAAGTTTGGCCCAAATCTACGTAAAGCGTTCACAACCTGCTTGCTTCTGTATGTCACGGAGCAAAAGGAGGAAGATAGGAGAGATGATTTAGGAGAGAAAAAGCAGAAAGGGATATGGAAGTACGGAGTAGGCAGATGTCTTCACATCAAGGCATCATCCAATCCGCGCGCTCTCAAAACTTTACCGACTCTCTTTATCCTCTTATGGATAAATGCCCATCCAGACCAGCTTTAATTCTAGAGCACCAAGTAGTTAAAAGACAAGGTTCTCCAACCACGCCCACGTGAGATGACGAAGGCGCTCCGACTAGGCCAAACATGGGCCATGGTCTCACATGCGGCCTCCCCTCCCAAAGCCTCTCCGGACTCCATCGCCATCACGAGGGAGGAAAATGGTGAGAGGACGACGCACGCCCTGTTTGAAGCCCTCCACCGATCTCTTTCGGAGGAGCCACCACCATCACCTCCCAAATGGGACTCAAAGCAGGCAGCCAAAGTTTAGAGGATAAACAAGGGTAACCTGTCGACCAAAGGCCTCAAAGAAAGAAACAAAAGATAACAACATCATGCCCCCACCTACCTTCATCCATACACTCTCAAATCCCCCTTCTAAACCAAGCCACATGCGTGGTCCTCCTCCAGCCCTCCCTTTTGCCTTATCCAAAAATCCATTAAATTTCCACTACGTGTGCACTCAGGCAGCAAGATATGCTATAGTAACTGTGACCATTATTGTGATACTCCTATGTATGTGGGGGTGGTAAACAACTTCTGAAGGTATCCAAATAGAAGAATACAAGTCGCGTCTTCCTTTTGCTGGCTTGTGCTGCAATTGGCGCCTTAGTTTAGAAATGGTCAGAGACACGTACAGTACTTTCATTTGCTTATGAAAGCAGTTAGTACAAGGCGCGCGAGGGGGTGCCCCTGGACGTGTCGGGAGAGGGTTGGTGTGGTGGTTAGAAAAGACAAGCTTGGGGAGATTTTCAAAAGTTGTCTTGGGATTTGGTCTGCGGAATCCAAATGCTGAAGAGGGGAGCACGAATGGGGATCATCCCGGGGCTGTCGTTACAACCGGCCCTTCTATTTTATTTCATTCGTATTCTTATCGGATCTCCATCTTCCAGACAGAGCACACAGAATCACGCTTGTTTAGAAGAAGCATACGTACAACTGCACAACCATGCTGAGACAAGTTGAGATAAGGAGAGAGGAGTTAAGGGGTCCATGCAGATGGCACTGAATGGAGATGTCGTTGCATGTTGATCTTATATACGCCTCTATCTATACCTCTCTCGATCCATCTTCGGAGCATATAAGGAAGAGTATACATGTAACATTATATTCAAGTTATCCATGTCTGGATAACTTTGGATAAAGTCGATCGATACTATTATGGCCGTTCTTGAAACCTTGTCATCTGTTCATTTATTTATTCCCTTGATTACGCCTCGTCTTGAACTCTCGTTTGTCCGCACAGTCTCTTGCCCATTTGGGTCGCGTGCGCCATTCTCCTCGTTTAAAATTAAGCAGTTTATGATCAAACGTTCAACTCGTTAATCCCTAATATATACCCCTCTCCCTCGCCTTCCCTTCCACCACCTCCCCCCCCCCCTCCCAAGTTGAACCCTCATCTTGACGTTGACATGACGAGGTTGGCCAAGCTATTTGGCGTGAAAACTTGTCACATTCCCCTCACTCCAAAACTATTTGGTTTAATTCTTCCTCAAACATCAATAGAAACAGCTGCGGGCCGGTGAGACGGTGAGGTGTTGGCCTCTCAAGAGAGAGAAAAGACATGTCTCGTCTAGCTCAATGTCGAACAAATTGATCAGCCATAACATCGCCCACCGATCGAGGGCGCGCATGTTTGCAGACCTCCTCCAGTCCTCGGTGCCTACGCAGCGCCGCGCAAGCCAGCAAACGTGCCACTGACTGGGCCTGATGGCGACGGCTGCCAGCCTCGGCCGGTCAATCAATTTGCCACGCGGTCACGGGGGAGAATCCTACGACACCGGTGGAGGGGATGCCGCTGATCGATTCCATTTAGAGTTGGAGGCCCTCTCGGGGGCAGTACCCAAATTCCACCTCGATGCCACGCCTGATCTCCGCCTCGTTTGACGAAAACCCAACCGACGCCCGGCAGCAACCATTGACATGACATGATCTCCAACAACTTACTTTAAAATTTAGCAGGCATGTAAGTTCTAACAAGAAGATATGATTAGTAGTTTCTTGTATGGACTGGCCGCGAGCGTAGCCAGTCTCGTAGGATCCGAAAGAGTATGGATATATGATATCCTGTCAGCACAGGAGAGACAAGGCGGACTAAGAAGAGGTGGACGCGTGGGCATGCCGTGGCATGCCAGTTTGAATATAATACAGTCAATTAAATTAGGTTTCCGTCCCAGCTGGATCAGGTCAAGGCCGGCAGCCGGGGCGGACTTGAGGGCGTGCCAACTTCCAAATTTTCCATCCCAAGGCCAGAAGAAACATCTCGCAATTAAGACCTCACAGTCTGCTAACGCCTGCCACCAGTACTACGCATACTCTTCTGGACGGAGTTGTTCGCTAGTTTTCGACCTTTTAGTTATTTCTGTTTCCGGATGAGCTCAATTACAAGCTCCAATCGGATCTGCCTCCCTTATATGTACCCAAGTATGGCGGTTGGGGATTTGAAAGAGAAATTAGTGAGTAATTTTTGCTACTCAGCCAAAACCTAATTAGTGGTCGTGTTGGTGCGGACTGGGGTCTTATACCATAATTTTTATAATGTGAGACTGAACACAATTACTAATCCTATATTAGAAAAAAAAATATTTCAAAATCTTAAAATATGTGCTCAACAAGAGACCATGGACATTATACAGTGGTCCACACACATAACGACATAACACCCATTGAAACATAGATTGCGTGGTCCGCATTCGGATTTTGGGATTCGGATATGTTAGATTAGATTATGCTGAGGATTCACGCGTATTGCTCCAAAACTTTGAGTTCCAAGGAGAAATCGGTCTCGTCAGAGGGGAGATTCGAGTCCGGAACCCGGTTGACACGTGATATTTGATACAGATCACGTGATCGGCCGTTTGGCGGAGATCAGTCCGTACAACAGAAACCAACTTCCCAGTGTGGCGTCCCCGTATTTGATGCTGACGTGGTTAGCTGTAACGTGCGTCACCTCCCGCGCGTCCGGGCGGCTGCAGTAACGGGGGTGGCGGGGCCTAACCGACCAAGAAATATTTGTCTGCCACGTCATGACACGACAAAACCTGCCACGGACAGCCAGGGGACCGATGGTTTTGAATGGTGCGACTCCCAAAACGAAGGCAGACCATGTCAAACGTTAGGTGGTTCACCACCGTTTATTTAAAGCGTGTTCCAAACATCAGTAAACAAATAAATTGTCCACCATGTTTGGTGGGCGGAGTTTTCTGTTGATACAATTTGAATTTTTGTTAAAACATTAGAAAATTTTGAAATGCTGAAATTGCATTAGCTCAAAATATATTTTTTTTTCCATAATTTTAGTCTAATTGTTGAGTCTTTTATCTCTTTTCTATGTGAATTTTGGTAATAAAATAAAATTTTATAATTATGTGATTAATATTTAATTTTTTTAAATCTATCAACAAATAATTAAGGATAAATTATTACTCTAAAAATCTCGTAAGTAAACACTCAAAAAACTCATTCTCAAATATTTTATAATTTTTCTAAATCCATATCAATTCCTGAATAAGTGATATTCCGATTATAGAACACATATCGCATCAATTAATGTTGAACATTTACTCTGATTGGTGACTAAGGCAATGTTTGGAGGTGAGTTAGAAAAAAATTTCAATTTTAAAATCTGTGAGACAATCACCTCTATTTCAAATATCTTTAGCCGCCTTCGGCTTCTGCACCCTCCCGATTTCGTAGAGAGGAGAGAGACAGAGACAACCCATTGTCTTTGTCTGTTTTTTCACAAGTAGCACCCAAGTTGCTTTTGAAAAATTCCTAGGTTTTTTGTCTGGCTATGAAATGCGGCGCTTTTTTTTTCTTCTTCTTTTTCAAGGCTTTCGCGAATGGGCATGACCGACGATGCAAGAAGAGCCCTCCATACGTGGGTCTTCCACAAAATCAACTATCGTCGATTTTCGCTTATTTTGAAGCATAGCTAAACACAGCCAAAGTTAATGTTCTGATTAATCAAAACATTGCATAATGATTGGTGTTATGAGTTTTTTCGATTAATGAACACAACATCAATTAGTAAACACTTGCCTTATATCGTTTTGATTGGTGACCACTATTCCGATTGGTGTTATTTAGATATTGATTAGTTAATACTTAGTTTGATTAGTGTTACTCAATCATCGATTAAGGAATACTAGTCATATGTTATTCCGATTAGTGTATACTTGACTTATATACTTTCTGATTAATGAACAATGTTCCTATTGGTATTGTAAAGCTTTCCAATAGATGACCACCATATTGATTAGAGTTGTTTATCTTCCAATTGATGAACGCCACTTCGATTAGAGTTATATATGTGTTTCGATTTTAGAACACCTTTTCGATTAGCGTTATTCTCATTCCGATTAGAGAACATTTGCTCCTTATGGCTTTGATTTGTTTTATTCAGATATCGACTGGTAAGTACTTGCTTCATGATAATTCCGATTAATGTTATTCACACAGCTATTGAGCAACTACCCCTAAGAAAATAATTTAAGATTATTATAACTTTGTGTTTTTGCTATGGCAAAACCTTTAAAAGACTTTCTACAAATTAAATATACATATCACAGAAAAATAGTTTGGACAAACTCTATCTCGAAAAAATTTTCTAAGTCCACAGACATCACAATCCGACTGCCGACTCCGACTCCTTTAGAATCGAAAAGTTCTGCACAAAATCATCTCTAAAATTTTCTAAGTCCAGTCTATCTGATTGTCAACTCCGACTTCATACAGTCGAATACTTCATTCTAGAATTCAACTCTCAGAAGTCGAATTCTTCTGTATCTGACTTCTAAAGTCGAATTCTCTGTCTTGTTTCTGTCAAATCTCCATAGAAGTCGAAATCATTCTATCCACTCCTAAAGTCGAATTATATCTTTCTAATGCATTTCTATTTGACTTTCAAAGTCGAATGATGTAACTTCCAATGAAGTCATTAGTCTATTCTCAAGTTTCTATCTTCGACTCCTAGAGTCGAATTGCACTCTCTTCTGAATCTGACTTCACTGACAATTCCTATACTTGTACTTTTTCTGTGAAGATACTATTTTATCAACTTATGAAATTTTGATTGCATATCATTTTATCTTCCTTGATATGATTAAAACCTACATTGACTGAATATTTTCTCTGTCTATTAAATTATTCTGACATGAAAAGACATATTATACTTAAAATATTCATGCAAAATTGTTTATGATTATATCTGAAACATTTATTCAATTGGTCTCTTGCTTCATGATAGTAGTCCGGATTTTCTTCCAATACAGAAGATTGTTGCCCAGCTAGCAAGTCCAAAGGGGGGGGGGGGGGGGTGAATGGGATTCTAAAAATTCTTTTAGATTGAAACCTGCCAACAAAAATGCTAAACACAAAAACACTACGATCGATAGTTAGTGTTAGTGATAATGAAGACAAAAAGCAAGTACACAAACATAGGAGGATTTTATCCTGGTTCGGACCTCCTATCCCAAGGAGTCCTACATCCAATCCCCAAGCAACAACTTAGGATTTCACTAACCAAGGGTACTGTCCCCCTTAAGGACCCTTACACATCCAGCCGCAGCTCGCCTTCTCTTCTAACCCAGAAGAGGTACAACTTACCACATGATACAACAGGTCTTCCTTCCTTAATGAAGGGAAAAATGACTACTTGTTTCCAATAGGTCTTCTCTTCACAGTCCGAAGAGGAACACACAAAACAATGTGTTTAAAGGCAAAATACCCTTAGACCAAGCTTACAACATAATGCTTGATCTGAGGCAAAGTCTCAGAGAGAAAGATTTAAACTAGAAAATTCTCTCAGAACAACAAGCTCTCCAAATATCTAAACAATGAAAGGCTGAGAGCTAAGAGCTAAAGAAAATATGGAGTGAAATTAAGAGCTCTTCTTTCTGATGCTCGCAAGTTGTAGATGATTCTCAGTGAAGCACTATCGCACCAAAAGTTATTCTTCATGGAGTCTTTAGTCTTCTATATATCTTCTCTTGAAAAATATAGTCGTTGAAGTGGTCGTTGTCTCTATGTTAGATGCACGTTAGACTGCCTGGTACGTGGTGTGGAACAGGTAAGCTTCTAGTCAAACATGCTTTACGAGCCATGCACGCAAAGAGAAGATTCATCCAGATATCCTTCAGCTTCTAGTTGTCCAATGTTGTAGGATGTGGTACTGGCAAAGACCTGCACATAATAAATGTCAAACCATAGGCAGCTAGACTGTCTCTATGCTTTTCAGTCAACGTTAGAAACCATGCAGTAAGAATGTACACCAAAATGGAAATGCTATTCTATCACCTGATAAAGTATTTGCTATTGTATCATGGGTGTAGAAAGCATTTAGATGTATGACATGAAGATGATGTGTACAGTCACAATAAATGCAAGATACAAAGATATTCGCGGAAAGAATTCAAACTCCTTGATATTTGAAAATATATTTGAATATCATGAGAATAATAGATGTATTCATGAAGTCCATGTGATCAATGTTCTACTTATGAAATCGTTGTGTTAACAATTCATTGTTCAAGCAAATCGTTGTTTAAGTAGAAGGAAATCGTTGTGAACACAAATCGTTGTACGCATATAAGCAAATCGATGTACAAGCACATCGTTGTTTAAATAGAAGCAAATCGTTGTGAACACAAATCGTTGTACAGATATAAGTAATCGATGTACAAGCAAATCGTTGTTCAGATATAAACAAATCGATGTACAAGTAAATCGTTGTATAAGCAAATCGTTGTATAAGCAAATCGATATTTCACTTAACGAATCGTTATGAGACCGAAATCGATGTTTCAATAAGGAAATCGATGTGAGACCGAAATCGATGTTTCACTAATGAAATCGTTATGAAGTCGAAATCGCTGTTTCACTTACAAAATCGTTGTGAGACCGAAATCGTTGTTTCACTTATGAAATCGATGTGAGACCGAAATCAATATTTCACTTATGAAATCGTTGTGAAGCCAAAATCGTTGTTTCACTTATAAAATCGTTGTGAGACCGAAATCGATGTTTCACTTACGAAATCGTTGTGAGACGGAAATCGTTATTTCATTTATGAAATCAATGTGAGACTGAAATTGTTGTTTCTCTTAACGAATCATTACAGCGATAAAATCGTTCTTTTACTTATGAAATCGTTACAGTATAAGGAAATCGATATGGTTGTAGAATCGTTCTTTCACTTATGAAATCGTTACATTGATATTTAAGAAATCGTTATGCTATAAGGAAATTGATGTGTACTTAGAAGAAATACATGCTCTGAAGTTTAAATAATAGTGTGTGAGAATAACTTACAGATTTTACTTGGATTATTTCCTGTGGTTGAACTTCACAAAAGATTGTTAGAAAATATTTGTTAAGGTTTTATTAATCACCAAAATTATATATAATAAATAAAATTATATGGGGATGGATTGATCATCAATCTCCTCCTTTTTGGTGATGACAAAACATGACATAAAGAATGTAAAGTATTGAAATGATTTTAAGTAAAGTTTCTAAATAAGATTAAGGTTTGTAGATATGTATTTCAGAATGTTTTATTTTCTCCCCCTTTTTGTCATTAAGCAAAAAGAAACCAAAATAGACAAAGAAAGAAGAGAAGAAAGATAAATGGTGGTCAATCAACACTATATTGATTACTGAGGGGGTACAGAGATGTAGAAGGCAAGTGACAAGAGAGAGGCATGACGAGTAATGATCGGCCAAGCCTTGAGTTCCTGCTCTTCAAAATACAATTGAAAGACACCCCAAGCAATAGTGTATGAAGATCCCATAACAGGAACCATCTGCTGGATATGAAGTTGCCTTTGAGCTTCTAAGAAATTGGCATACTCATCCTTGCCAAGAGACATCTTGTAGGAGCTGGAGGTGCCAAAACTAGCATGCTGGAGGAACTGATCAACTGAGATTGGATAGAAAATTTGATTTGCCTTCAGTTCCTCTTTCAAGGAGACATAAACCTTGTATCTCTCAACCCAGATGGCAAAAGGGTCTTGAACAAGGCGAATGGAGTTCAAATCTAGAAATTCTTCAGTAGAGAGAGGAGGTTTATTTGCTCTAGCCTGAGAGATATTGAGATTAATAAGCTGCTGAGCAGTGAGGGGGTAATGTCATTCCCAATCAGCAGGAGAGATTCGCTCACATTCAGATAGAAGAGGGGCAAGAACATCAGATTTGAGGTGGCCCTGATGATATTCCCAGAATAGAAAGTGGTGGAATGCAAGCAAATTCCCGTTCTGAACTGAAATGCGGCCCATGACTCTGGCAAACCTTTCAAAAATGATCGGGCCCACAGCATACCAATGAATGAAGGGAGGCATGAACACAACATCTGGCAGTTTCAAAGTGGCGAAGTCCACTTGGATTGAGGTGGAGGCTACAGTATTTGAACTGAGAAGAGAAATAGCTTGCCGGAATTGGCCAAGCTGAACCTCTAGCAGAATATGGAGATATCTGTAATCATTGAACATCTGGAAATATCTGATAAGCTTGATCTTCTTCTGGATAAACAGACCCCATGTATTCTTGTGATGAATCACAAACCACTCAGAGAGAGTGAGGGGGTGATTCCTGGGTGGAAATCGATCAGATCTGGCAAGAATGAATTTCTTGTATAGAGACTGGTGGCCCCGAGCCCACTGATCTTCATTTTTATCCTCAGTCATAGAGAAAATTTTTGACTGATCAGCTTTGGAAAGAGAAGAGAGGGAAGAACAACATTGAGATGTTCAGTGAGGTTGAGGTGGAGAAGTCCAAAAATATTGGCAATATACATTTTTGAAGGAATTCACAATAGAGAGACCTTCTTCGATTTCAACAGTGAGAGAATACCAAAGAGGAGGAAAACGGGGTTCAGAAGAAAGAGCAAGGTTTGAAGAATGTTTTCTCTTGTTAGAAACATGATTGGAAGACCATGTCCTATGAATGTGAGTGCCAATGACAGGACTGAGCGAAGTATGGCTACTGTAAACTCATCTTTGATGTCCTGTATAATGTGACCTTCAAGTTGGACACCCTATGGAATAATGGTAAAAAGAGGGAGGAGTAGGAGGATGAAGGAAAGAATAGAAGAAGAAGGAGGTGGTACAGATGGTCCAACTGATGAGGGACCAGAAGATGAGGCTCCAACTGAGGAGGGTGCTAGAAGTGCCTCAGAAGTAGGAGGAGGAATAAATGTGGAGGAAGCAGAGAAGAGGAGGAGTTGGCAGGAAATGGTGTAGGTGGGAGATGTTTTTGGGAAGAGGTTGTTTAAAGGTGGCAGGAGCTGGAGAGTAGTGGAGGATGAAGGTGGAGAAGGAGGGAATGGAGTCTGAAAAGGAGAAGAAGGTGGCTTTGGGGGCACAACCGTTTCTACAGTCCTTTCAGCTCTCACTTGCTCAGCCTGAGATTCCACTGGCCCGGATGGCCCTGACTCATCCCCAACTGGCCCTGGTGGCCCTGACTGCTCAAAGGATGGCTCTGGTGGCCCAGCTTTGCATGTGCAGGCTTGCCCAGACTGCATCGATTCATCAGCAACCTCTGATAGCCCTGAACTATTCTCAGGCACTGCAAAGTGGGAGCAGAAGGGGCAGGAGTGGAAACTTGTGCCCTCACTAAATCTGAAAGATTTGATATCATTTGCTTCATGCTCACCAACGCATTCCTCATTCCTCGCAATACTGCCTTTACCATAGCCATTTCCTTCACTCCAGTGCTCTGACTTATGAAAATTGAGGAAATATCAGATTGAATAGAGCACAAAATCTGTCCTTGTGCATGTAATCTCCCAATTACTGGTTTTCAAGTGCACATGAATCTTCTTCTTCTTCGACCTCCAATGTGCCTTCCTTGTAAGTAATGGAATTTCAGTGGCCACACCTTTCCCCTTATCACCTGTACCAGCAACTGGCTCCACATTCTCATCATCATCCGAGGTGCTCTCCACAACACCTTCCTGGAACTGATCAGCAGGGGCATTAGCTGCGGGCTCCCCCTGAATTTCAGCTTCCTTCTCAATATCAGGCTCCCCCTGAACATGGGCGTCTTCCATCTAAACTTCACTGTGGCCTGGTGCCACAACTTCTAGAACAATTTCTTCTTGCCCCCCCTAATACTAGCGACAGTTTCCAATACTTCTTGAATTATTGATGCAACAACTATCGAGGGAGACTCAACCTCTGATAGTTGCCCTACGGGCTCAATGTGCTCGGGAGGAATTTCTTCAATTCTACAGCACTTGCCACTGTTCCTCTATTCTGATTTCTGCTGCCTCTTCTTGGACTGCTGGGATAGCTGGAACCTCTACGACAGGGTCTTCAACCCTCACTTTTGCCTCTCCCTCTGCCTCTAGAATTGGAGGAATTTCTTGAGCTTCCCCGATAATGGCCTCTCCTTCTGCAACTGAAGTTTTTGTCCAATCACCGGCTACTAGAGAAAAGCCGCTCTTCTTCAAGTTTCTGGACCTGATAGCTTGGCCCATCTTCTCTGACACTTCACCATTCAAATTTATGTTGTAATGCTGGAAAATCCTTGTCAGCAGGTGAGCATATGGTAGAGAGATGTACATTTGTTCTTCTTGTCCCAAATTATTGCAGTTGCAAACTTCATCATCTCAATAATCACTTCTGCCATATTAATATCTTGATTCTGAATAACCCAAAACATCATATCTGAATCTGCCTTAGGGAAAGTGGAGAAAGTTGCACTTCTTGGTACTAGGATCTGGAAAACTATGAAATGCAAAATCCAGTTGAAAGCATTTAACTAGTTGATGTCAATCTTACCATCCTTCAACTTGTACTCAGTTCCGATTATCCCCAAACCCTTGACATGGATGTCGACGCTGTCTACCCCACTGCGACCAACGGTAGACAGTCCAAAAAACTCTCCAAGAGATCATATGTTATGTGGATGAGGATACCTTTCACTATGGAGGTAAGGGACCCGTCCTCTTCGGATTTCAGGCAGGTATAGAAAGCCTTTACCAGGTCTGGATAGCTTGCCTCTAAAATAGTCACCATCCTTGTCCATTTCATCCTCTGCATCGCTGATACCACACTGTGCATACCATTTTTCTCTAAATCTGCAACATCCACTGCCTTGTTGCCGCACAGCTTTGTCTTCACAGCTGCAAACCTTTCTTGCTGCTCTGCTGTGAGGAAAGCGACGTTGTAGCCACCAACAGTGCCGAAACCCCAGAAGCTGCCATGTAATTAACAAGGGGGGTTCTGGAGGATCGTGGGGAGAAATGGAACAGAAGCCCTCAATAAATTTTTAGCGGGAAGAGAGGGATTCTTTGAAATCACACAGAGAAAGAGATCTGGAATCGATAGGGTTTATCGCTCCAAGCAAGTCGAAAGAGAGGAGAGAGAAAGATGAAATCAATATGACATGGATTTCGCGCTTTGGCAGGACATAAATGTGCTTTTTGAAATGTCAGAGAATTAAATGCGGATAAAGACAAAAGAGGCGAAGATAATGGAAACAATAAAGAATTCATCTCGAAAAGTCATAGCATTTTATGACGCAAGCGATAAAGAATTTTCTTGATTTTAGGAGAGAGAAAGTCTTATTTTGAAATTTTATTATTTCAGTTATATGCAAAAAAATCTGTTATAAATTGTACATGTCTAATTCCCTTCTAAGAGAAGTAAATCTCTCTTCAGGTAAGGTCTTTGTAAATATATCTGCCAACTAATTTAATGTATCTATTGTCATTAGCCACATAATCTCTAATGAAATGATATCTAACCTCTATGTGCTTCGTTCTTGAGTGCTGAACTGGATTTTTGGTGAGATTTATTGCATTGGTGTTGTCGCACAATAATGGGATTGTCTTGATGCGCAATCCATAATCCTCAAGATGTTGTTTTATCCATAGTAGTTGAGTGCAACAGCTTCCAGCAGCTACGTACTCAGCTTCAGCTGTTGACAGTGCTACTGAATTCTGCTTCTTTGAGGACCATGAAATCAAGCATCCTACAAGAAATTGACAACTACCACTAGTGTTTTTTCTATCTACCTTGCATCCAGCATAGTCAGCATCAAAATATCCTACTAAACTAACTTCGCATGATTTTGGATACCACAGACCTAGATCATGAGTTTTAGCTAGATATCTAAAGATTCTTTTAACAGAAATTAAATGAGATTCCTTAGGATCAGTCTGATACCTTGCACACATGCATACACTAAATAGAATATTAGGTCGACTAGCAGTTAAATAAAGCAATGATCCTATCATACCTCTATAAAGTTTTTGATCTACTTTCTTACCATCTTTATCACTGTCTAACCTTGTAGATGTGTCCATGGTGTTGATAGTGGTTTTGCATTATCAAACCCGAACTTCTTCAATAATTCCTTGGTATATTTTGCTTGACAGATATGTGTTCCTTCCTTGCCTTGCTTGATTTGTAATCCAAGGAAATAGTTGAGCTCCCCTATCATGCTCATTTCGAATTCTCTCTGCATAAGCTTTTCAAAGTACTTGCACAAGGATTCAACAGTAGATCCGAATATTATATCATCTACATAAATTTGCATAAGCAATATATTTTTGACTTTTGACTTAATAAACAATGTACTATCTACTTGTCCTTTGATGAAACCATGGTTTAATAAAAATGCACTAAGCCTTTCATACCATGCTCTAGGTGCTTGCTTTAAACCATATAATGTTTATGCAATTTAAAAACATGATTTGGAAAATCTACATCATCAAAGCCAAGAGGTTGTTCTACATAGATTTCCTCCTTTATATATCCATTTAAAAATGCTGATTTTACATCCATTTGAAAAAGTTTTAAATCTAATGCTGATGCATAAGCAAGTAAATCCGAATTGCCTCTAGTCTAGCCACTAGTGTATAGGTTTCATCGAAATCTATGCCTTCCTCTTGGGAATAGCCTTGAGCAACCAGTCTAGCCTTGTTTCTAGTGATAACACCAGCTTCATCCAATTTGTTACTGAACACCTATTTGGTGCCAATCATAGGATGATCAGATTGTCTCGGAACAAGAGACCAAACTTGATTTCTCTTGAACTGATTAAGCTCATCTTGCATGGCTAGAATCTAAGATTCATCAGACAGTGCTTCATTGACTGTCTTAGGCTCAATTTGAGATACAAATGTTAAGTAATCACACGGGATAACATTACCTCTAGTTCTTACCCCCACCGATGGATCTCCAATGATGTTGTCTATGGGATGATCCTTCTTGTATTTCCATTCCTTTGGAAGATCATTATGAGATTTCTTTCTGTTGCAGTTCTTCCAATTATGGATCTTCAGAATCTTTGATGAAGGTTTCTTTTAGTTTCTTGGAGAGGATTTCTGCATTTTCATCATCAATATCGACTTCCTTTCTCAAGGAAGGGTTAGACTCATCAAAGATAACATGAACAGTTTGTTCAATTAATAAACTTTATTTGTTAAAAACTCTATAACCTTTAGTTTAGAAGCATACCCCATAAAGATTCCTTCATCAGATTTGGAATCTAACTTACCTATGTCTCTTTTACCATTGTTGTGGATGAAGCATGGACAACCGAATGTTCTGAAATGACTGATCTTGGGCTTCTTCTGCTTATAAAGTTCTTACGTTGTCTTCTTCAGAATTGGCCTGATCATCACTCTATTTAAAATGTAGCATGCTGTGTTGATCGCTTCAGCCTAGAATATCTTGGAAGATTATATTCAGATAACATAGTTCTGGCCATATCCATAATGTTTTTATTCTTCCTCTCAGCTAGTTGATTTTACTGTGGTGTCCTTGGTGCTGAGAAATTGTGCTCAATTCCTTGATCATCACAAAATTCTATAAATTTTTTATTTTGAAATTCTCCTCCATGATCTGAACGAATGCTTATTATACTGAACTTCTTATCCTTCTGAACTAACTTATTGAACTTAGTGAAACTGTCAAATGTGTCATCTTTATGCTCAAAAAATGATACCCATGTGTATCTTGAATAATCATCAACTATTACGTAACCAAAAAATTTTCCTCCTAGGCTGGTGGTTCTCATTGGCCCAAATAAATCCATATGCAACAATTCTAAAGGTTTGGAGGTGGTTACAACTGTTTTTGACTTGAAAGATGACTTTGTGTGCTTTCCTTTTGCACAGGGTTTACAGACGCCTTCAGTTCTTGAGCTAATCTTGGGCAGACCTTCCACTAAATCATGTTTGATTAGCTTTCTTATTCCATCTAGGCTGCAGTGACCCAATCTTCTGTGTCATAGCTCAGCATTCTGATCTTTATTTGCTGCTAGACATACATCTTGATCCTTCAACTCTTCTAGATGAAGCACATATAGATTTTTTCTCTGTAGGCTTCGACACTGTTACACCATTTTTCATAATGAGGCACTTTGATTCCTGAAATCTGATTTGGTGACCTTTGTCACATAGCTGGCTTATACTTATCAGGTTGTGTTTGAGTCCTTGAACACATAGCACATCTTCAATGAGGTTCTGCCATGACTACCAACTGGTCCACAACTGATCACTGTTCATTTTCCATTATCGCCATAAGTCACTGTACCTTCTTCATCTTTAATATAAGAAAACAATCTTTTGTTGCCTGTCATGTGCCTTGAGCACCCGCTATCCAGGTACCACTTCGATGCTCTAAGGCTTCCCTGCAATTAAAACACTAGGATTTAGGTACCCAAGTTCATTTGGGTCCTTGCTAGTTAGTTTCCTCATTTTTCCTTTTAGGTGTTTAGTTGTACAGTTATTTTAGTATGTCCTAATTTATTACAATTACTACAGCAAGATATTTTACTTACTTTTTCAGTTGAGATGTATTAAAGTTAGATTTATATTCAATATTTTGTTCTTCTACAAATTTTGGTGTTGGATCGATTTTAGGATGTATTATTGTTTCTTCATTATCTAGTGGAGTATATCCTAAACCATACTTTTTCCTGCCCGATCTTCTAGCTCCTTTTAGTATTAGAGATGATTTACCGTTTGTGAATTTTTCAATTGTATTAGTTAAATATTCATTATCTTTTGTTAGTGTGTCAACTTCTTTTTTAAGTTTGCTTAAGGTTTCCTAGTTTTCCAGGTTTGTTATCTGTTCATTTTTAATTTTTAAATCTTCACATAACAGTTCATTTCTTCTTTTTAATTGAGAAATTTATTTTTCTAGTTGCTCAGATTTAGATTTTAAATCTGAGTTAGTAATTTCCAAGTATGCAAGAATTCTCTTAGTGGTTTTTAATATTTTACAAACATATTTATACTTATTGTATAGTTCATTGAATACATCTTCTAGACTATCTGAATCTGAATCATTGCATGAATTAAAAGAAGAGTCAGAAGTTACCTTTTCATCTATGTTTGCCATGAAGGCCAGGTTGGCATTTTCTTCTTCTTCTTCACTGGAGCTTGACTCGCTGTCTGAGTCGTTGTCGTTGCTCTATGTAGCTGCCATGGCTTTCTTCTTATATTCCTGAATTTCTTCGAGTGGTCCTTCTTCTTGAACTCTGTCTTTTTCAGCTTCGGACATTCAACCTTAATGTGTCCAGGCTTCTTGCATTCATATCATATGGGTTCAGATTTCTTTGTGTCCTTGACTTAGGATTTCTTAAAGTCATTTCCTTTCTTGAAATATCTTCTCCCTGACTGATACTTTTTCTTGGCAAGTATTCTCTGCAGTCTTCTGGAGAGAAATACTTCCTCATCTTCACTACTCCCATTGTTTTTATCATCATCTGATTCATCACCAGATGTGTCTTCTGCGGCATTGAGAGCATTGCTGTGCTTCTTCCTACTGGAGGACTCTCTAAGCCTTTCCATGTTTATTTCGTGGGCCATTAGTGACCCAACAAGCTTTTCAAGTGGCATCCTTCTTAGGTCGTTGGCTTCTTCTATGGCTGTTACTTTAGAAGTCCACGAGGCTGGTAGGGTTCTCAATATTTTTCTTACCATATCTCCCATGTCATAGCTCTTTCCAAGCTCAGCCAACCCATTTGTAATATCTGTGAATCTACTATACATTTGTGTGATTGATTCTCCTGGTTGCATTTGAAATTGTAAGATGTGCGGAATTATCTATTATGGTAATCTAGAAGGGGGGGGGGGGGTTGAATAGATTACTTCCAATTAAAAACTTCAACATATTTGTATTGAAATCGAACTACTAAGTGTGTGCTAATTGTGAGTAGAACAGGAACAACCTATCTAACGTGTGAGAAATCAACGCACCTACCAAACATCTATCATGAAAACGTTCAAACACAGGACATGAAGATTTAAGGTGGTTTGGAGTACACAACTTGTGTATCCTATATCCACTGTCCACACACACACGGAGAAACACCTGCTTATTAGCGAGTTCTACTCTACAACTCACACACACACATTGTCTGATGTAAACACACGATCGGAACAACAAAAACCACGTGAATCAAGCACAAGGGACGCTTGAAACACAACCACACACACAGATGTATGAGAGATATGAAAAGACAAGAGTTCTGAGAAGAAAGAACAAATCCCAATGAAGAACTCTTGTTGTTGGTCGTCCAGAAGAACTCCAAGCTCCACTTTGATGATCCTCAGATGACGTAGAAGCTTGAACCACGGACGAACCAACTTCAACTCCGTTCCAAAGATGATTCTTCTATGATCTGGACAGAGGGTTGAAGTAGAGCAGTAGGGAGAAGCTTTCTCTCTTGGTTTTTGCTTAGGGTTTGTATGGTGGCTTCTCTCCTCAAAATAACTCCATATGTCCTATATATATGGGTGTCCAAGTTTGGAGAGGCGTGGTAAAAGGAAACACCCAAATACAGAACATATCCAAATCTCAGAATTGAAGTTTCTCTTCATCTGTCGATAGGTGACTATTCATCTATCGATAGGTACTGACAGATTTCCAATTTCTAGAACACTGGTCTTCCGGGAAATGCTTTCCTGTGTATGGCTGTCGACAGGCGATTTGTGGCTGTCGACAGGCACACTTGTCCTGAAGCTTATTTGACTTCCCTGTGCTTGGCTGTCGACAGGGACCTGCAGGGCTGTCGACAGGTACTTGCTTGATGTCTTTTTCTTGAGCTTTTGCTATTGAATTTGATACTTGTCTTGCATACATTCACACCTACATTAAAGAACATTGTTAATAAGATATAATGAATATGTAGATGATCAATTGAAGCATGTTTTGATATGATTGTATCTTGCTTGACTTTGTCAATGCCATCATGTTTCAACCATTCATACAACATCAATTAACATTGTTCATCATCAAAAACATGTAATCACAAACATCACACATGTGAACCCAACATTCTCCCCCTTTTTGATGATGACAAATTTTCAATTTATGCACAATTGATGTATTGATGGTTCTCCCCCTTTTGGCAACATCCAAAAAGAAAGATCATGTACGCAAGAATAGGAAGTAAGCAAATAACTGTGAATTTCATTCCTTGATCATTCAGTACACACAGTTACAAAAGATTTTCATGACATGACTTAAAGAAATGCAAAAGAACGGAAATGACAGGATTGACACAGCAAACCAAGACATTAGTGACAAGACTCAGACCATTGGAAAGGAAACACTAGATAACTGACTCCTAGACGCTCTAGACATCGTCATTCCCAGGAGTAGGGGGATGACGAAACTCATGAAACTCATTAGAGAGCCTCGTAAGTCTGTGCTTAATCTGCACGTGAGTGTTAGCCAATGCATCCACCCTTGTATCAACATGATCAAATCAAGTATTGAGTTATGCAAGCCAGTGGTCATTTGTTGATGCATTTGGGCCATTTGAGCAAATATGAAATCTCGAAGAGATTGCTCTTGAGGCGCTTGGTCTTCAACATCATTATCATTATCTCCCTGAGCATCCATTGGTTCAGCGTGGGAGTCTTCATCCCCTGATTCCTCATCCTCAAAATCTTCTTCTTCAACAGTCTGCTCCTTGCCCTTTAGATCCTGTGAGACTTTCTCATCAACAAGCTTGTAGCCCATCCTATGGGCGGAAGTAAGATCAAAAGAACTGCAGGATTTGAGATCAACTAACTCCCCTTTTGGAATATGGATGCCAATGAACAGAAGGAGAGAGGTAATGGGGCAAGCATAGGGCATCGACCTTTTGGAGTTCCTGAAGCATTGCCTGATTAGGTCGATCATGAGAAGAGGCAGATTGACTTGTTCACCATTAAGAAAAGAGTAGAAAAGGGATTTGTGAACTTCGGTCACAAGTTCCCTACTGCCAATATCCTTGGGCACAATAATGGTGGTGAAAATGTGATGAATAAGACGATGAAGAGGAGGAAAGGAATTGGCATTCAACTTCATACGATCTTTGGTAGAATCATATGGCTGCAAAGTGATGAGAGTGTAGTAATCGGATGCAGAAGGATAATTTAACATAACATCAAGGCCAGAATTGGGGATTTGAAAGGCACGAGTGAGAAGATTAGGGGAGATGTTTTTTATTTGCATTCACGCCTTTTGGAAAGAGCCGCTAAATTAAATTCTGCTTTGGGTGAAGGAAGTATGACTGCTTTACCAATAGTGGAGACTCAATCGGGAGACGTTTCAGCTTATATTCCTACTAATGTTATTTCCATTACAGATGGACAAATATTCTTATCTGCCGATCTGTTCAATGCTGGAATACGACCTGCTATTAATGTGGGTATTTCCGTCTCTAGAGTAGGATCTGCGGCTCAAATTAAAGCCATGAAACAAGTAGCCGGCAAATTAAAATTGGAACTAGCTCAATTCGCAGAATTAGAAGCCTTTGCACAATTCGCTTCTGATCTTGATAAAGCTACTCAGAATCAATTGGCAAGAGGCCAACGATTACGTGAGTTGCTCAAACAATCCCAATCGGCCCCTCTCGCGGTGGAAGAGCAGATAGTTACTATTTATACCGGAGCAAATGGATATCTTGACCAGTTAGAAATTGGACAGGTAAAGAAATTTATCGTTCAGTTACGTGCCTACTTAAAAATTGACTGTAGTGTGGAGGTTACCAGAATCCGTGATCCCCAGATTGTTTTTAGAACTCTGTCACAATGGTGGGAGAATACCGAATGTGGGAGTAACAGAAAGAAGTCCAGCCCTAGATGTCGAAGAGGGCTGCAGACCTGGGAACATAGCTTCCAACGAGATAAAATCAACATAGCGGGGTTGGAAGAACATGGTGAAGGTGCTGAGAACTTTGACGAGTTTCAGATTCGGAGGGACGATGAGTTCTGGCAAACGGTCGTCCCGATGCTTACTGCGGCGCTCGACAGGAGCCCCGGAGCCTTCTCCAGCTTCTAGAGAGAGGGGACGACGTCGAGAAGCAAGACGTTTCCCCTTGGGAGCCATGAGGAATAGGAGGTCGTAGTAGAGAAAAGCTCTAAAAAGAGAAGGGGACAGTAAAGTTAGAAGAGAACCAGGAAGGACCGAAATCTAGGTCTGGTGCCCTGGAGAAGGAAGGTTGGGGTTTATAGAGGAAGGAGAGGGTGGTGGGAAAAGGAAAAAAAGGCGTGGGTTCCCTTTTAAAGAGTTTGTGAAAGAGTTTGAAAGGGAAGGGACCCACAAAATCTAGCCCAAAAGGGTGAGCTGGTTGGGCTTCTAAACTGCCCTGGCCGCCGGCTGTCGACAGGTGACTATTCATCTGTCGACAGACACAGACAGAATTTGCCAGATTTGAGTTTTTGACAGAATTTTGCTTAGTAATGAGCGTCCAAATGGTATTCAAGGTGGAAAATAGGTATACACACATTATAAAATGTCATACCACTAATATTAAGACACGTCAAAAATCTACAATGGTTGTGAAATAATACCCCAGAAGTATCAAGTTAGAGCATTAAGAACACATTGTACAAAAGCAGATGAAAAGAAAATAACCCCTTTGAATAAAACCATTGTAGAAAACCATATTTCCTAATGGGTGATGTTCAGTTGGTATATGAAAAAGATGTCTACATGAGCAGATAACCAGAAATAACTAATTGCCCATGATTAAAAAAAAATTGGAGGCTTCACTCTATTTCTACTTTGTATTATTACTTGTAGCAATTCAATGGGAAAAGTGGTAATTAGGATCACTATCACCTTTTGACGTGAGGATAGACATGAGGAATGCCCGTATCCCCAATTACTCAGTGAGAGTGACCATCATACCATTATACAGAGATAATGAATAAACTTTTTGACGTGAAGACAGACATTTTTGATGCCCATGTCCCCGTTTACTCAATAATACTCATCATTGCTCTACCTTTGTCCCGTTACATTATTTTGTGGATACACTATGTAGTGTGAGAAATAGGTAGCTTTTCTTCTTTTTAAAAAAAATTTGATTTAAATCAAGGTCAAGGAGTATTTAAGGTTAAAAGCCAATGCAAGACATAAAGTTCAATGACCTTCCGACTTATCAAGTCACTTGGGAAAAATGATTATCCATAAGGGAATCATTCAAGTGAGTTAGGTTAAACTCATTAGATTCGTGCAATGTATTCTGAATGACACAACCTAGACTCATACAAGAGTAGTATGTCAAGATCATTGTGATTCAGACAATATCTTTGGTATTGTGTGGATATGAAAGATTATAACACAAGTAAGAACCCATTTGCACCTTACATTAAATGTATGAACATGTTCATGAAGGATGTGGAGAAAAGATGAAGAATTCAGTGAAATGTGTATCTGTCGACAGCAAATTGGAGCATGTCGATAGATGTAGATAGTTGGGAAACACTGGGTTCAGGCAGATCATGGATGTTGACAGCTGGGGTGCTTGCTGTCGATAGATGCACACAGACTGAAACCATGGAGTTCGGGGAGATCATAAACTGTGACTGGTTGTCGACAGCTAAAGAAGGGCTATCGACAAATGCACACAGGCTGCAAATCCTGGGTTCTGTGAAGGCATAGCTGTCGACAGGTGTGTTTGGGGCTATTAACAGAAGCTTGACAAATCAAATTTAAGACTTAAAATTGAGAGAGATTGGAACTTCATGCCTGGGAAATTAGGACATATGAAGAATGGAGATTTTCCCTCATGAATTCACTCATCAAGACTGAACTTACTCCCCCATAGTGTGTGCATGTGATGACTCAACAATTCAAGCAATTCAAATAGTATATTTATATGCATGGCAAGCATTTGCACACATGAAAGCAATCATAAGCACATGAACATAGAAATTCATTTGTTTTCAAAAGTAAATGGGCAGATTGAAGAGAAACTATATACCCCATTTGAAGTGGATGACCTTTATATGCAGCTTGACTATGGATACGTAGCGGAGAATGTTTTCTCACACATAATGATAGTTTCTAAACAAGCATAACTTGTTCTTCCACATTTCACCATTTGATATACCCCATAGTCATTACACACAAGGAGCATATACTCCAAAATTGGGTATGAGTTTCATTGCATTTTACACAAGCCCAATTCTCTCCTCAATGAAGTGAACCTGTCTTCAGACAAGGGTTTTGTGAAAATATCAGCAAGTTGCTGCTCAGTGGGTATAAAGCTAAGCTCCAAGGATTTGTTGGCTACCTCATCTCTCAAGAAATGATGTCGAATTTCAATGTGTTTGGATCTTGAGTGTTAAATTGGGTTTTTGGAAAGGTTGATAGCACTAGTGTTGTCACATAAAATGGGTGTGCATCCAATGTCAATGTTGTAGTCACACAACTGACTTTTGATCCACAACACTTGAGCCGCACAACTCCCTGCAGCAACATATTCTGCCTCTGCAGTGGAGAGTGCAACTGAGTGTTGCTTCTTGGATGCCCACGAAACCATGCAACCACCAAGAAATTGACAATACCCACTAGTGCTTTTTCTATCAATTTTACATCCAACATAATCAGCATCAGAATATGAAATCAGGTTAAAATTACTACCTGATGGATACCATAAACCCAAACCCTGTGTACTTGAGAGATATCTGAAAATCCTTTTTACTGCAACCAAATGGCTTTCCTTTGGATTATATTGGTATCTAGCACAAAGGCAAACACTGAACTGTATATCTGGTCGAGATGCAGTAAGGTAAAGGAGAGAGCCAATCATACCTCTGAATTGTTTTGCATCTACCAGTTTACCTTTCTCATCATTTTCAAGTTTAATACTTGTGCTCATCGGGGTTGAGGCAGGCTTGGCTTGTTCAAAATGAAATCTTTTTATAAGCTCCTCGACATATTTTTCTTGATTAATGAAGAAGCCATCTTCATGTTGCTTTACCTGCAAGCCAAGAAAAAATTGAAGCTCCCCCATTAGACTCATCTCAAATTCACTGTGCATGTGTTTAGAGAACTCTTCAAACAATGATGGGTTAGTGGAACCAAAAATGCTGTCGTCCACATAGACTTGAACAATAATGATATGATTGCGAACATGTTTAGTGAAGAGAGTTTGGTCCACTTTACCTCTGGAGTAGTTTTTACTCACCAAAAAGTTGCTTAGTCTGTCATACCAAGCTCGAGGTGCATGTTTCAAACCATAGAGAGATTTGTGCAACTTATAAACATGGTTAGGCTTTTCATTGTCCTCAAATCCGGGTGGTTGAGAAACATAGACTTCCTCTTTGATGTAGCCATTTAAGAAAGCAGTTTTAACATCCATTTGAAAAAGTTTGAACTTGTTTGAACATGCATATGCTAACAAGATCCTAACTGCTTCAAGCCTTGCTACAGGTGCAAAGGATTCTTCAAAATCTATCCCAAATTCTTGGTTATACCCTTTTGCTACCAGTCTAGCTTTGTTTCTCACCACTTTACCCTCTTCATTTAGCTTATTCCTAAACACCTATCTTGTTCCAATAACAGAAATTTCAGGGGTTCTAGGAACTAAACTCCATACATTATTTCTTTCAAATTGTCCTAGTTCCTCATGCATGGCATCTATCCACGAATCCTCTTTTAGTGCCTCTTCAACATTTTTAGGTTCCACTTGAGAGACAAAAGATAAATGATCTTGTTCAACAATTTGTCTAATCTGAGACCTAGTTTGAACTTTATCATTTACATTTCCAATTACATTATCAAGTGGGTGATCTTTTGAGTACCTGACATTTGTGACTGTTGAAGGACCCGGTTGATCTTGGACTTGAGGAACTTGATCTTGTGTAACTTGTTCTTGAGGAGGGTGTTCTTGAGGATTTTCATCTTGAGTCTATTCCTCTTGAGGATCTTCTTCAGTTTCATCATTTTGTTTTCTGAAAAATATTCCTTTCGTTTTCTCATGTAGTTTTCCAAATATTGTTCCTTCATCTTCATCATCATACCTGTGAAAATTTGCATCATTAGTCTTTGCATGAAACTCATCAAAAACAACATGTGGAGTTTCTTCCACAGTTCTATTTTATTGTTAAACACTCTATATGCTCTATAGTGTTCTGAGTATCCTAGGAAAATACCTGGATCACTTTTGGCTTCAAATTTGTCTAAATCACTTTATCATTGTTATGTATAAAGACTTTGGAGCCAAAAACTCTGAAATACCCAATACTGGGTTTCTTACCTTTTAAGAGTTCATAGGGAGTTTTCTTCATCACAGGTCTTACCATGGCTCTCTTGAGTATGTAATATGAGGTATTCACTGCTTCTGCCCAAAAGCGTCTTGTGAGTTGGCTTTCAACCAGAAGAGTGCGAGCCATTTCCACCAAGGTCCTGTTCTTTCTCTCCACAATGTCATTTTGTTCTGGTGTCCTTGGGGAGGAAAACATGTAATTTATCCCTTGATTCCTGCAAAAATCAGAAAAAGAGTTATTATCAAAATCTCCCCCATGATCAGTGTGGATTGAGCATATCTTGTGTGTGCTACCATGCTCAATCTTATTAAAGAACTCTTCAAAGACTTTAAGTGCCTCATTTTTGTAAGCCAAAAATTTGACCCAAGTGAACTTAGAGAAATCATCTACAATGACAAAACCAAAACGTTTGCCATTGAGACTAAGTATTCTTGTAGGTCCAAACATGTCCATGTGCAGCAATTCATACAGTTTTGAAGTGACTATGGGAGCATTTGATTTGAAAGACTTTCTTATTTGTTTTCCCTGTGCACATGCATCACAAAAACTTTCATTTTTATTGAAAGAAATTTCAGGAAGTCCACTTACCAATTTCAGCCTCATGATCTTGTGCAAAATATTGTAGCTTGCATGACCAAGCCTACGATGCTACAAAGTCAACTCATCCTGTTTACTTCTAACAAGACACAAATTTTTGTTTTATGGTTCATCTAAAGCAACTAAATAGATGTTATTCACCCTTTTTCCAGAAAACTTGAGACTTCCTGTTTCTTTATCAATAATTTTACATGCACTTGATTCAAAGATGACTTTATGGTCTTTATCACACAATTGGCTTATGCTGAGTAAATTATGATTAAGACCATCAACCAACAACATGTTGTCTATTGAGTTAGAGGCATACTTACCTACCTTACATGTGCTAATGATTTCGCCCTTATTGTTACCTCCAAAGACAACTTGACCTCCGTCTTTTTCAACCAACAAACAGAATTTTCCTTTGTCGCCTGTCATGTGCCTCGAGCAGCCACTATCCAAGTACCATTTGTTTTGATTTTTGGCTGCTAGGCATTCCTACATATATGGATCAGACATGGGGTTTTGGTACCCAAATTACTTTGGGTCCAACTTTTTCATTCAAGCTAAAGAGTAAATGCTTAGGAATCCAAATATGTTTGCATTTTAGTTTATTTGAATTATTCCAGCATTGTTTTTCATTATGGACAAGTTTCTTACAAACATTGCATGATGAAGATTTTCTCAAAACATTTATTTTGTTATTTTGTTGAACATTTATTTCCTTTTTACTTTTTGTTGCCTGGATGACTGACCCTTGACAACATTCTTCTAGGCCTGTCGACAGCTCTCACTGAGCCTGTCGACAGACTTCTTATTTGGCTGAGGAGATGAAGTCTTTTGATTTGATTGTTGTTGCTTATTCTTAGCTTGAGTTTTCTTGCTCTTGGGAGGAACTTGTTTGCTTGTGCTTGGACTACAATCAACAAAGGATGTTATCAATGTCTCCCCAATTTTCTTTTGTTTTACTGGTTGATATCCAAGCCCATGCTTTATTACATTAATTTTTGCACCCAAAACAGCATCAAGATTTTGTTTTCCCTTTACAAATCTTGTAAGATCTTCAGTCTTTTCTTTTACATCTTTTTCAGTTTGTTCCAACTTTTTCTTAATTTCTTCATGTTCATGTTGAATATTTTCAAGGGAATTTATTAGACCTAATTTTTCTTTTTCACTCTCTTGCAATTTTCCTTTCATGCAATCTATTTTCTCACTGTGAGCTTCCTCATCAACTTTCATCATCTCAATTTCTCTACTTATAGTGGCAATTTGTTCATCATTGGATGTGCTATGAACAAATGAATTGATTTTCTTTTTCAGTGCTTTGTTTTCAGACTTGAACTCACAAAATTTCTCAAAGAGCAGTGTGTAAGCTTCTTCCCATTCATCTACAGTATAGTTCTCAAAGGAAGAGTTTACCTCAGCGGAGTCCTCACTCCTTGCCATTAAGCAGTGAATTTCTTCATCTCCTAAGCTTGCTTGTGGGTCTTCATCTTCGTCTTCATCACTCCAAGTTGCCAGCATTGCCTTGGCTTTCTTGAAGGTGAATTTTTCTTTCTTCAGTTTCTTCTTCAGCTCCGGGCATTCTCCTCTCATATGCCCTGGTTTCTTACACTCATAACACACAATCATGTCAGATTTCTTGTTAGATTCAAATTTATTTGAAAAATCTTTCTTTGGAAAAGATTTGGAGTTACCTGAGCCTTTTCTTTTGTACTTAAGGAACTTCTTGAACTGTCTAGTGAGCATGGCCATTTCATTATTCTCACTATCACTAGACGTTTCATTGTCATCACTTTCCTGTTGAACATCCTTTTTGGAACTAGAGGAATTTTTGTTGGAAGCTTTTAGAGCAATAGTTTTTCTTGGATTTTCTTCAGTTTCTTTGCTCTTTACATTTATTTCGTAGGTCATCAAGGAACCAATTAGCTCATCTAGTTTCATTTTTGAAAGATCTTTAGAATCCTCAATGACGGTGGCCTTAGTATTCTAAGAGGATGGAAGAGACCAAAGTATCTTCCTAACTAAGTCACTTTAAGAGTATTCTTTCTTAAGACCTTTCAACCCATTGATTATTAGCATGAACCTTGCAAACATATCTGATATGGTTTCATCATTTTTCATTTTAAACATTTCATACTTAGATATAAGCATGCTGGCTTTGGTTTCCCTTACCTCAGACGTACCTTCATAGATGAGTTCCAGCTTGTCCCACATTTCTTTTGCTGAAGAGCATGTGGAGACTCTTGAATACTCCTTGGGATGCACAACGCATTGCATCATATTCAATGCGCTCCAGTTCAGGGTGCCTTTCTTAATCTGATCCTTTGTCCAAGTATCTTCATCTTCGGGCAGCACATACGCTTCTTTGCTGACGATCTTCCATAGCTCAAAGTCTTGAGCTATCAAAAATACCTGCATACGATTTTTCCAATATGGATAATCAGTGCCATCAAAGAAGGGTGGCCTTGACACTGAATGTTCCTCAGCCATAAACCCCTTGTTAGATTCCATGAGATCGAGAATCTCCTGATCGTAAGATCAAGCTACAAAAGCAGTAAATCGAAGAAACCTTGCTCTGATACCAATTGTAAGATGTGCGGAATTATCTATTATGGTAATCTAGAAGGGAGGGGGTTGAATAGATTACTTCCAATTAAAAACTTCAACAGATTCGTATTGAAATCGAACTACTATGTGTGTGCTTATTGTGAGTAGAACAGGAACAACCTATCTAACGTGTGAGAAATCAACGCGCCTACCAAACATCTATCGTGAAAATGTTTAAACCACAGGGCATGAAGATTTAAGGTGGTTCGGAGTACACAACTTGCGTATCCTACGTCCACCGTCCACACACACGCGCGCAGAAATACACCTGCTTATTAGCGAGTTCCACTCTACAACTCACACACACATGTTGTTTGATGTAAACACAAGATCAGAACAAAAAAACCACGTGAATCAAGCACAAGGGACGCTTGAAATACAACCACACACACAAATGTATGAGAGATATGAAAAGACAGGAGTTCTGAGATGAAAGAACAAATCCTAATGAAGAACTCTTGTCGCTGGTCGTCCAGAAGAACTCCAAGCTCCACTTTGATGATCCTCAGATGACGTAGAAGCTTGAACCACGGACGAACCAACTTCAACTTCGTTCCGAAGATGATTCTTCTTTGATCTGGACAGAGGGTTGAAGCAGAGCAGCAGGGAGAAGCTTTCTCTCTTGGGTTTTGCTTAGGGTTTTTGTATGGTGGCTTCTCTCTTCGAAAATAACTCCATATGTCCTATATATATGGGTGTCCAAGTTTGGAGAGGCGTGGTAAAAGGAAACACCCAAATACAGAACATATCCAAATCTTGGAATTGAAGTTTCCCTTTGTCTGTCGATAGGTGACTATTCATCTGTCGACAAGTACTGACAGATTTCCAATTTCCAGAACACTGGTCTTCCTGTGTATGGCTGTCGATAGGCGATTTGTGGCTGTCGACAGGCACACTTGTCCTAAATCTTATCTGACGTCCCTGTGCTTGGCTGACGACATGGACCTGTAGGGCTGTCAATAGGTACTTGCTTGATGTCTTTTTCTTGAGCTTTTGCTCTTGAATTTGATACTTGTCTTGCATACATTCACACCTACATTAAAGAACACTGTTAGTGAGATATAACGAATATGTAGATGATCAATTGAAGCATGTTTTGATATGATTGTATCTTGCTTGACTTTGTCAATGTCATCATGTTTCAACCATTCATACAACATCAATTAACATTGTTCATCATCAAAAACATGTAATCACAAACATCACACATGTAATCAAGAACATCAATTAACATTGTTCCCTCATATGTGATTCTGAGTTTCTCCCACATTTCCATTGCTGATTTGCACGCTGAGATCCTATTGAATTATTTCTTGCTCAGTTCATAGCACAGTATACTCTTTGTTTTGATGTTTAGAGATATCTTCTTTTTGTATTCATCTGTCCAATTTTTTCTACTGTTGAGAACTACTAGATCTCCTTCTTCCATAATGGACCAAAGTTGAAAATTGAGACCTTGAAGGAAGAACTCCATACTGGTCTTCCAATAGTTGTAGTCTTCACCATCGAATAGAGGAGGTCTGTTGACGGACTGACCCTCAGCATATCCTTGAGCTGCCATTTATCTTTGCTCTTCAGATAGTGAAATCTTCTTTCTTGAAGAGACTTGGCTTTGATACCGCTTATTGCTCAGCTAGCAAGCCCAAGGGGGGGGGGGGGTGAATGGGATTCTAAAAATTCTTTTAGATTGAAACCTGTCAACAAAAACGCTAAACACAAAAATACTACGATCGATAGTTAGTGTTAGTGATAATGAAGACAAACAAGCAAGTAGACAAACACAGGAGGATTTTATCCTGGTTCGGACCTCCTATCCCAAGGAGTCCTACGTCCAGTCCCCAAGCAACAACTTGGGATTTCACTAACCAAGGGTACTGTCCCCCTTAAGGACCCTTACACATCCAGCCGCAGCTCGTCTTCTCTTCTAACCCAGAAGAGGTACAACTTACCACCTGATACAACAGGTCTTCATTCCTTAATGAAGGGAAAAACAACCACCTGTTTACAACAGGTCTTCTCTTCACAGTCCGAAGAGGAACACACAAAAACAATGTGTTTAAAGGTGAAAGTCTCCTAGACCAAGCTTACAACAGAATGCTTGATCTGAGGCAAAGTCTGAGAGAGAAAGATTTGAACTAGCAAAATCTCTCAGAACAACAAGCTCTCAAAATATCTAAACAATGAAAGGCTGAGAGCTAAGAGCTAAAGAAAAAATAGAGTGAAAACAAGAGCTCTTCTTTCTGATGCTCGCAAGTTGTAGATGATTCTCAGTGAAGCACTATCACACCAAAAGTTATTCTTCATGGAGTCTTCAGTCTTCTATATATCTTCTCTTGAAAAATATAGCCGTTGAAGTGATCGTTGTCTCTATGTTAGATACACGTTAGACTGCCTAGTACATGGTGTGGAATAGGTAAGCTTCCAGTCAAACATGCTTTACGAGCCATGCACGTAAAGAGAAGATTCATCCAGATATCCTTCAGCTTCTAGTTTTCCAACGTTGTAGGATGTGGTACTGACAAAGACCTGCACACAATAAATGCCAAACCATAGACAGCTAGACTGTCTCTATGCTTGTCAGTCAACGTTAGAAACCATGCAGTAAGAATGTACACCAAAATGGAAATGCTATTCTGTCACCTGATAAAGTATTTGCTATTGTATCATGGGTGTAGAAATCATTTAGATGTGCGACATGCAGATGATGTGTACAATCGCAATAAATACAGGATACAAAGATATTCGCGGGAAGAATTCAAACTCCTTGATATTTGAAAATATATTTGAATATCATGAGAATAATAGATGTATTCATGAAGTCGATGCGATCAATGTTCTACTTATGAAATCATTGTGTTAACAATTCATTGTTCAAGCAAATCGTTGTTTAAGTAGAAGCAAATCGTTGTGAACACAAATCGTTGTACGGATATAAGTAAATCGATGTACAAGTATATCGTTGTTTAAATAGAAGCAAATCGTTGTGAACATAAATCGTTGTACAGATATAAGTAAATCGATGTACAAGCAAATCGTTGTTCAAATATAAATAAATCGATGTACAAGTAAATCGTTGTATAAGCAAATCGTTGTATAAGCAAATCAATGTTTCACTTAACGAATTGTTATGAGATCGAAATCAATGTTTCAATAAGGAAATCGATGTGAGACCGAAATCGATGTTTCACTTATGAAATCATTGTGAAGCTGAAATCGTTGTTTCAATAAGGAAATCGATGTGAGACCGAAATCGATGTTTCACTTATGAAATCGTTGTGAAGCCGAAATCGTTGTTTCACTTACGAAATCATTGTGAGACCGAAATCGTTGTTTCACTTACAAAATCATTGTGAGACCGAAACCGTTGTTTCACTTATGAAATCGATGTGAGACCGAAATCGATGTTTCACTTATGAAATCGTTGTGAAGCCAAAATCATTGTTTCACTTATGAAATTGTTGTGAGACCAAAATCGATGTTTCACTTACGAAATCGATGTTTCCTTACGAAATCGTTGTTGGATGAAAATCGTTATTTCATTTATGAAATCGATGTGAGACTGAAATCGTTGTTTCTCTTAGCGAATCGTTACAGCGATAAAATCGTTCTTTTACTTATGAATCATTACAGTATAAGGAAATCGATATGGCTATAGAATCGTTCTTTCACTTATGAAATCGTTACATTGATATTTAGAATCATTATGCTATAAGGAAATCGATGTGTACTTAGAAGAAATACATGCTATGAACTTTAAATAACAGTGTGTGAGAATAACTTATAGATTTTGCTTGGATTATTTCCTGTGGTTGAACTTCACAAAAGATCGTTTGAAAATATTTGTTAAGGTTTTGTTAATCACCAAATTATATATAATAAATAAATTATATGGGGATGGACTGATCATCAAAGATATGTTGCATTTATTATTTTCAAGCGCATGGCATCTGACAGAGGCTCACCTACCACTATCAGAACTTGTTCATACCTTTGTTTACAAAATGTCTGTCCATCTTTTATTAGTCTGAAAAGTTATATGTCTTAGGTTTCCATACTTTTTATTTATCTATGACTTACCTACCTCAGAAAGTATGGAGGTACCCTGTCCTTTTTGTCATGTCTTTGCTGCAGGATATTTAATGAAGCACGTTTTCAGCATGGAGCTTTCATAATCCATTTAATTGGAAGTCGACCCATTAGCTGTGAAGCTGCAAGCCTCGTCCAAGAAACATTGGAAAGAAGCAAATAAAGAAGGACCTATGGATAACAAACTCAACAAGCATCCAAAGGATCCAAGGTCTCTCCTCAAACGGCCAAATCTCTAACGGCCATTTTCAAACGGCTACATTCTTCATGAAGATTATAAAAGAAACCGAAGTTTGAAAGGAGACAACATTCAGAGAACTAAACACCAAGAGCTGTGCTAGCATTCTCTTCAACTCTCCTCCGCCTTCTGCTAGCAAGAGATCTCTACAAGCCTTCTTCCAAGCTACAAGATTGAGAGCTCCATACTTCGAAAATTCTCAAAAGCTCTCTCATTCTCACAGAAGTCTTGTTCTGGGTGGCAATTATAATAGGATATTTTTTCAGTCCACCCTCCTTGTTCAGAAAGGATTGTAGTTGCAAATCCTATCTTTTTATCCTTTCTGAATTAGGTGTGTTTGCTCATTCTTGAGACAAACACACAAGTGTTTTTACATCTCTTTCTGTGTAATTCCTGCAGGAGGATTGTTCCTGCATTTTCCCTCTTGTGTAGGGAAGACCTTGTTGAAGGTAGTGTTTGTACCCCTGGTAAGGGAAGACTTACTTGGGACCAAGTGGGCTTGTAATTCCTCTCAAGGGTGAGAGAAGGCCAAAGTTTATTGGCAGTTAGTGAAATCTCAAGTGGTTGGCTTGAGGACTGGATGTAGGACTTCCATGTGGGAAGGGCTGAACCAGGATAAATCTCCTTGTGCATTTGTGTGATCGTTTCCGCCAATTTAAACTTGAATCACACACTACACTAAATTCTAACAGATTTATTTAGTGCTGTTTAATTTCAGATAAAAATTTTAAAAGCACTAGAAGTCCTATTCACCCTCCTCTAGGACATCATTAGTGCCATTTCGATCCAACAACATCGATTAGTGAATAAAAGCTATATTTTTATTCTGATTAATGTCTTACACATACCAATTATCAGATAAAGATCAATTATAGATAAAGAATAAAGTACAATGACTAGTGAACAAAGTGTTCAATGTTTACATGTTGGCTCGATTACTGATGCCTTTCATCTAATCCATTGACTTGAAAAATAAAATAAATTTTTTCAAAAGCCCTTTTGGCGTGCAATCAAAAGTGTTTCATAAAATCTCCTGCATATTTAAAGATCTCAAGCATTGAAAGCAGCAGGTAACATTTTTTCAGAAGGTGGCTATATTTCCTCACTTGTGTATGTTGCAAGGACATTTCTCTTTCCTGGCAAGCAAAAAGGCAATTATCTAGAATAGCAGGTTGTCAGCATGAAATGCGGACTATATGCAGAAGAGGTATGGTCTGACTAATGGGTGACCTCTTTTGCTAACATCCTCCTCTCTGCATTTAATGTATGCAAGTGTCTGGTACTCACGAAAAGCAAATGTAACTTTGCAAGCGCATTGGAAACTCACACAAACTGAAGAAGAAGACTCAATAGTCATATCAATGGATATCATTCCAAGAGTCTATAAAAGAAGAGATTTGCGTACACGAAAATATATATACATAGATATAGAGAGATAGACAGACAGACCACATATACATGAGAAGAGAGCCATGAAAGAAATCCCTCAACTCTTATGAGAAGAAGGAGCTGAATGTTGAGGAAAAGTCATAAATCTTCTACCCTTCCATCTCTCACTGTGCTCCTTTGATTTTCTTTTGAGAGAGATTGTGATTATCTAAGAGAGTGTTATTATGTAAACCTTGTTCCTCTTAGACGTTGTCTCAAATCAAGCGACGTCATTGTATTTTTTCTCTTGAGCTTGGTCTAGGGATTCTTTGTTATTTTTCAATGTCTCAGATTATTCCCCTTCTGTTGAGAGAAGACTTATTGTATAAGCGTTGTTCCCCTTGGTAGAAAGGGAAGAACCGCAGTCGTCAAGGTGTTGTAGTTCCCCTTCAGCTATAAAAAGAAGGCCAACTGAATTGGTGTGTAATAGTCCTGGGGGGACTGTACCCTTGGATAGTAAAATCTCAATTGTTCTTGGGGACTAGACATAGGATTGAGAAGGAACTTAGTGCCGAACCAGGATAAATCTGTGTGCATTGTGTGTGATTGTTTGCATAAATTTTTTGTGATATCTAATGCTAATATATGTATTGATTTATTTTGAGCTGCAAATTTTTCAAAGCATTCTATTCAACCCCCCTCTAGGACTGCTATCTGGGCAACAAGTGGTATCAAAGCTAGTTACTCTTATAGAAGATCTCACGAGCTAAGAGTAAAATCCATAGCAACTCGGGATATGCCGAGGGTTAGTCTATCAACATGTCTCTTCTATTCGATATAGAAGACTATCACTATTGAAAGACAAGAATGGAGTTCTTCCTTCAAGGATTCGATTATCAGCTCTAGAACATCATAAAAGATGGAGATCTGATAGTGCTCTCTTCAAGAAAAAATTGGAAAGAGAATGACATGAAATGCTATCTCAGAATAGAAAGGCCAAAATATTCATGTTGTGCTTTGTCTAGGAAAGAGTTTAATTGGATCTCAGCTTGCAAATTGGCTAAGGATGTCGGCCCACGACAGTAAGGACTAAACACCTAGAGCGGGGGGTGAATAGGTTGATAAACAAATTTGAAAACAAATTAACCACTTAAAACTTTTTGGCTAGTGAATGTAATTGTGTGCAATATAAATAAAGAAGCAGAAGCAATCACAAATAAAGATCACAAGGAATTTTATCCTAGTTCGGTACTTCCCCAATGGAAGACCTACATCTAGTCCTTAAACAATCTCTAGGAATTTGACTAACCAGGATACAATCCTCCAAGAATATGCAACACCTAGCCCCTGTTGGTCTTCTTCTCTTTCTCGAGAAAGAAGGCAGCCCACTTCTTTTGCAGACTCAAAAGTAACCTACTCAAATAGACCCCAGCTCAATCACACACCCAGCTGACTATTGATCTTCTCTTCAGAGGAAGAGGAACCTATGTATAGTCCCACAGTCGGACACTATAGTCTTTCTTAAGAAAAAAAAGAATAGAATGAGACTACACAAAATGAACAAGAGAAGCTCAAACTCTCAGCTCACCACCTCGCCCCCCAAATTTACAATATTTCACAAAGGAGGGAAGAAGGATTGAAGGCTTGAATGTAGAACACTTGAATAGATTTCTTGATGTCTTCTGTGTATTGCTTTATTCTTCTCTTCAAAACCTTTGACTCTTTAAAGAGCTGCTAAAGAAGAGAGCCATTGAAAGATAGTCGTTGGAACTCCTTGGATATGTTTGCTTCTGCTACTTCTTTTGCTGCTGCTTTCTTTGAGCCTAACAGATGCTTGGAACAGAAGAGAGTTTTCTATGCATATTTTCTATGATCGTAGATAGCAGGTGTCTGCAAGCATTTAATGCAAGAAGAGGATAGTAAGAGAGAGATACATAACATGTCAGTCAACCCATATATCACTTTTGCCTTTTATCCACATTTCCTGTTGACAGCCAGCAACACTTGGTAAGTTTCGTTACTGTCTGCAAGAAAGAAGAAGTCATTTTAGTCCTCAATTTCTATTGACACATTTCTTACCTACCATGAAAAGATAGAACACACAACATGAATAACTTAAGATTTGAAGAATATTTAAATTTCATTGGCGCCAAAGACATTTTGTTCATCAATTGATGTAGATGAGAGTAGATCATCAATAATCAGTGCACAATATGAATGAAAGTCATTTTTCTCACCAATCGATGTGTTTGAAAGTATTTAAAACACCAATCGGTATGAAACTAACCTAATCAAAACAATATAACTGAAGTGTTCACCATTCGAAACATTTTAAGTCAATTATTCACCAATCAGAATGAAATGTGAAGAGATCATCAATTGAAAGGAAATAGATATTTTGTTCACCAATTGGAACATCTAAACATCTAAAAACCTTGCGCCGATTGAGTGGACTAGATAGCTCGGATGGCGTGGCGGGCCTCCTTGGTCCGGAGCTGAGGCGGGAATCCGGCAGGGCTTTGCTGCTCTGAGTGGACCCCCTACAAATGACCCTCGGGGATCTATTTATAGGCATCAGACGCTTGAATCACGTCAGCTACAGCAGACACAACTATAAGAGTGAATCGCGTCTGCCCCGGCCACCGCGATCAAAAACGCGTCCGCAATGGCTGCCACGTTTAGGAAGCGCCGCATTTGCCACTTTTTTTTTTTCAATTAATACGGCAAAGGAGTGAACCTCCTATGTCGTTATCAGGTAAATTTTATATATAAAAAACATAAAAGGTAAGGAAAGGAAGGAGTACATAAACCACGGGGGCACCAGCTAAAGACTCCCTACGGAGAGGGGTCAAGAGTACATGGCGAATCAGATCAAGAAACAAACATCAATCCTCAAAATACTCAAATTCCTCGTCGGAGTCTACGCTTTGGAGTGAGGTGCTACGAGTGCGGCCAACCCAATTATTGTGTAGAGTTAGCAGATCCGCTTCCTCAGCCTCGATGCCTGGGATACTTTTGATGTTGTACTGCACGGGGAGGCATATCACATGACCACCGTGGTCCCCTCCACCTCAGTTGGGGGGGGGGGGGGGGGGCTGCGGATGGGAAAGGCGGGGGCAGCAGTTTAGTTGTAATCATACGAATGTCTCCTTTCTGCTTTTCTTGCGTAGTGCTTCAGCAAAAGACATCCGGGGAGGTGATGGAGACACTGAGGCTTTCACCCCAGACGGGGTGCCAAGTGGTGCAGCGCCCTTGACAATAGGTGTGCATGGTGTGGCTTCAGCTAAAGAAGTTTGCTGAGCAGAAGATTCCGGAGCAATTCATGGGGGAGCTGTGGCGTTCAAAACTAAACCACATTTGCTGCTTGATTTGACATAAAGGGCGATGATTACGGCCTGCCACCGCCTTCAGAATCGCATCGGGGATGACCGCCACGTTCTTGAAATGTGTCAGCCTACCCCACCGCGACTTCATTGTGGGCACGTGGCCATAAATGTGACGACTTCCGGGGGCCAAGGGGTATGGTACAAGACCTAATCCGCGTCGGCCTAGATGGACGCGATTCATAGATTTCACGTGACTCCAAGGTCCGGCGCTCGAGTGCGAGGACTTTTGGGGCCTAGGGCCTATCGCGGCGGCTCAGGCCGACGCGTCTCTGATTTGAAACGTGTCCAGACGGAACGACGCAATAAGGTATTTATGAATTTTATTTATGAAAACCCTGCCAAAACTGACATTGGAATTGCGGCACTCACAGCGAACGCATTCATAGCATTGGGCATTTTCCATAAATAAAATAGATAAATTCTTTATCGCGTCGCGTAAGGCCGTCGCGATAAAGACTCTTGGCCTTGTTGTGCCCCAGATACCCGGTGCGACTTGGAATCACGTCTGCCTTTCCGAACGTGTTTAAGAACGCGGTCCTCGGACCCACCGCGATAGCATTAACGCGCCCTGAAGACCCGTCGCGACATGAAATTGATGCCTATAGACCTCTGGCGAGCCTTGAAAATGGAGGGGAAGCACTGAGGAAGGATGGGTGAGATCCAGAAATGTTGGAAAACACTCTTGCAAGGCAAAATGAGGCCTTTGTGGCGTTATGAGTAACATGAAATTTGCCCGCGGTGGAGTCAAATTCGCGTGTCTACAGCTGCCACACCTTGGCGTCTGCTTGTAGGGAGCGAAGCTGAGGGACATGAAGTGGAGTGCAATGGAGTGTAATGGAGTGAAGTGAAATGAATGAAATGTAGCGTAGCAAATGGAGCGCAGCGGCAGCGGACTGAAAAGTAGACGCCAAGGTCAAAAATAGACATGCAGAGCAATTGGGTGACTGCCATCTGATGAGAGTCTTTCACCAACACCCAAGGAAGTCACCACCAGGAAGAAGACCTAAAGAAACAAATGCTTGGATAGAGGAAAGGGATAAGAAAGAAAAGGTGTGCGCGTGGGCACAAAAGGAAAGAAAAGATCAACTTCCAGCATCGGGGAAGTACCTAAGGACACAATCCGTTAGGCTCCACCATTGGGGGCGTCTGCCACTGCCACAGGTGGATCTTTGAGAGAGAAGGAGAGATCAACTTCCAGTGAAGGGGAAGTACTTAAGGACACAATCCGTTAGGTTTCACCATTGGGGGCGTCTGCCACTGCTGCAGGTGGATCTCTGGGAGTAAAGGCAAAAAATAAAAAGGGATAAGTCCAAACAAGATGTTCTTAGAATCAGCCCGAGGCGGCAACAAGGGGTTGGTACTTGACCCGGAATGGAATATTTCACGATTGCTTTTGAATTTGAGTCGCAGATGGCCCTCAAATTGCATTGCAAGAGTGGATTTCTATTGTGATTTCAATATGCATGTATGCTAGGCTAAAAGAAAAATAAAGTAAAAAGGAGTAGAAATAACTAGGATATTATTGTTAGGATGGTGTTGAGTCAGGACCGGGGGTATGCATGGGTCTGTCGTCGTCACATGCCATGTGTAATGGCCTATCCGTGCGGCTAAGGATCCTCTGGGATAATCATTGTTTTTGTTAAAGGGGAACTCAAATCCCAGATTCCTCAGAGCCACAAGGTCCTTGGTGTACTCTAGGAGTATAACATATAGATAACTTGATGTGGGGGCAGCAGCTGCCTGATGTTGCGCCGGATGAGGTAACTCGATCCTGCACTCAAAACTCGTTAGCCAGATAACAAACACATGGCATAACAGCATTCATGGCTTGGAGCATTAATAAAGTATTAAACAAACAGCCATGGTTCATTTGGTTTGTTTGTTTAACCATAAGGAAAGTGATCTTTGGCCAGAGTTTTAGAGTTCAGGATGGGAGGAAATCTACGCAGACAAGAGGCAATGTGCTTGCCATGCCATCATGATTTTTTTTTTCTTCAGATTTTGAAGGATTTGATTTTTGTGGATTTTGGAGATATTGAATTTTTGTTGGGTTTTTGTGTTTGAATTTTTATGAATTTTCGGAATTATAGATTTTTGTTGATTTTGAAAATATTTGATCTTTTGTGGATTTTTAGAAATATTTGAATTTTTGTGTATTTTGGAAATATTTAATTTTTGTGTATTTTGGAATATTTGAATTTTTTGTTGGGTTTTGAGAATATTGGATTTTGTTTTGTGAATTTTTGGAGCATTGTCATGCCATGGTGGCATTAGAGTTATAAAAATTGACTGGCGAGGGGTCTTTTGTTACCTCATGTGTCATTAAGGAATGCCCAGAGTTAGGCGTGCATTTTAACGTGCCGCCCACGAGCTAATCGCACTTGGTTGATGGTGCCACTACTAAAGCCATGCCTGAAAAGGTGACTAAGTTTTGCAGAGAGAAGGGAAGAAATTAGGAGATAAGCTTGGTATGGGTATTTGAGGAGTTGGGTGTTGACTTCCTTCCTTGGCACAACGTCAGAAGATTCAGTCTTATTTAAGCACTGGGGCTTTTGAATGATTTTGGAATCTTGAGTGATGACCATTTGATTGTAGGGACATGCATACAACCGGGTCCATTTAGATCTCCACGGGGACTTTGCCGCTCTTTGCCATGACCTATTATGATTGATTGGATTTTGATTTTGATTTTGCATGCATACGATCGGGTCCATTTGGATCTCCGCGGGGACTTTGCCACTCTTGACATGCATTTGACTTGATTTTTCTTGGTCATTTTGATTTGCCCATTTTTTAGGACGTCTTCTTATGACGGAGTTGCTTCAGGTTGGTTGCCTTGCCCTAACTTCCCCTACTACCCATACTTTGGCCGAGTAAGAGGAGAAAATAGACATTTGTGCCTTTCAGGCATGGCTGTGATAACGATGGTGTTTACCGGGAGCGATCGGCTTAGGGCGCCGTGAAGTGTGTGCAGGTGCCCATGCTAAGGGCAAGCTTAATGACCCGGTAGGGAATTTTTGGACTCCTGGCACGGAATCCTCATAACGGAAGTGCTGCGATAGCATGGCAATATTGGATATTCTTCTTTTTACGGATTTTTTGACACTAATAATAAAGAATTCGGATGGTAAAGGGGGATGAATGCCCTGTGTTGGGGCGAGACTCAGAGGCCTATAAGGATTTACAATTTTATTTGGAAATTTAAAGAGACAAGTGGGGGCTAAAGCCCCAAAAACAGTGGGAGAAAGGTCGAAGGACTTGATTGAAGATGGAGAGAAGAGAATTGCGGAAGGACGAATGCCCTGTGCTAGGGCGAGACTCGGAGGTCTAAAAGAATTTACAAATTTATTCAAAATTAAAGAGATACATGGGGCTAAAGCCCCAAAAATAGTGAGAGAAAGGTCGGATGACCTGATTGAAAATGGCAAGGAGAGAGTTGCAGAAAGACTTTGGAGACTCCGGCGGGCCGGAGGGATTTGAAGAAGAAGGAGGGCGCGATGCCCTGAAAGAGGAAAAGAATCCGGTAGGGCCGGAGGAGAGAAGGGAAAATGTGGGCCGCGAGGGGCCAAAGAGGAGGGTGCGCAGCGTGGGGCGCGAGATGGAGAGGTGCCACGAGGGGCACAAGAGGGAGACGTGCCACGTGGGGCACTGGAAGGAGATGTGCCACGTGGGGCACGAGAAGGAGATGTGCTACGTGGGGCACTGGAAGGAGATGTGCTACATGGGGCACTGGAAGGAGATGTGCCACGTGAGGCACGGGAAGGAGATGTGCCACGTGGGGCACGGGAAGGTGTGTAAGGATTATACAAAGGGGCACGATGCTTGCGCAAGGAAATGAATCGAAGAAAAGATGAAAATAAAATGCCTCCCGTGGGGAGGGAATGTGGAAAACCCACAGGAAGGTGCTGAGAGTACAAAAGATGATTGGAATAAAAAAAAGAAGGTGGCAGAGGCCCCTTGGTCTTTTGCCTTGCCCGGCGTTTGATGTTCCGCTTGGGAGTTGGCGTTCTGACCCTCAGGTACTTCCTCATAAATTTTACCCAGTGGGCAGATGATCTTGCTCTTCTCGGAGAGTTTGAATGGCTCTCGATGATGGGGTTGTTGGCTTCCATTGGAGTTTCAATCAACAGTGGCAACTCCCTTGGAATGTGGTTGAACGAAATAGTGGGGAGTTCCACTGGAAGAGTTGGAAGCAACGAGGAGGGGATCGTGCCCGAAGATTGTATAATGTGTGATATGGAAGGGGGCACGACCCCTTGAATAATAGATTGTGCCATTGATTTGGCATTGGAGTGCGTGAGCACAATATGAGAAGCTGACCCATTCACCGGAGTGGGAAGGTTTACAATAATGATGTGAGGGTCATGAGAGCTTGGAGGGTGAGAGCTTGGAGGGAGAGATTCCATATGAGTACTTTGAATTGTGCCCGGTTGGCAGCTGGAATGATTGGCATCTTATTAGAATGCCTCTTGACGGCCATGAGTGGAGGGGAGGACTTCCGCTCAGCAAATGTTCCCGGTATATTGATAATGACCAGCATGCAAGGAATATAATCCTGGATTTTGAATAGCATGCCCGGTCCCGGGGCTTCCTTTTGCTGTACTTGCTTGTTGCTCCTCAAAGGGGTGCACCCGCTCCGTTGGATGAGGGTGGATATGGTGGGTGTAATGGGGGGTTGTATGGCCAGTGGAGGCGTGATGGGTATGAAGGGGAAGATTTGCTCAGGTTTGGTTGCCAATGGTGTTGGCGAGATGGGAGGTGTAATGATTGGTGTATGGTGGGTGGAGGCTTAATAGTGGAAGGCTTAATGGTAATGGATGGCAATGTAGGAGGTGTAGGTAAATGGCGTACGAACATGACCTGGGAAGGTTCATCGTTGTAGCACCAAGTGGTTTCGCAGATGGGTTGGGCATTGACAACCTCAGCCCGAGCAACAGGCTGTGTGGAGGTGGAGGCTGTTGTGGTTGTTGTGGGGGAGGTATAGGAGCTGGCATGGGAGTCGGATCAGGTGCAACGTAGGGCACATGAGCTTCTTCATAAATTGGGGCATCGTAGGGCCCAGTTGGAGGTTGTTGAGTCCGAAGAGGACGAATCAGTGGACGCCTGGGTGGCAGCATGTTGTGGTAAATAGGTGTTTGTGGGGGTGTATATGGGGTGTATGTTGTAGGGTAGCGAGGTGGATGGTGGATGGCCTCCACTGATCCGTTCCTTCTCGGATTAATTTGATGAAAAAGGTCTATGATCGGGGAGTCCATTAGATGTGTCTAGATGTAACGTCCCCGCTCATAGAGCTCTTCCATCGTCTCGATTTGGTTCATGGCCAAGATGTGCCTGAACCTCGGAGTAGAGTTAGAAATGATTATTTTAACTTGCTCTAACTCTTAGAGCACATGCTGCAGGCGGGTGGCCATTGACCTCCAACGGTCAGCAAATTGTACAAAGGCCTCGTTGGCCCCCATCTTCTCAGATGCTAGATCCGTGATAGAGAGATAGGGGCTGACACGGTCTTTGTACCTTTGAAGGAATTTTTTATGAAGGGTGTGGAAGTCTCCTGCCTCACTTGGCTCTAGGGAGTAGAACCATTCGAGTGTAGGGCCGTCAAGAGATTTTCTAAATAAATATGCCAAGGTAATGGGGTCACATTGCCAACGTGAAGACTCATAGCGAAATTCCTTGACATAAAGGTAGGGTTACCCGTGCCATTGTACAATCGGTACACCGGCATCTCCGAAGGATGTATATAAATTTGTGGGAGAGCCGGCATGGTGGCAGCGGGTCACCCATAGGATTTGACAGCTTGTTGAACTGGTTCTCCAAATCGTTCAATTTGTGGGAAGAGCATTTTGGAGTGGAGTGGGTTGCTGCTGGGCAAATGAGGTAGTACATGGGGATGGCCTTGAATTAATGGGCCTTCCCAAGGGGTGGTCTGTTCGGACCGGAGTAGGGGAGTACAAATGGCTAGGGGGGCGAGGTAATGGAGAATGTACAGGGTATGCGGCAAAGTCGCCGGAATATACAAAGGCGGGTGCCTGGAGAAGGAGAGGGAGAGGGAGTCACACCCTCAACTAAAGATTGGTTCAAATTTAGTTGTTGAGGGGTGAGTTGATCGAGTGCGTGTAGGACAGTTTGGAGTGTGGGATCATGGTGGGGGAAAGGCTCTCTCCGAGTTTTGATTGGAATGAGGTGTGAGGGGATATCAAATTGGATAGTGCGCGGTGTGCGCACATAACCATAGGAAGTGGAAGGTTGTCCCTCACGGTGGTGAAATGGACGGACATGGGGCTGGAATGACTGAACGCTTGAATTATCCTCATAGTCCATGTTATAAAATTGGCATGATGGTATGGGTCCATTTTTGAACAGGCAAGCAATCAAACAAGGTTGAACAAAGATTAATCAAGCAATATGGTTCATAAGGTGTAAGAAGAGTTCTGAGTTGAATATCGAATCCAAAGATGAACTCTTCAGGGAGTTCGTCCGGAAGACTTCAAGCTTCACGTCTTTGAAGACCACGTGATGATGGAGAAGCTTGACTTGAGGACGAACCAGCTTCAACTCCTCGTACGAGATGATCTCTCTTTGAACGATCTGGAGTTCTGAAGCAGAGAAGCAGAGAAAAACCTCTCTTCTTGGTTTTTGCTTAGGGTTTTTCGTGTGGAGGCTGCTTACTGCGAAAATACCTCCAAAACAATCCTTATATATGGGTTTTTAAGTATGGAGATTCGTGGTAAAAGGAAACACCCAAATATGGAACATATCCAATTCTCGAAATTGAGGTTTCTCTACGTCTGTTGACAGCACCACTGTTCATCTGTCGACAGATCCTGACAGTTTCTCAATTTCCAGAACACTGGTCTTCTGGAAAGTGATTTCATGTTGTAGTTGTCGACAGGTCACTATTCATCTGTCGACAGGTACACAATTCATCTGTTGACAGGTACTAACAGGTTTCAATTTCTTGAGCTTTTGCTCTTGTCTTTGATACTTTGTCTTGCATATAATCACACCTACATTAAAGAACATTATTAGTGAGATATAATGAATATGTAGATGATCAAATGAAGCATGTTTTGATATGATTGTATCTTGCTTAACTTTGTGAATGTCGTCATGTTTCAACCATTCATACAACATCAATTAACATTGTTCATCATCAAAAACATGTAATCACAAACATCACACATGTGAACCCAACAAATTTTTATTAAATATATTTATAAAATTTATGATAAACATGAGTTTTTTATCACCAAAATAAATAGATAAAATATAATAGTTGTTCAACAAAGGAGACGGGATAAACTGAAGCTCACTTATGAAGAAATGGACAAATTGAAAGAAACCAGAATTGATATACTAGTTACTAAATATGAGAAGTTTCAAATGCAGTAAGGTGAGACCATCACATAAATGTATTGTAGATTCACTAATATTGCAAATAATCTTGCAAGACTTGGGAAAGCATACAACACAATCGATATATGGTAAGAAAAATTCTAAGGTCTCTACCTAATCAATGGACTCTTAACGTGACTATTGAGGAAGTAAATGACCTCTCTAGAATGTCTCTAGAAAAGCTCATTGGGTCGTTGATGGCTCATGAGGTAAATATGGAGAGATTAGGTGAAAGCTCCTCGCGGAAGAAAATAACCAATGCACTAAAACTTGAAGAATCAAGTTCAACGAATGCAATGGCATTGGTAGCGACGAGGAAGCTGTCAAGAATGCTACAACACATTCTAGCCAAAAAGAAATATCAATCAAGTAGAAAGTTCATCAAAAAGAACAAACCCTTCAAAAAATCATAACCCACATGCTACGAATGCAAGTAGTTGGGGCACTTAAAAGTAAATTGTCCCAAACTAAAGAAAAATGAGTACAAGAAGAATGAGTCTTCAAAGAAATTTAAAAAATTCAAAAAGAATGTCATGGCCGTAACATAGAGCAACGAAGAAAGCTCATCTAGGACTCTAACTCATATGAACCAGAAGAAGAGAAGGCAAATCATGCCTTAATGGTAAATATTGATGACAATGTAATCTCTGACACTTCATTTGATTCTTGTTCGGATTTAGATGATGACAACATGGAAGAAGCTATTTAATAAACTACATGAACAATATAGAAATGTATCTAAGCAATTGAAAACATTAAAGAATAATTTCACATTTTTAGAAAACACCAACTGTGATTTAAAATCTAAAATAGAACAATTTGAAAATCAAGTTAAAGAACTAAAACACAGAAATAATATGTTATGTAAAGATTTAAAAGAAAAAAACAACAAAATTGAATCTTTAGAAATGGATAAGTCTGAAGAACTAAAGGATGAGATAAAAACCCTAACGAAAGAAAATGATTATCTAAAAGGTACCTTAGATAAACTAACTAGTGGAAAATCATCCCTCATATTAAAAGGAGAAAGAAGACGTAGTAAATAGAAGTATGGTGTAGGATACACCCCACCTTAAAATGAAAAAGAAATGACATATCCTGAAACATATCCTTTACCAAAATTTGTACCCAAAGGAAACTATGTTAAATTAACATAAGAAAACAACCTATTAAAAGGAAAAATATAAATGACATATCTTGCTACACACACTGTAACAAACTAGAACACACTATGAGAAACTACACTACAAAACATTTAAAATGGACTTTCCAAATATCTATGCGAAGAAATCGGGGTTGCAATCGAACTAGGAAACTGAAATGCATAGATATTGACGGCAAGGTTGAATGTCGTTAATACATAAAGTAGATAACATTCGATTATGCTATTAACATCAAAATATCTAAAAAATCTTATTAAACCAAATATGTAAATGGCAGAGAACACTGCCATGGACTGAGTGTTAAGGGCACAACATATCGCTGTTAACCTTCTTAACGGCACCCTATGTTGCCATCAAGGTGATCGGGCCAAGTCAAAAGAAAATAGTACAACACACACCAAGAAGCCATGCTCTGAAAACCTAGGCCTTACAGTACAAGTATTTCTCTATCATTAAAATATCTGTCATTTCCATACTTGTGTATATTGATGTTTACCTACTAAAGTATTGAAAAGAAACCTTATATCTAGTTCCAACACTTAACATTCTTAAAAGAAAATCTAGTGTAGTACTAGGTCAGAGATTACTCTCTGTGTGACACATTTTAGTCTTGCCTTTTGCACTGTCAACAGAGCTTGGTCATTTATAGCAATACCATTGGCAAAATGGCAAAATAAGGTAGTTGAAACCTAGGATTGGACTGATAGAAGATTGCTTATTTTATCTCTCTGTATCCTTGTACTAAATGCATGCATGATTACAATACACACAAGAAAAAATTCATTAGACATTGCATTACTACCATGGAGGCAATGAGAAAATGATGAAGCCCTAACGGATATGCAAAACGGTCATCTTCAAGAGTAGTATAAGAAGACGGAGACCATGAAGCTGAAAAAAAAAATTTTTTCTTAAAGATAATCATGAAAGCATTGTTCAAGCTCTTCGAGATCAAAGCTCTTGTCCTCTCTTTTTCTCTCACCCAATTCTTCTGTAAATCCCTTTATGAGAGAAGAGTGTCAGAGTCACATTAGAGTCTGTCATTCAACTAAAGACATCTTCTTGGGATCAAGTTGAGAAAATTGTTCATCTATTAAGTTTGATCCTGAGAACTTGTAGTGGTCCTAGATATTTATGTCTGAGAAGGTTTCATATCTAGATCTACCTCCTGCGAACAGATCGTAGTCTCGTAAGGGATATCACACACGTGTCTAGTAAGAATATAAAAGACAACCACACAGGTATAAAGTTACATGATAAAGTATATGATCTTATACACATTCATAGAATTACACTATACCAATATATTATTACATGTCCAAAAGAAAAGTACTAAAGTTTGGGGCATACCCCGATGTGTATAGCAGGAGCAAGGCTCACACAACTATTGGTGGTACAGATCTGCTTTCCAGAAACCATGCTCGCTAATGCACTTGAAGGGGGGGGTGTAGGGGTGTGAGATTTACAAAGTCATAGGCTCAGTAGGAAAACTCCTAAAAATAACAATATATAATTCACATGTAACAAAAGAATAGCACTAAACAACACAAGTCTACCTGTCAGCTCACATATAACAATTTAAAGGAAACCCACCGAAAGTTGGAACCTAAGCATGCTTTCTAATTAACTTAAATAACCACTACATTATTCATAGCTAAGCAACTATCCACTCAGGATAACCATAATTAATAGAATAACAATAAAACCACTAAAAGCCATCATCTAAAATCTACTTAAACCATATAAGCACAGGAAACAAACCACTGAAAGGAAATTAAGGAAACACTTGCCAATGGTGCAAACGAATGGTACCTCATCGAGTTTTACATAACACATTACAGAGTAAACCAACAAGCAGAGACAGAAGGAGCGATATTAACACTCAAGTCACGACTACTAGCTCATGACCCCAGTATCCGATCCGGACAAGCGAACACATGAAACACCTGTCAACCTTGCAACCATGTATGAAAGGTCCAACTATGGCTCCACCTCTACAAGTATAAACAACTGTGGAGACCAACCAACATTACCTATAGACAACAAGCTGCAGACCCATACCTGACACATCTCTAAGGTTTCGGGGCCCTTAGAGTGAGGTTGTGAGAACACGGGACTAGCTGGGGACCAGTACGTCTACTGGTATTCATCCCCCAACCACGAGCGCACTACAAGCGATCGAACAGAACGAACACACACCACAAGTCGCTGCCCCATTGTTATCTTTCCCTCAACCAGATGAGCTACTCGACAAACAAGTGAGGGTGTTTAGGAAGACGACATAAACGTCAACGGTACACATAGTACTGGGACAAATCTCGAGCACAATATACCTAGCTCACAGAGAACCTAAGGTACCCGATTGGATAGGTATTCCAGATTAAGCGTCGAACCACCGAACTCGTCAAACCACCACAATTCACAATTGACCACTATCTGTTATTAAACCACATCTTCCAATCTTATATCACAATCATCAAACCTTTCATTATAAACCACATTCTACTTGTTTATATGAAGATAATTAACATAATATACAATAACTTCTAATTTACGATAAATCGATCCATTTCCACTAATTGATATCTAAAAACCTTCATATTTCTCAACACAATATTTACATAAAATACCGTACATAATACACAATTCTTTACATTATTAATAAATTCTCTAATTCTCTTAAATCCACACGTAAATGGCATCCACATTGCTTAAACACGTCAAACTAATAAGGAAACACCAAAACCAAGCCCACAAGGACTCGCATTGCAATGCACAAACCTAAACACTTCAGAAAGCATAACGTGATGGGGTCGACGGTCGCATTAGACCGCTATATGAATGCGATGGTTCGATATGTCACATTCACGATGAGAATGCATCGAGGTAGGAGGCCGCGTTATGAACGCGTCCCCATGACTCATCTCGTTCTGATCAGATAGAATGCCAAAACCCTCTGTTCTCAATCTAAAACCATATGAAACATCTTATTTAACATGCTATAAACTTCCACAACTGAAATAACTCCATTAGAAACCACATACACACATCATACCAACGTTTCCATGCTTCAAACCAATTAAACAACGCAAAGAAATGAGAAAGCTCCCCTACCAACGTGAAGAACATGAAGGAACACCATTCCATCGACTTTTCCACGCTCCGAACGCCCTCCTCGCGTGGAAACCATGCAAAAACCGAAGCTCCTGAACTAGAATCACCAAGAGCACCTCCAGTAGAGCTTCCCTCGGCCGAACAGAGCTGTTTGGATGATGAACATAACATAAACACTTCAAAAATGAGAACACATCGAGGATGTCCATTGCGTTCAGAACGCAATGGCACGCGGCCGCCCGACGCACGCTACGCAAGACACAAGTAGACAAAATCCTAGAAAAAGTGACAATGAGATTGCGACGTAAGCGCAGGCCGCATTCAGAGCACATCGTCCACCCCCGTCGCATTTTCAAACAGAGAACCAATGAGCTGTTTAGGCCCAAACCTCCAGCCCACAACACACTAGAGCCCTAACCAAGGCTTAATGGCCATGCATTGGCCGAAACACCATACTTAATCCATTAAACTTGAATCTAAATGACCACGACATTACAGAACTCATATGTGATTTCCTTTTGAATGACAGTGCCTCTTCCTGCGTAAAGAGAAGGCTTTTAGGTAGCTGTCATTTCCCCTTAGTAGAAAGGAAGACCAGGTGCATCTAGGTATGATTGTTTTTCCACTTCATTATGAAGGGAAAACCTATTAGACTGGTGTTTGTAAGTCTTTAAGGGGTTCGTTCTCTAATGTAGTGTAATATCAAGTTGTTGCTTAGGGACTTGATGTAAGACTGAGAAAGAACTCAGTGTCCAAGTAAGATAAATCCTAGTGTTCTCTGTGTGATTGCACTATTTGTTTATATTACTGTATATAACACTAACTATATGTTGGAATATACTTGTTAAGGTTTAATTTTTTTAGCAACCCATCCCCCCCCCACCCCACCCCCTCTAGTTGTGCTATAGACAACATGATCTAGTCCTGAAGTTTGGGACTTGTGATGGGCCCTAGTATCCTGCCAAATTTGATGACCCAACAGTGAGATTGGTCTCTTGGTCGAAAGGTTGGCCTATATCACTACTAGAAAAGGAAGATATGTAGATGGCTTTAATCGTCTACAAAAATGATAAAACCATCTACAAAACGTTTCGTAGACGACTACGCAACTGTCTACGAAAATATCGTCTACAAAACATACGTAGACGGCTATTTACACCCGTCTAGAAAAGTAATATAAGTAGATGGCTAACTAACTGTCTATATACATACGTAGACAAGTTCTTGCTCCGTCTATAAAATAATATACATAGATGGCTATTGTAGCCATCTCCAAAAAAAAAATATGTAGACGACTACTATAATCGTCTATAAAATATATATAGACACTTATAATAATCGTCTACAAATAAATATAAGTAGACGGCTTCAGAATCCGTCTACAAATAAAATATATGTAGACGGCTATATTAATCGTCTACAAAAGATTTATATGTAGACAGTTAAGGTAATCGTCTACAAATAAAATATATGTAGACGGCTTCCAACCGTCTACAAAAATATATGTAGACGGTTATCAGCCGTCTACATATCTTTAGTTCACAAAAAAAAAAATTTTTTGCAAAGGTCTTGCTCCTTATAAATTTGATCATTATTTACAATGCACTGTAGCAGTCATCCGCTCAGAGCATCCTCACCACGGTGACGACAATCGCGGATAGGGACGGTGGTGCGGCGGACACGGCCATTGCCATGTGCGGGGTGGGGGTGAAGGCTTCGACGGCCCAGGAGGCAGCGGCACCGACCGCGATGGTCATCTTCGAACAGGGGCGATGTAAGGTGAGTTGAAGGCGGCGACGAGGCGGGAGAGCGTGGCAGGGGGTGGACAGGTGGGCCGGGGTGGGAGGAGGCGGTGGAGCAGAGGGCGGGCTCCGGTGGCCGTGGGGGAGGGAAATGGCTTAAGGAAATGGCCGACGGCGGGGACAGCGGCGGCAGAGGCATCCACATCGGTGAACGTAGTGGCAGGGGGAAGGCCTCATAGTGGTTGGGGAGGCCGTCGCCGAAGCTGGGGGCGGCGCCGGTGTGTCTGCATAGCGCAGCTACCCCAAGGCCATGAACATCACGTCCTCCTCCCCCAGCATCTCCATGTGGTCGACGAGCAGTAGGTGGGCGGAGTCGCGCTGAGAGCAGCTCATCCTCCATGGAGCAAGTGGACGAAGTCGCAGCAGCAGTAATACCTCTGCACCGCTGCAACAGCGGTGGACTTCACGGGAAGATGACCATGCAGCTCCCAGCCCAGAACCACTGCAAGATATACATATATAGATATAGAATACATAGATACATAGAATATATAAAACAAAGATATATAAATAATTATATATATATATATTATATATATATATAACACATAGATACATATATATCTATTATATATATAAAATATATTGATATAGATAGATACATAGATTATAAATAAACAAATATAATATATATATATATAAATAAATATATAGATGTAGATAGATACATTGACTAACTAATAACAAAATAGATATAGAATATATATAACAAATATAATAAACAAATATATATATATATATATATGTGTGTGTGTGTGTGTGTGTGTGTGTATTTCTATATATCTAAGTAATTTATATTCGATATCATCTTCTTCAAATTGTTCTTCCTCATATACTTCTTCGATAATATTTTAACTTCGTACTCTAAGACTTGTAAATTTGAGAGAGAGAGAGAGGCATATACAAAATAGATATATACAATAATATATATATATATATCACTCTCTCTCTCTCTCATTTATAAGACTTAGGGTACGAAGTTAAAAATATTATTAAAGAAGTAAATAAGGAAGAACAATTTGAAGTAAATGATAGATTCCTAACCTTTTCTGAAGTAAATGATAGAGCCATTTATGCAATAGAGCAAGGTATGGTTCAAGGTATAATAGTCTCTCGACAGCAAATAATGGATTTAAATTTTCCATTAATAATTAAGTCAATAGTCAACTGGTTACCCAGTTTGATTCAAACTCTTGAATTCATAATACGATCTCATTCCAGAACCAGAAATATGAATTATTCATCTTGCTCTCCAGATATGGGAAATGACTCCTCAGAACTCCTACATCATGAACTATGAGATATTGCCAGAAGACTACATATTCAACTGGCGAAAGGAACAGAAGAAGAACTTAAGCCTTATCAAGAATTTTCATAAATTCCCACTTTAGCACAAAGCTGGGGAAATGGCAGAATAATTGTGGTCGATAAGTGCTTAATGATAAAAGATTATGATGGTAATGATATCAAGCTTGAAGAACGACTATTGGGACCAGACAGTCAACAAATCTTTGAAGAAATACCATGGACCAAGAAGCACAAAGCAATGAAGATCCATTTGATATGGATATTAATCCAGAAGACATCTAGCTGTCAGCCTCATCCTCGTCACCAACTACTAGCAAGTTCTGCTACAGAATAAAGCTAGAAGACATCTAGCTGTCAGCCTCATCCTCGTCACCAACTACTAGCAAGTTCTGCTATAGAATAAAGCTACAATAATTGTACCATTGTAATGGTGAAAGCATGTACCATTGATAGCATCTTCAATAGTATAGTGATAAGAACGAATCTTGAATAGTCTCTTCTGATAAGGAAGAATCTTGTATAGTTGCCTTCATGGCTTATCTAAAATCTATAAATAGCCTACCCCTTCGGGTTGTGAAGGACACGGAGAATTAGACTTGCAATATCAATCCATCCTTCTGTCATCTTTCATCTGGCCATTTTGCCTCAACCTCCTGTCTCAACATTTTGCCTCAACTTCCTGTCTCAACCTCCACAATATACAATCTCCAATCTTTAAATACCAAACCTCCACAATATACAATCTCCGATCTTTAAATATTGGTATCAGAGCCTGGTTATAGATGATAGTAATAATATTTGATAACTTTATGCTATTTTGCAGTTGATAATATCATTGTTGATAATACTTTTGTTGGTTCGTGACCTTGTTCGCAAATAGGATGCTCATTCCTGATAATTATACTTCTGGAAGAACAATGAGACCATCCCAGAATACTTCAGTTCGATCTTCGCAAGCTTCATCATCCAAGTAAGTATTCATCTACTGTTATTATCCGTTGCATCTTTTCTGTTCAAGGTTAAGTGTTGTCGTGTGTAGTACTGAGTAGTTTTGTGTGTAGTACCTTAAAGCTCAGACAAGAGGTCTTGGAGCATAAGGGAATATCAAACACTTAGGAATATCTATAGCACTTACACCGACAACAGAAAATACAACAGTAAAAACAGTAGGAGAATCCTCGACTACTCCTGATATAGCTTGTTTTGAACTTGAAAGTAGTTTGTATCAACATAAAAAACATAATGGTGTAGCTAGTGATCAATTAAAATTAAACTTTCAAAATATATTCGATCAACAAAATACCATAATAGATTATCAAATAGAAGCACATAAGGCCCTAAATAAAATATCATCTCAGATTCAAGAAATGACTATTAAACCTAAACCAGTAAATCCGATAAAATCAAATTGGTTTCTACCAGAGACTATATTTGATTATCATAAAATTCTAAATCCACCTAAAATAGATACTAAGCAAAAAACTATCAAATCTATTTTAACTTTAGAAGAAGACTATAAAACTTTTCAAGATAATAAGAATCAAATAGAACAATTAACTAATGATTATTTAATAAATCCAACTACGGAAAGTCTATCTCAAATACAAAAATTCTATGAAAACAACTATGAAAAGTTTAAAGAACATAATTATAATCCCACCTTCGAAATAGATTCTGATAATGATTCAATAATATCTTCAAAGGAAGAAATAATGGCTACAGAACCTATAATAGAAGAAGCCCAATCTTCAGCAAGACCCCAAACTACTACAGAAAAGAAAAGATCATCTGATAGTACTCAACATGCTTATAATTTTAACATCCCTTATAAGGTATTTAATTCCAGTCAACCAGAAATACCTCCAAATGAAAAATTATTTTTTGATAAATATCAGTTCTTTAAATCTGGGTTATCTTCAGATCCATATGTTTTAACATAGACAATATTCCTATCTTTAAGAGAACTGAAGCAATAATACTTTGGTCTAAGAAAATATCTGCTCTACCTATGCAATATCCTAATCTTACTACTGAAGAATTATTTAATCTTGCTTTAAGTAAACTAGAAGGAAGTCTAGTTTTCATGATAGAAAATATACAGAATACTATAGAAATGATACAGATTCGCAATATACTTAATTTTCATGATATGATAGGACATTTTTGAAATTTATTATTACAGTTTCTTTGTGCAAGTACTATAAGCGATCAAAAATCTTTAGAAATAATAGAAACCACCTTAGCTCGTATAAAGATATGTAATATTGTTTTATTGAACCATTCTCTAGACTCTATTCATCTCTAGTATGGAGACTACCCTTGACTAAATGGAGTCATTGGGAAATAGAATATTTTAATAAATTACCACCTCCATGGGATAATAATTGCAAAAATCAATATCATATAACTCTACAACAAGTACAATCAGACCGAGCTGGGTCAGACAATCTAGCTACTCGTATGAAATATGCTATAGACATCTATCATACATGCTGTCAACAAGCCTCTCTACAAAAATCATATCATAATTCTATGTTTGCTCTAAAAGCATCTAGAACACCAAAGCAAGCCTGTCAAGATATAGCTCCAACATATTTTTTTGGCTGCCAGCCTTCTCGTACCACACCTAATAAAAATAAAATTCTTTACCTATATCTTATAAGCCAAAATCCTCATGGTTTTTACCTTGGAAACCTAATTCATTCCACTGCCTCAATCTACTCAAAGCAAACCAAGATATAAGCGATTCTATAAATTTACTAGAAAACCTAGATATCTCCGACGTAATAAACGATATCTCACAAGAAACTAGAATTCAAAAAGAAATGTAAATGTTTCAAGTGTGGTGAAGAAGGACATTATGCAAATGAATGTCGTAATAAAAGATCAGTAACAAATCTTATAGAAGACATGAATATAGTTAATGAATTATATGATATCATTTCAGGATCTAATATCTCAGAACAAGATATAGATCAATATGAATATGAAATAGAGAGTGTTATAGCAGAAGTAGATATAGAAGGACATCCTTTAGATGATTATTATGATGAAATTGATAGGCTTTATTACGAACAACAACCCAAAATTCATTTTGAACTTCAGCAAGAATATATAAATCAGCAAAGACAATGGACTCAAATTTATATCAAAATTATGAATTTGAAGAAACATATCTAGAATATAATGATATGATGAATATACACATTATATAAACATGGTTTCGGATAAAGAAATAGAAAGTCTATCTATTCATGAAGAGGATACAAAAGACTCTAATAAACAACTAGTGATTTTCGACGAATCACTTTATAATAAAATTCAAAATTCATCATGGTTAATAGAAAAAAATAAAGTATACAATTTTAAATTGAATTTTCTTAGACAAAATAAGTTCTTTATAGAAAGATTTGAAAGAGTAACAGACTCAGAAGAAACAAACAGTAATATAACTAAGATTCAAATAATCAATAAAGAACAAATAAAACAGTATTAAATAGTATTAATGATAAAAGAAAACAGAAAATGAAATATCTTCATTTAGGGTGTATATATATTACTATAAAAGCCAATTTTAGAAGAGGAATAAATTCTCCTTCAACAATTATTATTTCAGATAATAGACTTCTTACACCATCTTAATCTATTATAGGAATGATTCAAAGTAATTTAATATATCAATATCTAAAGTTTAGAATTTTTCCCCAATATGCTATCAGCCTTAATGACAAGAATATCGATCAAAGTTTATTTATTTATCATGAGCTTGTTGGTATCCAGATGCAGAAAGGAAGCAAACTCTTAACAATAACTACCAATTTACTAGCTTCTTTGTCAGAAAATAATGATATTTCTACTAAACCTTTACCAGAAAATATTATTATGTTAGAAGATCAACTAAGTTATTCAGAAATATTGAACCAAGACAAGAAGCTATAACCTTACCACAAAACTGGTATATATCTATAGATAAACTTCGTGAAAGACAGATAAATCATAAACAAAAACTCATAATAGAAGATGATACAATCAAAATTAAAGGTCCCTTACTTTACAAAGACCATTACAAATAAAAGATTTAGATACTTTAAGCCATACAGGAGAATCCTCAAAAATTTTCAATCAGCTAGAAAATCTTTTAGCCTACAAAGATATTTAGAACATGATCTTCTTAGAGAAGAACATGTTGTCATAACTAATAAATATGCTAAATCTGGATTTTGGCAAATAAAACTTGCAGATAAAGAAACACGAGAACTATGTGCCTTTCCACTCCATATGAACATCTTGAATGATTAATCATGTCTTTTGGTATTAAAATGCTCCTCAAATATTTCAAAAATGAATGAATTCACTTTTCAAAGATTATGATCATTTTATCACTGTTTACATAGATGATATCCTTGTTTTTTCCGATACATATGAACAACATGTTCAACATCTCAATATAGCTCGAGTATCTTAATTAAACATGGTGTAATACTTTCTCCGAAAAAAATAGAACTATGTAAACAGCAAATTGAATACTTAGGAAAGATTATTTCTCATGGTCAGATCGAATTACAAACTCATATTATTACAAAAATTAAAGAATTTCCTGATACGTTTACTACATTAAAATAATTACAAAGTTTTTTAGGAATACTCAATTATGGTAGAAGATACATTCCAAGATTGAGTGAACTAACTCAACATTTACAAAATATAATCAACTCTGAAAATAAAAACTACAAAAAAGATAATAATAAAATAATCTCTAGATGGGAAACTAATAAAATTAAAATATCTCTTACTGATAAAGAGAATCAAGAAATTAAATATCTAAAATCAATTACAACAAAAATCCCTAAAACCATAATCCCTACACAATCTGATAATTTGACAGTCTCTACTGACGCTAGTCAATTCTATTGGGCAGGAATTGTTACCATAAAAACATCCAAGGATATAGTTGGTTATACTTCTGGAAAATTTAGTAAAGCAGAAATAAATTATTCTACTTATAAAAAATAATTTTTAGCTGTGTTAAAAACTATTAAAATTTTCAAACATTGGCTACTACCTTCAGAATTTAATATTAAAACAGATAACAAAGGATTATATCATTATATCAAAAATAAGAAAGAAGATCAAAATAGTCGACGAATTCGATGGTTTATGCAGTTAGAAGATTTTAATTATACTATATCTTTTATACCTGGATATCAGAATATTATTGCTGACTTTTTGTCTCGTCCTTTGCAGTTCCAAGAAGTTTGATATTCCACAATCTTCCTATCTGAGACGAGCAATGAATATTCCTTCCCCAAATAATCTCCAAAATATCCAAAGGCCAAATATTCCCAAACCAAATACTTTGATTTCTTTAGCCTTTGCTGAAGGAACAATAGTTGTTGATATGTCCAATAGTCATAATAAAAAAATAATACATAATCTTGCTCAAGGCAAGTCATCATATAGATGTCAAAATAATTTAACTCGATATGCCTTTGATATCATAAATAATGTTTGGAAGACCACTGGAGGTCTACAAAGCAATACTCAATATATGACTGCAATAAGACAACTAGATGAGTGTCTTGGTACATTAGAAAAATATTTACATTCTTACAGTCATGATAAGATATTCAAGATAGCAAAATAAGTTCTCTTGAAATAGAAATAAATTCTCTTAAAATATCATATCAAGAGCTTTTAATAGAACACATAATTCCTTTTTTGGAACTATGGGTTGATAAAACCTTTTTTCAAGAGCAACTAGCAATATTTGATAGCTTGTCTCAAAAAAATATCTAGACTCCAAAGTTGGAAGAAAAAATAGGACAGCCTTATATAATATTGTCGGAATGAATTACCTCTTGAAATATTTCAAAAAATTGATAAAAGTATCTGGTATGATCCCATTCCAGATTTATATAATGAATATTCTGTAAATATTATAAATATTTGGCATATGAAGAAAATATTCCTAACCTTTTCTGAAGTAAATGATAGAGCCATTTATGCAATAGAGCAAGGTATGGTTCAAGGTATAATAGTCTCTCGACAGCAAGTAATGGATTTAAATTTTTCGTTACTTGCTGTCGAGAGACTATTATACCTTGAACCATACATTGCTCTATTGCATAAATGGCTCTATCATTTACTTCGGAAAAGGTTAGGAATATTTTCTTCATATGCCAATATTATATATATATATATATTGATATAGATAGATACATAGATTATAAATAAACAAATATATATATATATATATATATATTATAAATAAATATATAGATGTAGATAGATACATTGACTAACTAATAAACAAAAATAGATATAGAATATATATAACAAAGATATAATATATATATATATATATATATGTGTGTGTATATATTTCTATATATCTAAGTAATTTATATTCGATATCATCTTCTTCAAATTGTTCTTCCTCATATACTTCTTCGATAATATTTTTAACTTCGTACTCTAAGACTTGTAAATTTGAGAGAGAGAGAGAGCATGTACAAAATAGATATATACAATATTATATATATATATATATATATATATATATATCACTCTCTCTCTCTCTCTCTCTCATTTATAAGACACGAAGTTAAAAATATTATTAAAAAAGTAAATAAGGAAGAACAATTTGAAGATGATAATATATATATATATATATTCATATCTATATAGATATAAATATAGATAATATATATATATTGTATAAATATATAGATATAGATATATATATAGACTAACTAATAAACAAAATAGATATTGATTCTTCGATGATATATATATATATATGTATAGATACTATATATATAAAGGGAGAAAATTTTATCTGACAAAAATTAATTTTTAAAAATTAAATTATAATTTTCATAAATGTATCATCATCTATTTAACTTGTGTTTAAAATTTCATCTCAATTTAACATCGTTTAAATATAAAATTAAAAATTTACAAAAATTTAAATAAATAATTTGATTTTTGTAATATATGTAGATGGCTTAAAATAGTCGTCTACATGTGTTTGATATATAGACGGCTTCATATCAAACATATGTAGAAAGGCTACTTTAGGCCGTCTACATAACATATATAGACGGTTTCATGAAGCCGTCTATATATGTTGGATTTGTAGACGATTTTATGGAGCCGTCTACATATCTAACCTATGTAGACGGTTAGTTGAAGCAGTCTACATAACATAGATAGACGGCTTTTAATAGCCGTCTACAAATTTTTGATATGTAGACCACTTTTAGTAGCCATCTACATATGCAACGTATGTAGACGGCTATTAAAGTTGTCTACGTAACATACATAGACGATTTTATAAAGCCGTCTATATTTGTTGGATATGTAGACGACTATTTTTAACCGTCTACATATCAAATATCTGTAGACGGCTTAGAATAGCCGTCTACAAATATTACTATTTGTATATGACCACGATTTACAGCCGTCTACGTATATCATCTTTCTTGTAGTGCTAGTAGAGATATTGACCCAACTCTTCTTGCCCATGCCCAGTAGGCATTTGCCATCACCTTGGCCCAGAAGAGGTCAACCAAAGTCAAGCATACTCGAATCAAAATTCCCATCAATATTCTAAGTCCAACTATAATTAGTTGAGATCGCCAATGATATGTTTCGATATTCACCATGACTCCTACTCTATTTGGGAGTCCATAAAAGAAACACTCTCTGAAGGAAACCTTCCTCAATTCTTGCTCCAAATTCTAAGGCAAAAGACCAACCTATTAAAGACCCATCCCAGTTCTTTTTTCTCTATATTTCTATCTTAAATTATCTGTTTATCCTCTTTCATGAATGAGGTAAAGTTATCACTTTTATTCATAAATAATTTTAGTTACATATGTATAGCTTTATGCACTATCCAGATAACTAGTAAATATGAGAATCCGATTTGTACTTCTTTGACCTTTTGGTTCCGTCAAACAAGTAAGTCGGCTATTTCAAAAAATTTTAACGCAAGATGGCAAAGAAACGGGGAAACACATGAAACCCAACAGTGCAGAGTGGGAAAATTAAAGCCTCTGTCCGCACGTTGAATCTTATTTTGGACTGCTGCAGAGGGGACCATCACCCATCCCCCTCCAAGTGGTCGTTCACATGTCATGACCAATGAGTTCTCCATTCCCCGAGAAGATCCACCCACACACGCTACAAAGATTGCCCGGGCAGATGCCGAAGCCAGCGGCAGGCAGCTCTCATGGCCGCATCGATCCGGCTCCCACTCCTTAAAAAAAAAAAAAAACAAAGGGAATAAAGTGCCTTTTGGCAGCAATCAACTGATAACTGTTTCCCGTGGGTCTGGTGTCCATCTTTTTCTTCCTCAAAATATATGGTAAGAAAAGTATTGTAATAATAAAATTGAAATAATATATAAATGTACTCTTATAATAAGTATTCCTCTAATAACTTATTTTCTTATAGTCTGTTTTAACCTTGTTGTAAAATCCTTCTCGGAATAAATATTTCCTTACATATCCCTATGAGAGAGAGAGAGAGAGAGAGTGTGTGTATTAATCGAATCATTTCCATGTTGAGACGGCATGTGCGCGGCAGGTGCGGAACAGCCGTTGGTCCCCCTCCCGCTCCCGCCTGCGCAGGTACCAATATATCTTCACCCTCGCGCGCCAAGTTCTCGCAGGTGCTGCCCATCATGAGAACGTGGTTGTGGGGGGTGGGATGACGGTGCATGCATATATAACCACCCGCGAAACACTTGCTGCAAACCGCCTTGTCGGCGGTTTGCAACAAACCCAGCTCCCCATTGGGGATGCAAACTACAACCCCGGTTTGCACCAAGCCTTTCTCATAACCACCCACACTCTAGGCACTACGTAGAGTACCTATCCTTGCACTGCTCTGTGTTGATCACACTGTCGTCTATCCAAAGCTTACTACACTCAAATCCTTTTACTTCGCTGGGTAACAGTAACTGTAAACGGAATATTCTCGTGGGACAGTTGAGAAAAGTTTAATGTTTGAGAATTACATTTTTATGTATTTTTATTATAATATATCTTTATTGCATTAGTTAACCAATAGAGTTCACAATGCCACGCAAGGGATGTTGATTTTTTTTTTAAAAAAAAACAAGTTCGCACAAAAGGAGGGAGTGATTGCCTCGTCGCTAACGCCTGTGCTAATATACAGAATTCTTGTGTGATGCATGGGTGTTGATTTAAAAAAAATAAAAAATAATAAGTTCACGTAAAAAGAGGGGGTGATTATTTTTGTTGCCAACGTCCGTGCGAGTACGGGCCTTTCACCCTCGTCGCGTTTTAAATTGAATAAAAAGTAAAAAAAGAAAATTTTGATTACTATGTTCTAGTATAAGGAACTCTATTTTAATAATATAATGTAGATGAAAAAATTAAACTACATCAAAAATATAACTTTAAAATATATTATTTTTTCACTTATATATATATATATAATATTATGATATGACGAGAATTTTTAATACGATCCCGCCATAATATAATGTGAGTTTTTAAATTCAAATTTAAAAACTATCATGACAATCATTACTAACATTGAACACAGACCACCATGATATTGAACACTCGAATACTGAATACCGAGCATCATGATATCGAATATTTGAATATTAATTATTAGAATAATTTTTAAATTTGAATATAAAGATCCAACCTATGTTATGGCGGGATTGTCCCGAACAAATCCCACCGTATATAATATTACTATATATATGCGATCGATGGACGAGTATAAAACTGTCAAATGATCAGTGCGGATGGGAGGGGTATCACATGGGAGGGCTCTCACATGGGTGGTGATATCTTTAGAAGAATCTAGTGATGATTTCGTTGACATCATCACGGCGAACAATCTAGGGATGGGAAGTATGCGGTGGTGCATGCGGGGGAGTCTATCATGTACTGCAGCCGGGTGCAGACAAAGGTATTTATACTTGCTGCTCGGTCGGTGATAGAGAGCAATGTCTGCCGGGATGGGTCATGGGGTCCGAGATATCAACTTGGTGTGGTCCGTCCATGGCAGTTATGGCCTGGACCCTCCCATGTGAGAGTGGGAGATGTGTCACTGTTGACAGCTTAATTTAGGCCGTGAGATCTCCCTCTTCTGTTTGCGACGTGAAGTTTCACATCGACAAGACAGCGTTGCAGGTTTTCTATTTCGAATTTAATTTCAGAAGGCATCAAGTCTACTTTTTCCCTCGTTGTAAATCGTCATAAAGTTTGCCGCAAAACTTTGGTGGGGAAATCATTCAGCAGAGCTGTGTGCAATCGTCTAAAAAAAATCTATTTACAAAATATATATGTAAACGATTATAGCCATCTATTATTATTCATAGACCGTTATAATAAGTTATCTATACAAATATATGTAGATAGTTGAAAAGTGTCTACAAAAATATATGTAGACGACTAGCACAGGTGTCTATATAAGTTTATGTAGACAATTATCCGTCTATCTACATAAACGAAATGTATGTAGACGGTTTGCTCGGTTATCTTCAAAGAGATTTGTAGATGGCTATGTAGCCGTCTACTTCAACATTGTAGACGGACTAACAAGGTGTCTACATATAGTTTTGTAGACGTCTTATAACCGTCTATATATATATTTTGTAGACATTTCATAGCCATTTACGTATGTTTGATTAAAAAAATAAATATCTTAAATTTTAACATTACACACCTGTTAATTTCATACAACTTTAAAAATATGCATAAGCATCCAAAAGCATAAATTATCATACATAGATAATCTAAAATATATAAATGTCATACACAAATCATTCAAAACAAATTAAGTATCTCAAAAACTACAACAAAATAGTGTAATCATCATTATCATCATAATTATCCCCAAACTCATTAGTCCCCTCATGTACAGGAGTAGGCACGTACGATGTGGGACCAGCCAATTGGTTCATGAGAGTTTGCATCTATGCCAGCTAAGTACGCATATCCTCTATCTCCTGCCATCTTGCTCCTCTCTGCACACAACTCCTCCATCTGTTTGTTTTGAACTTATAATTGTTGCACTAAGTGTCGTAATCACCTGAGGAGCTCGATCTCTCTCCCCTGCTATACCAAGTGTCGAACATCTCAACTCTGTCCGCGCTACGAACATGGCCAGGTCTCGTCCCATGACAACTATGAAGGCATCCTCGGTTGAAATGACAGCCATATGGGCTTTACTCTGGAGGTCAGAGATCGTCATCTGGGTCATCTTCTCCTACATAAAAAATTATTTTATTAACAAGAAAAATAACCTTCAATTATAACTAATTGATTATGAATATTTTACATAAGACAAATACACTTACGTAGTGATTGTTGCTTTCATCATCATGACCCACCACTGGGTATATAGTCAAAAAGGTCTTTACATTTCCCCATCCTAAAAATCTCCATGCGATCGGACTCATGCTAATGAATATTTACATGTTCAAATAAATTATATAATCATCATGTAAAAAAACTAATCAATAGAGATATTAAAATTACATTCAGTACATTGAAAAACTTACAAACTCATCTCTTAATTGATATATACTCATCTTCCCCCGTCGATATCTCATAGTTTGATGGGCGTGATTCGGCCTGTTACGCTCAACAACATCTTATAAAGAGGAAGACAATACATATATTTGATGAAATGTTAGATAGAAAATCATAAGTATTATATGCAATTAAACCATATTATTTTACTTGCTCCTCTCTTGGGTTCCACTTTTCACACATTGTTCGTCAATCTGATGGATCAACACCAGTCAGAATGGAGATAACAACATCCTCAAAACTCTTTCCCTTGTAATGCTACGAAATGATAATTACAAAGTTAAAAAAATATTCATTATCAAGATACAAAAAGGAAGTTTTAATCAAATATTACTTTAAAAAAATGACTTACTTTCAACTTTAGCATCCCATGCCAGCCTTTGTGCATGGTAGTCTTATGTTGTAACATCTCCTTATCCGTCTGAAGAGTCCAGTCCCATCGATAGATCATCTACACATATATTACCAATCCAATTTAAATATCTACCAAATACACAATGTCCAATTTTAATATTTAAATTTTTACCTCAAGATCTCCAAATATTGCATTCTTCGTCTCTTCAGAAAGTTTTGAAAAAAACTTCTACCATAGCGCAGCCTGATGACAGTGCCCATATTGCTCACAAAACTTGTCCCTCGCTCACCTACGTCATATCCACCGACCATTGTCACATTCTACTTATGCCCAGGCTCTAACCTCCTCTCTGTGGCACCTTTAGAGGGACCCCAGTGACCGGTCCCCCGACCCCACGATAGTGTCTGTGTGAACATATATACATAAAGCAAGAGGATAGATTTCATGAAACTAAAAGAAATATAAATTACAACGCTACTGAATGTTAAAATATACCTGCTACAGAAGAAGATGCAAATGCAACAGAAGATGCCCCCTGAGAGGTAGGAACAAATGCCTGAGGAGGAACATGATGATGTCCAGCAATAGAGTCTTGAGATGAATCACCTGGCACATCATTCACAGTCCATGATCTCCAAATCCGTGATCCACTATGTGAACTCATATCTAAAAAAGATAGATGCTAATAAATAGTTTAAAATTTACAACAAAAAAAAATCAACAACATCTCCCCTATATCAGGAGCATCATAAAAAAATTATTTATATTTGCATATTCAAATCTTGTAAAAAAAAAATTAAATTGACACATTCACATCCAGTAAAAATTTGTAATTCGACATCCACATGTTTATACATCCTGCAAAAGAGAGATTCACATCCACACATTCATATTCTTCAAGAAAAAAAATTAAGTGGACCAACACATTAACATTTTGCATTATAGCATATAGATTAACATGACTAGAGTTACTATAAACATTGGATATTACAATAGAAAAGAGTAACAGAATTACACCTCACTTAAGTCTCGATATATTCTCCAACTCTCACATTAATTCCTTCAGTTACATCCACATAAAATATTTCTCCAGTTATATGAACATTGTAAGGACCCAAGATCCGAATTACCAGCACCCACTAGTAACCCGAACCTTGAACCGCCACCCACGAGCTGAAGCCCGAAAGGGTTTTAAGAAATGCTTGAGGATAACATATAAGAAAATGCATAAACCACAAGAACTAAAAACAAACAACTATAAATATATTGTCATGGTACAACTCAAAGAAAATACAACAAAAGAAAAGAGTACAACAAGTACGTACACAAAAGAGTACCACTCTTAGTAGCTGAGCAGGTCCAACACTGGAGTGACTCGGCTCCTTAGCACCTGGAGCCGATGACGAACCACCTGAAAGGGAAGGGAGTGAGTCTCAAGAAGAGACCCAGTAGGGACACTAACCCCTACTGGAAAATAGAACAACAAGTGCAGAAAAATAAACTACACTAATGAACATTGCACTAAAACACACAAAACCAGTAGCGTGATGCCCAACTCCTCACAGGCGTGCGTCAGAAGACTGGAACCTCACAGGCTTAACAGCACACAACAAAACATGCAACAACAGTCACACACACTCACATAAGAAGGTAGGACCAGCTAGGGCCTATGGCTTAGCGCCTCGACACCACAGAGTCCTCAAACTCACGTATGCACACTCAGACGCTTTCCCTCATGTCTGGTCCACGACCAGTTTTCCCTTACACCAGACTCAAACGGTGGATAAGGGGCCCCACGGAAAGCGCCTCGTAACCACCACAAGGGGTACGCATTGGACGGAGTCGCACTCGATGCCCAAGCTCACCGACAGAATAGCTCAATATCAGTCATCCAGACGGAGCCCAGCTCATCGTCCGGGAGACACCACACAACAAAACATGGCAAAGCACAACACTGGACAAACGGAAACACTCTCCACGTTTGGCACACCGTGCCGGGAGGCAGACATCGCATCCCCATCGCATGCTCAAGCCTCTCCCATGAGTCGGGCTCAAACTGTTGGGACCTACCTGTGGGGTTAACAGCAATTCCGACTGCCATTAACTAGGGGTGGACGGCGCACCCTATGCTGTTAACCACACCTTGACGGCAAAGAACCTTGCCGCCAAGTTCGTTCTGAAGAACTTGACGGCAATTGTTTTACAATTATCTTTTTACAAATACTTGATTATTATTTTTGTTTATGACAAAATCTTTATCTTATTATAAAAGGCTCTTTACACTGGTAAACGTTCATAAATAGTATAATAGACAATTTTTTCGTAAACATGTATTATACTATATCATCTTTGTTCAGTCAGTTGGTGTCAACACACAAAACTCTTGTGTCGACACACAAAGCTCTGGTGTCGACACACTTTCTTCTTTATCAAATAGTTGGTGTCTACACACAGAGCATAAGTGTCGACACATACCATCTATCTTCGTCTGTGAAAATTTTCTGAGTCCACCATATACATATATCATACTGACTCCAACTCTTGAAAGGTTGAAGTATGATACCAGCTCTGACTCTTGAAAAGTCGAAGTGCAGTACCTACTCCGACTTCTCTACAGTCAAAGTCTCCTTATTCTAACCTAATTTTTTCTAAGTCCACATCAACTAGTATATGTACCATTCTACTCTGACTTTTTAAAATTCAAAGTATGATACCTACTCCGACTTTGTTATAGTCGAAGTGTTTTCGATCTCACCTCGATTACTTTAATTCTATTTCGACTCTTCTAAAGTCGATGTATGATATCAATTGTTGAACAACTGGAGTAGTACTCTGACTCTTTGAAAGTTGAAGTAAGGTATCGACTTATGTTATCCATGATACTCATAAGTTTTAATGATTGTTATCATTCTTGCAAAACTATTAATGTATTATTACTGTGATTAATTTTTTAAATCCTTATGGGATCATCTAATGAATAAAATGAACATTGATCTACACTAAAATATTCTTTTTGCTATCTGTATAATAATCTATCAAATGAGCATTGTACTTCTCTATTATTCTTTCTATTTAATATTTCTTGTCATAAATATTTCTGAAGTTCAATCTAATAGTTTATTCTCTAAAGATAACTATGTGTCTTACAAAGAAACCTGTAAGTGTCTTTCAGAATGTCATGTTTCCAGATTTTAAGGAAAAACTCATTTCCAGTAGTACTGCGCGCCAAGCAGGTGTCCTTTTTCAATGCTCACCTAACTCTGTACTGTTCAAAGGACAGACTTTCTCTGGAAATGATAGATATCTATTAGAAACTACTTGTCTCCTACTTCATTATTATTATATATCTCACAAGACTAACCCTAAGAAAAGGAAAAGACATAGTATGGTGTTTACAGATATTTAGGAAAGCTATCTGAATTAGAACCATGTTGCTACACTCATAGCCTGGAAGCCGTTGAGACTAAAAGACTCAAAGGTCTGAAGATCTGGTGATGGATATCTCAGTTGTCTCAAGTCTCAAGACCAAACATTCAAATTCAAACGGCTACATTCAAGCGAGAAGCTGAAGACTCTGAAGACTATATATGAAGCGGAAGTTTGAAAGATAATTGGAGACAACACACATGAAACACACACGTGAATGAGCATACACGACCACATACTTCAGAGAGAAAAGAGAGAAGCTCACAAGAGCTGAAGAGAGCCTTTTGTTCAAGCCTCGACTTCCTACTCTCTTGCTTTCAGAAGTTCTTGGGTGGCATTCTGTATTCTAGATCTTCTCAGTACACCCTATTAGAGTAAGAAAGAGATAGAGCAGTAATTCTTATTTGTAATCACTTTCTGATCTCCTGTGTTTGCTCATTCTCTGAGCAGACACACTGTGTTCTTTTCAGTGTTGTAACTTGCAGGGGGTTTGTTCCATGTTGTATTCCTCTGTGGAGGGAAGACCTACAGTGGCAGGTGGTTGTAATACCCCTCTGAGAAGGGAAGACTTGCTTGGGAGCAAGTGGGTTATAATACCACTCAGGATGAGAGATGGCCAAGTGTTCTTGGCAGTTAGTGAAAATCCCAAGGGGTTCTTGGGGACTGGATGTAAGACTCTTGATTAATAGGAGGTCTGAACCAGGATAAATCCTTTGAGAACTTGTGTGATTGTTTCCGCCAAGTTTACACTTGTTTCACACACACCACACTAAGTACTAACGATACTATCTAGTGTTATGCATTTTCAGATAAATTTTTAAACTGCAAGAAGTCCTATTCACCCCCCCCCCCCTCTACGACATATAAGCTCCATTTTGATCCAACAACAACAACACTTGCCGTCAAGTTCATCAGCTTCCACAGTTGATATGGCCCTAGGCCGCTCCCCAGGGCAACCAAAGCCCAGAAAACATGATCCGATGATGGGAAACACTTTCCCACATCAATTAATACCATTATAAAGCCGAAGAACACCGATCCAATGCTTGGTTCGAGCAATTCACCCTCAAACGTTTGTTCACGCACACTCCACGAGGTTGATTCTTCAAATCCATCATTTCCTTGTCCGTTCCAAGGCTGCCACGCATAAGGCGACCTCCCACGTTCTCATGTCGGCCACTAGAAGAGGTGGAGAAGGAAAGAGGTGAAGGTGGTGGTGTGGAAGGGGATAGAAGGTGGAAATGGAGGGCCTCGGGTTGCCTTATAAAAATAGGCCCGACACAGGTTGACATCAACCTAGGCTACCGTCAACCACACCACCTAGAACTTGACGGCAACATCGATTGTTGTCAAGACCAAGTTCAACACTAGGAAAGTTCCAAGAATCTGGGATAGACAGCAACATCTGTGTTGTCAAGACCAAGTTGATGGCACACAATGCCGCCGTCAACACAATGTTAATGTCAACCAGTCACTGATCTGAGAAGGCCCATTAAGGGTCCAATAAGCCCCATGGCCTTACAAACATCAATCAAATTTTCTTGATAAGTTTCAACAATGTCATCCTTGGGCACTTTATCATGCATGTTATAATAGTCTCAAGGATGTGTTCTGATAGGAATGATTCATCCTATTCTTCTAGTATCGTCCACATAAAACATCTACTCTACTTGTTGGGCAAGTGCAAATGACTCATTTGTCCCCATTTTTGACTAGTGTTAAGACTGATGATTCCATATTTGTCAACCTAAATCCTTTACCTTCACGATAAACATCTCACCAATCACCCTCAAATAATATAACACATTTGTTATGGTTAAAACACATTTCAACAACATCCTTAAGATGTCCATAATAGCCATCACATTAATTATTAAGATCTACAATCGCACCAACACCACATAGTTCAGTCTACTTTGTGTAATCATCAGTTCTTGTACGAAACCTAAATCCGTTTACAATATAGCATGAATGTGATATGCAATTCTTGATGGTGTTTGTGACAAAACTTGGATATTTTGAGTGCAGCGAGGATCATTTGCATCTTTTAATTCTTGAACATAACTTTGAAACCATGTTCTAAAATCTTTCTAAACCCCTCTACAAGTTTCTAGTTTTCGCCTGTATTCAACAAAAAAGGGATCAATCTCTTCAATCTGTTTCAAAATATACATGTGTGCCAACTGCACTTCTTCCTCAGATAACGCATCATTCTCAACTTTACCCTTCAAAAAATGTTCAGAGGGATTGAAGATTGACAAGGATTCAACATCGTCCCTATGACTGAAAGCGCCATCATCATTTCTTTCTGTACGATTAAACCGAGTAACTATGTTGGGCAAGTACATGGAGTAGAACAAAATATATAGTTTTCTCTACAAGATAGCCTTCTACAATTGAACCTTCCGATCGTGCTTTATTGCGTACATAATCTTTCAATTTCTTCAGGTATCGTTTTATAGGATGCATCCACCAGTATTGAATAGGACTAGCAATTCTGGCTTCATACGCCAAATGCACTATCAAATGAATCATGATAGTGAAGAATGACAGTGGAAAATTTTGTTCCACCTTGCATAGTGTTAATGCTACATCGGCTTCTAACTTAAGTAGATGATTAGGCTGCAGAACATTGAAACATACATCTTTAAAGTACATACTCAACTCAGTAATTGGGTCAGTCACATCTATATGAACAATGTCACGAAGTGCCAAAGGTAGCAACACTTGCATATACACATGAGAATCATGACTCTTAAACCCTATGAGCTTTCCCTTTGCAAAGTCCGCAAACTTTAATAATAAGATGAATGCCCATCTTGGACTTTAATGTTCCCTAAAAAGTCTCAAATTTATAACTTTTGTGTTCTATTCAATGTGTAAATCATTGCAGGTGGTTTCCCTTCATGATCTTTCATCACTTGAAGTTGTGGACATATCCCCCAATTTTCTAAGTCTATTCGTGCCTTAACAGTGTCCTTACTATAACTAGATCCAAGGAGATTCAAAGTAACCAATAGATTGTTGTTGTAATACCTTGGGTTTCCACTACTTTTTGGTGGCTGACTCCTAACGTGTCCAGTTGGGGCGATGCGTTAGTGAGGTGTCAGTGGGGTCTGACGCGTTAATGTTCTTAAGGCGTCTGTGCCCTGTGACGTATTTAGTCACTTCGTGTTCTGTGTTGCATCTGGTCAGCGGGACACATTAGTCTTCTCTTGGGGGTCATCTGACATCTATCAGTATGGCAGGTGTGTCAGTACGACATGTTTGGTTGTCGCGGTCGTCCATGCGGACGCGTTGGTATCATGGTAGAGGTGCTTAACTCGTTAAGGTTGCTAATGAGGTAGGTCACTTTGACGTGTTTTGGGTGCTTAAGGCTTAAGGCCTTGGCATGTGCTCATTCTTTTGCTTCTCCCCTCTCCTGTCTCCCTTCTCCCCCCTGGTGGAAGATCTCTCCCTCTCCCTCTTTTGGTGTGTTTCGAGCAACGTTGAAGTGGCTCGACATTGTGCGGCTTGCGTGGAGAGAGGAGCAGGTGGCCATTCACACGAGAAGGGCCCCAACGGGTCTATTTCTTCATCCAAAAGTAGGGATTGCTTGTACCCTTCTTGATCTGGGTGGATTGGGAGTTTGTCATGGTTTGTAGTTGGTTTTCTAGCTTCTCTTTGCTCCCCTCCCCTGTGTGGTGTGTTTATTGTAGTTCGATGACCATTGGGATGGCTTGATCCTAGGGCCGGGCATCAAACTGGTAACGCGTCAGGTAGCCCGAACGCGTTACCAAGACGATGGCATCCAACCACTTGGACGTGTTAACTTTTCGGGTTGTCGCGGTCAAGGTGTCTGATGCATTAGTGTTTCTGTGGCGTTGCCTTGACCCGACATGTTACTGTGGCGTCGGTTGTGGCCAACGTGTTAGCGTCTATGTTTCCTCGGCTAGTTGTCGGTGCTTCCCGTGGTTCCGGTTTGGGGTATTGGTGTGGACCTCCCAGGTTGGCTTGCCCTTGGGATCTTCAGGTGGGGAACGTGATAGTTGCTTCTGTAACACCCCTCTCTAACCTGGTTCAATCATACCGACTTATGTTGGACTCGAGAGAGACATTGCAGTGGGAACATACCCAACATTAGCATGTAGAAAACACCTGGTTAAGTTATACACAAATAGAATAAAGATATAATAGTGGAAGATAAATTCATTACCATCAACGAAACGTCTAACACCATAGTCTATACAAAGGTAATGTACAACATAACATGAAATAACAAGTCATAACCAGTCCAACTAAAATATAACAAATTCCATTACATCAATCCTCACATAAATCTCTGAACATCCTCAAATCTAATCCTCCTACTCAGAGTCCGAATGGACAATCTCCTCAGTCACGGGATCCTCATCCTCTCCAAAAATGTTGACAAGTATGAGTCTACTCAGACCCAGCAAGTAAACAATAGCAATGCTCATAATCTACATATACGTTAAGCTAAATCAAATGTGCCATCATATGACTATACTCATTCATACATGGTATATATCCATAACCCTATCATTTTCTCATTCTAGCATAACAATTCCTACATTAACATGAACACTATATAATCATAGAGATATCTAGCATTCAACATTTTCGGGTGAATGTTGATGGTGCATTCAAGTTGACATCGGGTGAAGCTGGAGGCGGAGGCATTCTTCGTGACCATGAGGGCAACATGTTCTGTGCCTTTGCCCGGGCCTACCATGGTTTAAGTTCTAGTCTCGCCGCTGAAGCCTTGACATTTAGGGACGGAATTTTCATTTGCTGCAGCAAAGGAATTTCTGAGGTATTGGTTGAGACAGATTCACACAACCTCCTTCAGATCGTTACTGGACAACACTCTTGCCCTTGGGACCTGGCCTGCATAATGCAAGATATCACTGCCAAGACCCAGGAGCTGCAGGTAGAAATCACTTATGTCCCCCGAGAAGCCAACAAAGTTGTGGATTGTTTGGCAAGCCTTGCATTATCCTGTCCTTCTCTTGTCACCTGGAACTCTTGGGCCGATCCGCCCCCTGTTGTTAAGGATCCCTACGACCATGATAAGGTGGGGAATCCTTCTATTAGGCCCTAGGCTGCCTATGTACCTCCTCTCATCTCATATATGAAAACTAACTTCTAGCCGCTTGGGGAAGGTAGTGGCCCTCTCACACCATGAGGACGCCCCTACCTACTCCTTTTTTTGGCTATATTAAAAAAAATATATCTAGCATTCAACATAAGCATGAGGTTGATTATATCAAATCTAAAAGGTATCATTTATGCATGATACTACATATTGTCATGGTTCCATAATCATCATTTATCATATGCTTGCTGTTGAGTTATGGTTATGTGAATAACCATAATCATTATTTTGATAATGATTGTTTTGATGGTGACATAATCATTGTTCATCTTGTTGATATCATAATATCATTGTTTTGTGGTGAACTTAAGTGCTTTTATGTTGCATATCCTTTTATTAATGTTTTTAAATCATAGACAGAATGTTCACATTGAAAACTTGCTTAAATGAATATCGGATGTTCATATTTGGTCTTGAACAGCCAAAACTGTGACTTCGGATGTCACGAAGCTAGGATTCGACTGATTATATTTTGATCACAGTCAATTGAAGCCAAGATTTGACTGGGACTTCGACTGATCACATTTTGGTCACAGTCAGTCGAAGCACAGACATTCGGATGTTCACATTTACACTTGGTCTATAGAAACAATGACACTTTGTATATTCATGTTATAGTCTTTACTAGTTGAAGCTAAACATCGATCAATTGACTCATGTTTAACATCGATTTGTTATCATATCGATTGCTGATCAATTCAAACATCGATTGTCTTATGTTTAACATTGATTGTCATCATATCGATTACTGATCAACTCAAACATCGATTGCCTTATGTTTAACATCAATTGTCATCATATCGATTGTTGATCAACTCAAACATTGATTGTTGTAAGCTTCACATTGATTACCATGTCCATATTAATTGTTCTTAAGCTTATATCAATTGTTGTAAGTCTAATATCGATTGTTGTTATCAATTGAAGTATATAATTGCCTTTTCTACTTAATACTTAAAGATGCTATCTGTGTAGGATATCATGTGACTGACACGTGTCTCACTTAAGGTGCTTGGTACTCACGTGTGAGACCCGGCCCTCTCGGGCCCTTAGCCCTGTCCTCAGGGTCGCGACGGACCCCTTGGTCACGACATTGTCGTGCCAGAGGAGCCAGTCGTGACATGGTTTTGGTCACAGCACACCTGGACATTGCATTCTAGTCGCAACAGGGGTGGGCGGCGAGTTCTTGTCGTGGCATCTGGAGGCAACGCAACTACTTTTCTGACCGTTCTGATTGCTATCTTTTCTGTCAAAATGGCCTTGTCGGGTGTCATGCGCGTATAGAGTTGATGCGACCTGGTAGGCTGTCACATTCTGGTTTTCCCAGTCTTCGAGGTTTAACTACTTTTGGTGTCGCACCGGGGTAGGGCGTCGCGACATGGTCATTGTCGCGCCGACCCAACCCGTCGTGTCTCTGGGCCCATCAGTTTAAAATCGAGACAAACACCCATTTCTCCCCCTCTCCTTCCTTTCTTCTTTCTTCTTCTTCTTCCTTCTTCCCTTCCCCGAGCTCCCATTGTGTTCATGGTGCTCGTGGCGAAGAGGTGATGTCCCCTTGGTGTAGGCGACATCCGTGTGGTGCTAGGAGCGAGGAGGAGGTGCCCATTCTGACGTAAAGGCCCCAACGGGTCAGCTCTACTCCTTGAGGTAGGGACCCTTGTCTTCCTCTCGTTCTAGCATGCTCCATTCCCCTTGATATTTCTTGTTTCTCCGTGGTTTTGGGGTTGTGGGGTATGTGAGGTCCATACTCGTGGTGAATGAGGTTTCCCTCGAGTGTAGTTATCCATGTAATGCATGACTCGTAAGGTTGAGGGTGGTTTGGTTGTTTTATAAGCTTTCCCACATGTTTCCCATGCTTCCCTCCCCCCTGTGGATGCATTTGTATGGTTTTTGGGGTGGTCCTTGGGAGGAGAGTCCCAGGACCCCTCTCGGCTAAGGTCGTGACCGGTATAGGGGTCGCAATGATGTCGTGACCAGTATGGCCGCCACGACATCATCGCGACGTCCTAGGGCATCGCGACATTGTCATGACCGGCCTTGGCATTGCGATAGCATCACGTCAGCCTGTGGCATTGCGACAGTGTCACGACGGCCACGGGCGTTGTGACAGCATCAGAGACAAGTAAGTCTTGCGGAGATTCGTTTCTCGTAGAGTCTTCGCTGTTTCTGGTTCTTTCTGTACCTGTAGCACTAGTGCTAGTTTCCTAGTACGGTCCTACACTATTCGTTCGCCCGGTGCTTGGCACCTGAGGGCTTGTCCCATGAGAGAGGTTGTTACCATTTACCTGGGACCCCTATCCCCGTGCGCCTGTTGAGGGAGTACTCCTGGCAGCGGGCATGCTCGAGTCACAGACTCTAGAGTAGAGGAGAAAATGGTGGTTAGGACAACATCGTTGAGTCATTTGAAGAGCTCACTTGGTTGGTCTGGGACGTCGAGGCCTTTTTGGAGTCTTCCCGGTGCAAGCTAGTCAGTCCTTCTTCTCACTGCCTTGCTCTTTATGGCCCCAGAACCACTTAGAGAGGCTAGGCATGGGACCGTAGTCCGTCCAGACTACGGTAGTTACTGTTGTGTTACTTGTGTTCCTGCCCCCACTCTGACGAGAGTAGAGGTTTGGACCTGGGTCGAGGGTAAGACGTCAGTGGACACTCCTAACCGAGTGACTAGTGGTAGTGGTTTCCGTAGCTAGTGTTGCTTGTCCAGGCAGGGTTCCCTCTGTTTGTGTTTATAGCCGTGTGGTGGTCATGACGTGCAGGTCATATGGAGTTTCTGACCGCAGTGTTCTTCCGTACCGTCGCTACTTAGTTAGCTTTGCTTTCGTACTTTCTTGAGTAGAGTAGAATATATATAGAACTGATGTCATTTACTTTATTTATATATTCTTTTCCGCCTGTTAGAGCCAGTAGGAGATTGGTAGTCCCTACTGAGCTTCGGTTGTGAAGCTCATTCCTTCCTTTTCCAGATGAGACTTCTCAACAGCGGCCGGGTTCACGTCGGGTGGAGGAGGCGGGGCGGTAGTCATCGTCCCCGTAGCTAGCATTAGGTTTCCCCCTTCAGTTGTACTTCACCCTCGGGGTATGCCCCTAAGGGCTCTGTCCTCCCTCTTTTTACTTGTACTAGTTGTGTGTGTGTTGGGACTGTACCTAGAGCGATACATTGCGGTCTTGCTCTTCTTTCTGCTTTCGCGTTTGTGCTCCTAGTTCAGTAGTTGATGTTTATTTCCTTTACATATTTTGTTAGACTTGTGTTATAGCCTTTCCGGGTACTTGGATCCATTGGCGGTGACCGTGAAAATCGGGTCCTCGGCTTGGGTTGAGGGTCGGGTTCTCAGGGTCGTTATATCACGCGTCCCCAAGTACTACGCCAAATGATAAGGGCTATAATTGCCCTTGTCTCTTCTGAAAAAGGGTGTGCACCTAGAAACATGACAAGAGCGTGCCGCCAGGAGAAAAAGGGGAGAAGAAGAGAAGAACAAGAAGTAGAAGAGGAAAACCTTGTGCTGAGGAGAAGCTTGAGAGGAGAAGCTTGTGGTTGTAAAGACAGATCTGAGAGTTGGAGAAGTATTTCAGAGTCTGTAATTCTTGAATTGGGTATTTTACAAATTCATTGTGTGTGATATGTGTAAGTGTTCTACATAGATCACCTGATTGTCTTATTCTCTTTTTACACTTATATTGGGATAGATCATGCTAGAGGATCTACTCCCTGTTTGAGCTTATTCTAGTTGTAATTGGATCCGTCATGGTCCAAAGGTTTAGCACTATGTGCTCAGGCTTTTGAGCCGTCGTGCTCAGATTGCTAAGTCGTCGTGCTTAGAGGTTTTGAGCTGTCATGCTCATTGCTTTGAGTTGTCATGCTCAAAGGTGTGTTGGAGCCATCGTGCTCTGGTCTGTGTACTTGAAATTGCGTAGTGGTTTCCTTCGTCGTGGGGAGGTGTACGTAGGAGACACTAGTTGTGTTCTTCAAACCACCTTAAATTCTCTGAGTAGTGGTTTGTTTGTGGTTTGATTTCGTGATCTGCACTCTACCTACACACCACTAATCTGATCAGGTTGATATATGCGAGTTACTTATTTTTATTCCACTGCCATTTACTTAGATCTACTAATTCACACTCACATACACCTTATTCGATCCCAACAACTGGTATCAGAGTAGGCAGAGTTCGTACTCTAAGCTGTTTGTGGAATTGCCTGTGTTTCTGGTGTTATCTTGTTTAATCGCTTGCTCAATTTCTATTTCTAATCTCATCTGATTACTTTGATCATGGATTCCGGAGGATTCATTGTAGAAGGTCACTCAGTTAATAGGCCTCCATTTTTTGATGGTAGTGTTTACTCTTATTGGAAGAATAGGATTATGGTATTTCTTCGAGCAAAGAACTATGAAGTCTAGAGAATTGTGGAGAAAGGACCAGTAGAAGTAACTGGAGATGAAGACACATGGACAAGGGAGTAGATCGAAAGGGCAACCTTGAACTATAGTGCCATGAACATGTTACAATGCACCATCCATCCAAAAGAGTATTCAAAGATTTCAATGTGTAAGTCTGCTAAAGAGATGTGGGAAAAATTAGAATTGTTATATGAGGGCACATCTCAAGTTCGCGAAACAAAAGCAAACATGCTAGTTTCTGATTATGAATTGTTTATCATGAAATTTGATGAAAATATCTCTAAGATGTTTGCTAGGTTTATGGTCATCATGAATAGTCTTAGAGCTTTGGGTAAGGAATACTCAAATGAAGATTTGGTAAGGAAGATTTTACGTTCTCTATCTCCTATGTGGCACACTAAAGCAACAGTTATTGAGGACTCAAAGGATTTATCCAAAATATCATTGGATGCACTCATTGGATCCTTAATGACTTATGAACTAAATCTAAAGAGATCTGAAGGACACATGTTGAAAACCAAACCTACTGCTCTTAAAGTTCCTCTAGCAATAAAGGAAAATCTCAAGAGATTTCTGAATCTGAACAATCAGAAAAAAATGAGCTTATTGTTTGTTACAGGTGTAACAAGCCTAGACATATGAAGAGTGATGTCCAGAGGCCGAAAAGGACAAGCTCAAAAGTCACAAGAAGGAATTTCACAAAAATAAGAACAGAGCCATGGTGGCTACATGGTCAGATGAAAATCAAAGCATGAAAAGCACTGAAGAATCCTCTAGTACAGAAGGAAATGGAATTTGCTTCATGGCTGGATGTAGTGAGGAACAAGTAGATATCTCTTTTGAACTATTTACCATTAAAGATTGGCAAGAGGCATATGATAATTTAGTAAAAAATCTTTCTAAAATGAGAAAAAAATCTCTTAGTTAGAAGCTGAAATTGCAAACCAAATCAAAGAAAATGATAAATTGCTAAATCTTATTGATGATTTGAAATTGAGGGTTCAGAAATCGAATAAAGAGATTGTTAATTCTGTTAAGAAATTTGAAGACAAGCAAAAGGAAAATCAAGAAAGTTTCATTCAAGTTGAAAAACTCAACCAATGCCTTAAGGAAAAGGAAGAGATCATCAAAAACTTCACACAAGGCAAAGAAAATCTGAATGCTCTAATTGGAGTAAAAATGAATTCAAATAAAGATGGTTTAGGTTTTGAACCAAAAAAATCAAATAAAATGTAACGACCCTCTTTATATCGGTATGATTATACCAATCATCATCGGTACAAAGGGCCTCATTACAGTGGGATAATAACCCAACACTAACGATAGGTTGATATGTACATGAATAGCAAATGAGTACAACAGAAATAAAAGAAATAACTCATTCTCATTCCATCATCATCACACATTCCATAGTCTATATAGCAAGAAAAGAAATGACAATGCTCACATTATTATAATTTCAAAAGAACTACATTGTCTATAACATTGTCCATATGAATAACATTATTCAATCTATGAAAGAGAAAGTACAACTATCTAGTAAACTCCACAAAAGCTACTCCTCGCGCTCGATGTCGCTCCTCGCTATGCCCTCCTCCAATGTGGGAACACCTGTCTCACCTGTACGCCGAAGCAAGTATGAGTCTAAAAGACCCAGCAAGCAATCTAAAGACTCAACCTTACATATATCACACACATGTTAAACTACCAAACAATAAAGAAACACATGCTATCATTTAAACCATAACGATTTACATGGCACATGCTTTACATAATTAACTACACATGAATCATCCAAACATTATCCATGTTATGGTACAACTCTACCAACTAGAGCATGGAGTTAAACACAAAGTAAGGAGCAACCTAGCATGATATCTATTCATATTTCACGTGCACTTTTCATATTCAATTACACATTTTGTTTGTTGTTTTAATATAAATAATCCACAATTACACATGATATCACATTTTATTAAACATGAATTGAAAGTTTAAAACATATTCAAGTTGGTTAGCAACCATATACAATTTAAGCATGGAACTATGTACTAAGTGAATAGCATGTCTATCATAGAACTTAGACATTCTTTCATGTATTTATCACAATCATAATCACACTTTACTTGCTATTTTGACATGAATTAAATACAATTGCATGGTTTTACATTTGTTCACATGCTATCTTATTTATTTAACAATTTCACATGCTCATCTTTCACATTGCACAACTTACATGTTTACATACACACATTCACATATGCTACTACGTGGAGGTTATTAACTTATATAATATGATACTAAACATGATGTTGCATCAACATATTAACACATGAATGATATAAATGTACACATCAACATATTAACATATTACCTTAGTTTTTCACATGCATTTACTCTCTCACTTACATTCACTTTCACTTACATAGGGTTTCACACACTTTTCACATATGTTTCACTTATCACATGTCACTTCACTTGCACTTACCATGTGCCACATTCACATGTTACACTTTACACTTTATTCACATTTTATCACTTAAATTGTCGTGACACATAGTCCTAACGACCATCTAGAGAACGCACGCACCCATATCACATAGCACATATCACATAGCACATAGCACATCACATCACTTGACACATACCCACCACCTGGGCAATCTAGTAGCGAATCTTGATAACTGTGCAGACCGGGAGAAGTCCTCTCCACCGTATCCAGTGGTACTTGTCCACCTCTAGGGTTTCATCCTAATGCCCTTAGGATATATTTCACAAACATTGAGCCTTCCATAGGGACTTTTGTATGCTACAGCTCTCAGACCTCTATGGTAGCAGTGTCAATCTCGGCCCAATTTTACACACTCACTTTATCACATTTTATCACATTGTTTACATATTTCACATGTACTATTTAATCATTTTACATGCATTATTTAACAATTGCACATGCTCAATTGACCTAACATGATACTACTGTTCACAGTAATAAAAAAAACTTATATCACTATCCTAGACATGCTGTTAATTACTGAATCACACAAGATTAATTTAACATGCTCATTATGACTATTTCCATGGTTTAACTAATAATTACACTTTCTGTCATCAAAATAGATCCAAATTGTTATCACAGGATATAAATAGGAAACATGTTGCATGTTCAATTTTTCAGATTTTTTGGGTTTGTAAAATAATTATAACAATTAAAAAAGATTGCAGGTACATTCATCATTAATTTCCCTTAAGTAGAAATTACAGTATAACAGTCAAACCTAACAGTGCCAATACTTAAAGACAGTCATTACATGATTACAAAAAATATTATGAAACCCTAACTCACAACAGATCTATTTACATAGATTAAACAGGGTCATATTATGCTCACAGTTCAATTACCAAAATTTTAATATTTAACAAAAATCATAAAAATTCAGTACGACCTCATGATATGACCTAATGACTGTTCCTAATCACATCAAATATTTACAGCATTCACACATACCCGGAAGTCAAATAAACACCTTAAAGAGATCAAACAACAGTTCTTTAAAACCCTGAGGAACTTGGCAGCACAGTGTGTGTCGCCAACTATGTAAACGGCACACTCTGGTGCCGCCAACACAGGAACTTGGCGGCACAGTATGTGGCCGCCAACTTCCTGTCTGCAGACCATGCAGACAGCACACAATTTCAAGGGAAATTTGGAGGTTCCAGAACACGAGGAAAATTCTGGAAAAATGTTAGGACCTAAGGGGACATGAGTAGGATTGACATCCATGGGTTACTTGCCTCTAAATAAATCCACAGAGATCAAATCTTGCTGGCGAAGCCCTCCTCGGCCTAGCAAAGAAGATGCTCAAAACCTCTCCAGATCCAGTCCTTCTGTTGATGTAGATTGATCCTCGAAGTTGGGAATGCTTCTTCTATGTATGGGCTATTCTCCAGTCGGTGCAGATCTCCAAAGAACCCTTCCAGTCACCGGATCCAGCTCCTCAAAGAACAACTTTTCTCCACAAAGGCTCTAAGGTTTCACAAAGACCAAAACGACATGATCCGGCTGAACCAAGGTGTTTTATTGAGCTGGGTAGGTTGGGTACGCTTTAGGGTAGGTCTCGTATGATTATAGACGGCTTTCCTAAACTGGAACCAAACGAAACGCAGGCGTAACCAAATCTGAAACCGTCATACAGCTGGGAACTTGGCGTCCACCTATGGTGCCCCCAACAGGGGGGTTGGCATCCATCGATCTGGACGCCAACTTCTCTGGCCCAGGCAATCAGTGGCCAGCATGTTGCCGCCAACTGTACATCTCGGCCAGAAAATAAGTATACATTAAAATGGTTGTACCAACACATCATAAACAGTTTAGTGGTTACGAGAATAAGTAGATATCATATGCACAAAGTTAATCATATACATATATACGTGTACACAACATAATTGCATACAACATGCATGGATTAGATAAATATAACATGTACATCGGTAGTTAGATAATGTATGCACATTTAAATAAATACATGTATGAAAAATAACTCATATGCACTTACAGGTATATAGTAGTAATTACATATCATATGCACAACATTACTTAAATATAAAATGCATGGTTTCTAATTAAGTACAATATGTACAAGATTAGTTAATTACTTATATTCACAGAAAATAATATATATATATATATATAATTACATATGCACATCTAAATAAATACATTACATGCACGGAGTATCACATATATATTCATACATATCCATGGAATAAATAGTATAATATGCACATCAATAGTTAGGTAGTATATGCATAGTATTATTAAGATGCAATATGCATAAGGTTAATTAAGAACAGTCTATACAACAATAGTTTCTTTGCATATGCACACTTAAATTGACATATATATTATATATATATATATATATATATATATATATATATATATATATATATATATATATGCACATGCACACAACATAGTTACATACATTATGCATGGAATAGGTAATTACAATATGTACATCAATAATTAGATTCAACATGCACTTTTATACGCATTACATGCATAGAAAATTAACTCATATATACCTACAAGATGTATAACAATCTTCACATATTTTATGCACAACATTACTTAAATATAATATACCCAAGTTTTTTTAGTAATCACAATATGCACAAAATTGGATAATTACTTATTCTCACATAAAATAACATATATATGCACATGAGTAATTTAGAAATTGTAATATGCACAATTTAATACGCACACTATATACATAACTAGTAACTATCACATGCACAATATAAAATGAATAAAATTCGGGGGTCTCACATAAAATGGGTTCTTTTGAAAAGAAAGCAAAATCATCAAAAATCCCTCTTATAAATTTTGCCAAGGCTAGTTTGTCAGCAAACAAAAATCAAATGCAAAACCAAAAGAACTAGAGAGGTCGACACACACTACCCAAGTCGACCTATCTCATTCATAAAAAAAAAAAAATCAGTACATAAAAATTCTTATAAAAATAAAAAAAATTACAAAAACTTAAAGAATCACTTTTCTTATGAAAATTGGAATTTCTACACATCACCTAACTCAAGATGGAATAATTCTTGGAACCAAAGGTACTATGGCCACCAATGGTTCAATCCTCCTTTTTATCATTCATACTTTCCTGTTTATCAACATAATTTTGTGCCTAGATTTTCACATTGGAATAAACATGCTAAGAGGTATAATTTTTAGAATTCTAAAAGACAAAGAACTGAATATGTTGTTCCAAACCACATTGTGAAGAAAAACATTCAAATATGGGTTAGAAAGGACTTGCTTTCTCTTTTGAATGAAGCTGATGGTACCAATCACATCTGGGTACCAAAAACCTTTCGTGTGTAATTTTAATGTGCAGGAAAGTCATATATCCAACTTAAATATCTAGTACCTCGATAGTAGATATTCACGACACATGACTGGGAATAGAAATAAATTCTCATGTTTGATTGAAAAGGAAGGTGGATTAGCCATCTTCGGGGGTAAGAATAAGGGAAAAATAATCGGTAAGTCTTCCATAAATTTGAGTGATAATGTTTAGTTACTTGAAGGATTGAAATACAATTTGCTTAGCATTAGTCAATTGTGTGACAAAGGTCACAAGGTTCTTTTTTAATCTAATTCATGTAAAATAATTGACTCTTCTTCTAAGAAAGTCAAATTGGTTGGAAAAAGAGAAAAAAATGTTTGCATGGTAGATTTAGATGACAATTCTTATAAAATATTTGCTTGCTTGCAAATAAGAATGAGATTGTATGGTTGTGGCACAAAAGATGAATTTAGTAAAATGTCTTTCTGAATCTTTAACAATCATTGAAAATCAAGTTTGTGGGATATGTGCTCAAGGAAAACAAATGAGAAAATCTTTAAAGTATTCAATGATGTACTTACATCTAGACCACTTGAGTTACTTCATATGGATCTTTTTGGTCTACCCAGAACTCAAAGTCTCAGTAGTAATAGATATGGATTTGTAATCATTGATGACTTTACAAGATACACTTGGGTCTTATTCTTATCGCATAAAAGTGATGCATGCTTAGAATTCAAGAAATTTTACAATTCTGCCTTAGTGGGTTTGTCCTTCAAAATAAAGTCCATCTTAACAGATCATAGGGGTGAGTTTGAAAACAAGCTATTTTTTTATCTATGTACTGATCTAGACATATTTCATAAGTTTTTCTCTCCTAGAACTCCAAAACAAAATGGGGTTATAGAAAGAAAAAATAGAACACTTGTGGAAATGGCCAGAACTATGCTCTTAAAAAAGCAAACTGTCTAAATCTTTTTGGGCTGAACCTATAAATACAACTAATTTCATTTTGAATAGAGCATTGTTAAGACCAAAGATCAGAAAAATCCTATATGAATTGTTAAAGAGTGTGTCCTACTTCAAAGTCTTTGGATGTAAATGTTTTGTTCATAATAACAACAAAGAAAATCTTGATAAATTTGATGCCAAGAGTTTTGAATCTATTTTCTTAGGATATTCTGAAAATTCAAGCGAATGTAGAGTTTACATTCTGAAAAATAAGACTGTAGAAGAATCTCCACATGTCACTTTTCATGAGAATTCCGTAAAAACTGATATTTCTAACTCTTGTAGGGTTCCACTTTGTGATGATGAAGATGATTTTCTTGAAAATCCATCAACAAATCTTGAAGAGCAAGAAGGACCAAGTGAATATGAGGTTATTCAAATACCTACCACAAGTGATTCAGTTAATCATGTTCCTGAAATTCATGCAAATAATGAGCTAATTTTTGAACCCAAATTCTTAAGGGACCATCCTCTTGCAAGTGTTGTTGGTAATTTGAAGGATGGAGTTAGAAAAAGATCATCTTTTCAAACTATAATAAATCAGAACTTGGTGGCACTAATTTCTCAGGTTGAGCCCAAATCTATTAATGAAGTTTTGTCTTGTGAATACTAGATAAACGCTATGCATAAAGAACTTTATCAATTTGAAAGAAATCAAGTATAGGACTTAGTACCAAAACCTTCTAACCAGACTACTATCATTGGCTCAAGATGGGTGTTTAGAAATAAATTGAATGAGTCAGGTCAAATTGTTAGAAATAAAGCAAGACTTGTTGCTCAGGGGTACAACCAAGAATTTGGTATTGATTTTGACGAGTCATATGCCCCTATAGCAAGGCTTGAAGCTATTCGAATCTTTTTTGCATTTGCTGCATTCTTGAAATTCAAAGTTTTTCAAATGGATGTCAAGAGTGCATTCTTGAATAGTTACATAAAATAAAATACTTTTGTCAAATAGCCCCTGGTTTTGAAAATGATAAATTTTCTAATCATGTTTTCAAGCTTAATAAGGCTCTCTATGGTTTAAGATCTATTCTTGTAAATAAAGGTTACATTAGAGGAAAAATTGATCAAACTCTGTTCACAAAAACTTTAAATAATCATTTTATTGTTGTTCAAGTTTATGTAGATGATATCATTTTTGGATCAACAAATAATGCTCTGTGTACTGATTTTGCCCATCTTAGGCAGTCTGAATTTGAAATGAGCCTGATGGGTGAACTCAAATTTTTTCTAGGTTTGCAAGTGCATCAAACTTATGAAGAAATATTTCTGAGTCAAATAAAATATGTCAAGGAACTAATCAAAAGATTTTATTTTCAGCACATCAAGCCATCTAGCACACCAATGGCTACAAATGTAAGACTTCAAATTGATGCTTCTGGAAAGTCTGTCGATGCCAAAATTTACAGAGGTATGATTGCCTCCCTTCTTTATTTGACTATTTCTAGACCAGACATCCAATTTAGTGTATGTATGTGTGCTAGATTTTAAGCAACTCCTAAGGATAGTCACATGACTGCTATTAAGAGGAGCTTTAAATTTCTTCTTAATTCATGTGATATAAGGCTTTGGTATCCTGCTGGATGCAAATTGGATTTGATTACACATAGTGATGTTGATTATGTAGGGTGCAAACTTAAAAACAAAAGTACTAATGGTTTGTGTTTATATCTAGGTGGTTGTTTTATTTTTTGGGCTTCTAAAAAGCAACACTTTGTAGCTCTCTCTACTGCAAAAGCTGAGTATGTTGTAGCTGATAGATGTGGAACCCAGGTTCTTAGAGTCAAACATTAACTCCTAGATTATAATCACACATTAGGATGTATTCCAATTCTTTGTGATGGCACTAATGCTATAAATTTGTCCAAAATCCCATTTAGCACTCATGCATAAAGCACATTGATATCAGACATCATTCCTTTGAAATGAGGTTTCAAAGAAATCTTTTGAAACTCTATTTCATTAACACAGAAAAATAAATTGCAGACATCTTCACTAAACCTCTCTCTGAAAATAGATTTACATCTCTTAGGAGATAGCTTGTTTGTGCAAATTCAACCATCCTTTGATCCTTTCAATTCCAGTTTGTAAATAACAACATTCTTGCTTTACGCCAATAAATTCCCAATCCTAAATGGAATCATTTTTATCACAATGCACATATCGAGGGGCAGCCTTGTCATTCAATGACACACTCTTATTGGTTCTATCTTCACCTTATTCACTTCTTCACCAATAACTTTCACTCTTTGCATCTGAATCAATGAATCTTTATGATATTCTTATATGAGAGATTTCATACATAAATACTAAAATACTTGTGCACCTAGTTTAGTTTTAAAAATACAATCTAAGAACAAGGTTATGCCAATCTTTAATTTGAAACACATTTAAACTGAGTTACAAAACATTTATAGACACATGAGTAGCTTTAGTGTTTAACATATGTATGTTTTGATGCTTTACCTTTAACACTCGATAAGAATAATTTTTCTACACTCATGCTCATATCTACTTTAATCAATGAACATATGTTCTTGCATAATTTTTTAAAAAGATGATCAGATAAATAGAAAAATACAGACAAAGCAATGAAAACTTCATTCTATCACTGAGTAACCAGGTTCATTTCACCTAAACAAGTGTCTTGGCTCACATCAAAAAGTGAACAAACAAATCTTTTCAACTCTATATAAGATAATGAAGGTTAAACCACTGTGTAATCAGGGGGTCTTGCATTGGATAAATGCAACCTCTTGCACTGAAAAGTGAGATTTGACCAAGTTATTTGTGCATTCTCTATAGAAAAATAAAAGAAAATTTCAAGTATAAACAGGACAAACTAAACTGTAAGACCCGGCCCCCTTGGGCCCTTGGCCCCGTCCTCAAGGTCGCGATAGGCGCCTTGGTCGCGACATGGTCGCGCCAGAGGAGCCTGTCGCGACAGGTTTCAGGTCACGACGCGCCTGGCTGTCACATTCCGGTCGCGACGGGGGTGGGCGTCGCGTTCTTATCGCGCCGTCTGAAGGCGATGCGACTGCTTTTCTGACAGACTTGACCGCTGTCCCGTCTGTCAGAATGGTCTTGTCGGGTGTCAGGTGCGTACAACGTTGACGCGACCTGGTCAGCCGTCGCATTCTTGTTTCCCGGTCTTTGAGGTTTGACCGCTTTTGGGGTCGTGCCGTGGGTGGCTGTCACGACATGCTCGCGATGCCTTCGGGCATCGTGACGTGGTTGTTGTTGCGTCGAGCCGACCCGTTGCATCTTGGGGCCCATCGGTTTAAAACTGAGGGCTGTGCCCCATTTCCCCCTCTCGCCCTTTCTCTCCTTCTTCTTCCCTCTTCTTCCCCTCTCGAGCCCCCTTGCGATTTCTTGTCGGTTCTTCGTGCTCATGGTGCTCATGTTGAGGTGGTGTCACCCCGTTCGTGTGGAGGACGTGCTCGTGCTGCTTGGAGCAAGGAGGAGGTGGCCATTCTGATGTGAAGGCCCCAACGGGTCGTCTCTACTTGTGGAGGTAGGGACCCTTGATCCTCTCACCCTAGCATGCTCCCCTCCCCCTTGAGATCATGATTTCCTCATGGTTTGGGTTGTGGGAGTGTGAGATTCATGCTCGTGGTTGAGTGAGATTCTCCATCGAGCGTAGATTCTTGTAAATCCATGTTTGTGGGGTTTTGAGGGTGGTTTGCATGGTTTAATGGCTTTCCTACATGTTGGGCATGCTCCCCTCCCCCTGTGGTATGTTTGTACCGTGTTTTGGGGTGGTCTCCGGGAGGACTGCACTGGAACCCCCCTCGGCTGAAGACGCGACCACTATAGAGGTCGCGATGATGTCGTGACCGACATGGCCGCCGTGACATGCTCGCGATGCTTTTGGGCGTCGTGACAAGGTCGCGACGGCTTGGGCCGCCATGACAGTGTCGCGATAGGGTAGGGCGTCGTGACAAGGTCGCGACGACCTGATGCGTCGCGACTACAGCAGAGACAGGTTGAGGTCTTGTGAAGTTCTATGTTTTTGTGGAGTCTTCACCATTTCTGCTTCTTACTATACCCGTGGCACCAGTGCTAGTTTCCTAGTACGGTCCTACACTAGTCGTTCGCCCGGTGCTCGGCACATGAGGGTTTGTCCCGTGAGAGAGGTTGTTACCATTTCCTAGGACCCCCGTCCCCGCGCGCCTGTTGAGGGAGTACTCCGGGCAGCGAGCGTGCTCGAGTCACAGACTCTGAAGCGGAGGGGAAAATGGTGGTTTGGACAGTGGCGTTGAGTCATTTGCAGAGCTCTCGTGGTTGGTTTGGGACACCGAGGTCATTTGGAGTCCTTCCCGGCGCAGGCCAGTCAGTCCTTCTTCTCACTGCCTTACTCTTTGTGGCCCCATAACCACCTAGAGAGGCCAGGCGTAGGACCGTAGTCCAGCCAGACTATGGCGGTTACTGTTGTGTACTTTGTGTCTTGCCTCACTTTGACAAGACGTGGAGGTTTGGACCTAGGTCGAGGATAAGACGTCAGTGGACGCACCTGACCGGTTGACTAGTGACAGTGCTTTTTGTAGCTAGTGTTTCTTATCAAAGGCGGGATTTCCCTCTGTCTGTATTGCTAGCCGTGTGGTGTTCACGACGAGCAGTACTACGGAGTTTCCGACCGTGCTATACTTTCGTACCGTTGCTAGCAGTAGCTTGCTTCCGCACTTCCGTTCGTAGGTAGAAGATAAACTGTTGTTATTTAATTAAGTACATAGTTTTAACTACCTGTTAGAGCCAGTAGGAGATTGGTAGTCCCTACTGAGCTTCTGTTGTGAAGCTCATCCCTTTCTTTCCCAGGTGAGACTTCTCAACAGCAGCAGGGTGCGTGCCGGGCGGAGGAGACGGGGAGGTAGTCGTGGTCCCCGTAGCTAGCAGTGGTTCCCCCCTCTCAGTGTACGTTGCCCTCGGGGTATGCCCCTAAGGGACTTGTTATCCCCTGCCTTTACTTGTACTAGTTGTGTGTGTTGGGACTATACTTAGAGCAGTACATAGCGGTCTTGCTCTTCTTTCTATTTCCACGTGTGTGCTTCTAGTTTAGCAGTTGACGTTTACTTCCGTTACATATCTAATTAGATTTATATTATAGCCCTTCCGGGTCTCCGGATCCGTGGGCGGCGACCACAAAAATCGGGTCCTCGGCATGGGCCGAGGGTCGGGTTCTCGCGGTCGTTACAAAACATTAACCTAGATGAAGTTCATGAAAAATGGGTTTAGAGTTATTACTCTACATGGTGTTCGCGCCGGGCGGAGGAGACGGGGAGGTAGTCGTGGTCCCCGTAGCTAGCAGTGGTTCCCCCCTCTCAGTGTACGTCACCCTCGGGGTATGCCCCTAAGGGACTTGTTATCCCCTGCCTTTACTTGTACTAGTTGTGTGTGTTGGGACTGTACTTAGAGCAGTACACAGTGGTCTCGCTCTTCTTTCTGTTTCCGCGTGTGCGCTTCTAGTTTAGCAGTTGACGTTTACTTCCGTTACATATCCAGTTAGATTTATATTATAGCCCTTCCGGGTCTCCGGATCTGTGGGAGGCGACCGCGAAAATCGGGTCCTCGGCATGGGCCGAGGGTCGGGTTCTCGGGGTCGTTACAAAACATTGACCTAGATGAAGTTCATGAAAAATGGGTTTAGAGTTATTACTCTACATGGTGTTAAATGTTTAGCTTCTAAATTCATGTGATAAACATTATTGTCAATTCATATAGGTCACCTTATATCACATTTGCTTCATCATTTTAAATGTAATCAGATTATTAAACCTTGACATATGTTGTGATTGAGAGCGTATCTATTATTAAACTTTGTTGCACAATTTCAAGACACATTAATTTCTCTCTCATATTTTAATATCTGGTATCTCATAGATTCTAATCATTTCTGATACATCCATCTACCAATTCCACTCCTTGATTTCATGTCACTCATACTTTGATCTCCACTCATTGATGACTTTTGGTATCACATGTGTGTGCTCTCATTTTCCTACCTACTCCATTAGTACCATAACAGGGGAGTGTTATGCCAAGGCGGTGACTACACTTGTCCTTGATTAAGGGGGAGGGCTAGTCTTTTTGCTGTTGTAAAAATGGGGGAGAAATTTCAGTTTTTTGAAATATTTTGTCATCATTAAAAAGGGGGAGAATGTTGAGTTATGGTAATGTGAATAACCATAATCATTATTTTGATAATGATTGTTTTGATTTGTTTTGATGATGACATAATCATTGTTCATCTTGTTGATACTATAATATCATTGTTTTGCAATCAACTTAAGTGCTATCATGTTACATATCCTTTGATTGATGTTTGCAAATCATAGACAGACTGGCCATATTAAAAACTTGCTTAAACGAACATCGGATGTTCATATTTGGTCTCAAACAGCCGAAATTGTGACTTCAGATGTCACGTTTGGTCATAGTCAGTCGAAGCTAGGATTCGACTGAGACTTCGACTGATCATGTTTTGGTCACAGTCAGTCGAAGTTAGGATTCGACTGGGACTTCAACTGATCATGTCTTGGTCACAATCAGTCGAAGCATAGACATTCAAATGGTCACATTTACACTTGGCCAGTCAAAGCAATAGCACTTCATATATTCATGTTATAATTTTTACCAGTCGAAGCTAAACATCGATTGCCCCATGCTTAACATCGATTGTCATCATATCAATTGCTGATCAACTCAAACATCGATTGTCTTATGTTTAACATCGATTGTCATCATATCGATTGCAGACCAACTCAAACATCGATTGCCTTATGTTAACATCGATTGTCATCATATCGATTGCTAATCAACTCAAACATCGATTGTTGTAAGCTTCACATCGATTACCATGTACATATCAATTGTTCTTAAGTCTTATATCAATTGCTGTAAGTCTAACATCGATTGTTGTTATCAATTGAAGTATATAATTGCTTTTTCTCCTAAATACTTAAAGATGCTATCTGTGCAGGATATCATGTGACTGGCACGTGTCTCACTTAAGGTGCTTGGTACTCACGTGTCCCCAAGTACTAGGTCAAATGATAAGGGCTATAAATATGCCCTTGTCTCTTCTAAAAAAGGATGTGCACCCAAGAAGAGGACAAGAGCAGCGCCGCCAAGAGAAAGGGGGGGAGAAGAAGAGAAGAACAAGAAGCAGAAGAGAAAAAACTTGTATTGAGGAGAAGCCTGTTCTGTTGAAGACAGGTCTGAGAGCTGGAGAAGTATTTCAGAGTCTGTAATTCTTGAATTGGGTATTTTACAAATTCATTGTGTGTGATCTGTGTAAGTGTTCTACACAGATCACCTGATTGTCTCTGTTATCTTTGCACACTTGTATTGGGATAGATCATGCTAGAGGATCTACTCCCTCTTTGAGCTTGTTCTAGTTGTACTTGGATCTGTCGTGGTCCAAAGGGTTGAGCACTGTGCGCTCAGGTTTTTGATCTATCCTGCTCAGGTTTTCTAAGTCGTCATAGTTAGAGGTTTTGAGCCATCGTGCTCAGGTGCTTTGATTCGTCATGCTCAAAGGTGTGTTGGAGCCATCATGCTCTGGTCTACGTACTTGCAATTGCATAGTGGTTTCCTCCGTCGTAGGGAGGTGGATTTCGTCATATAACTTGTGTTCTCTGAACCACCTTAAATTCTCTGAGTAGTGGTTTGTTTATGGTTTGATTTCATGATCTGCACTCTATCTACACACCACTAATCTAATCAGGTTGATCTGTGTGAGTTACTTATTTTTATTCCGCTGCCATTCACTCAGATCTACTAATTCACACTCACATACACCTTATTTGATCCCAACACTTGCAAAGAGGTAACAATCATAATTAAATACATTCTAGACTAACAAATAATCACTAAATATTTGTATACAAGTCTAATTCAGCAATACTTCAAGTACGTTCATGTAGTATTCATTCATTTCAGAAATAACAATTTTCATTCATGTAGCAATCATTCACTCATTCAATTCATTTACAATAGCAGTATTCAGATTTGGGAAGACACAGCCCTAACCACCACTAGAGGCCAATCATTCAATCATTAATTAAGTTATCACCTAACCAAGGGTGAATAAATCTTGGTTATTGCGCAAAACCGGGGGAAGTCCTTCCTACCATTACCAGTGGTACTTGTCCAACTCTAAGATTTCATCCCCATTGCCCTTGAAGCCATGTAATCATGTAGGTAAACCATCACCATAGGGGCGCTACTATGGTTTAGTTTGATGTGGTATCCTCTATGGTGGCAGTATCTTATAGGCACAGTATCATTCGTTCATGTAGTTCATGTAGGAGTTCGCTTCATTTCCATTGTACCCATTCATACATATTTATATGCTTAAAGCATAAACCATATATCCATATATTCATATTCAAACTCTCAATTTACTGTACCATACTGAACTCAAAGGTTCAGAATCTATCATGATATGAAATCAACTTTTACATGCATTTACATAATTTCGGTTTAAATAAAGCATCCATATTCAAAACTATGTAACATTCTGTACAGACCTCAGAACTGAGTAAAATTTTAACTATAGCATGCTTCCAACATATATGACGAAATCCTAATTTTAATATTTTTTAACATTCAAAATTATTGATACAATTTAAACAGTGATTCTAGAAACAATGTCATGTAAATCCAGTGATTTTATAGGGATCAATACTTGTTGTCATGATGACTAAACTAACATATTTAGACCTAAAATACATTTAGTCATGTTGTTTGACAATTTTATCGCTATTCATGCTTCCACAGACATCCAATAACCATTAATCCGCTCTTCATTCATAAATTCAAAAATTTGGAACAAAGCGTTTAATTAAAAACCTTTGTCCAAAAATTCTGAAAATGGTCACTAACCTAATTGGTAACATGACAGAACTACCAAAAATACAAAATCATGCATTTGTTCATATTTCATTCCATATAGAAGAAAATAGAGAAACTGCAAGAATGAACTTGACAACAGCATCGACTGTCATTTCCACAAGGTAAACGACAATGGATGTTGTCGTCAAAATGGGGTAACGGCAAGGTGGATTGCCATTAACCTGAACTCCACGGCACAATAGATTGTTGTTAAGTTCCTTCGAACAGAAATCCAGAAAATAACACATGAAATGATGAAGGAAAAACCTCCTCATTGATCCCATAGATTAATTTGTAAAAACCCAGTAAAATCATAACCTATAAAACCTATGACCATGAAGCAAAACCCTTGGTTACTTGCCTCAACACTCTACGAATCGTCATATTAAAGTTGAGGAAGCCCACCTTGTCCAAACAAGACGGCTATCCTTCCATGATCTGATCTATACTCCAAATCCTCATGAACACCAATCCCTCATCCACAACACCTCCTTAGGTCCAAAGGGACCTTCCTCATGCAGGAATCAGCTCGAAAAGCTTTCCTTGGATGGAGAATGCTCTTACCAAGGAAATGTTGGGGACCGGATAGGTGACTTTGACAAAAGAACTAAGAAATTGTGTGTATAGAAGCGGAATTAAAATAAGTGAAACACACAATTCGATCATATACAAGTGTGGTGTGTGAGTATAGTGAATAAGAACATCAAACCACAGTGCACTGAAGATTTTTAAGGTGGTTCGAAGAACACAACTTGTGTCCCTACGTCCACCTCCTCACAACGGAGGAACCACTAGCACAAGTGCAGTACAAACTAGAGCACGACGACTCCGACCACTTTGAGTGCAACGACTCAAAGCAAGGAGATAGGCACGACAACCTACTCCACAGACCACTTGTGAATTCAGCAAATTCAAAAGCCCTTGAGCACTACGGCTCAAGCACTAGAGCACAACGGCTCCAAACCAGAGTACAAAGTACTCAAACCTCTGGATCACAATAGATCCAAGTTCTGTTAGAACAAGCACACTTAGAGAATAGATCCTCTAACACGATCTATCTCAGTACAATAGAAATGGTAGAGACAAATAGAATTGGGAGATTTGTGTAGAACACATACACAGATTCCCTAGAGAATTTTACACTCTGACCAAGTGCAGACTCGGCTGGATCTCCTTCTGGACCAGCACTGCTGCAATCAGGAGCTCCTTCTCTTCTTCTCCTTCTTCTTCCCTTGGCGGCGCTCTACTGCTCTCCTTCTGGATGCAGGATCCTTTCCCGCTCAAATCCCCTTCTTCTGCAATGCTCTGAGCTTTCTTGCGTGGGGATGCTTTGAAGTACAAGAAACATAGGTATTTATAGTCCCATGTGTCCATAAGGAGCCTTGGGGTACGTGGGCATAAAAACCTAGGTCAATCCCCTTGATCCCTAAGCAGCCACGTGTCTAGAAAAATCAGATGTTGAATTTTCAGCCGGAGTGTGTCGACACTACCACTGAGTGTGTCGACACACTGTCCCAATTGTGCAAAATAGGTCTTCTAGATGCTGAGTGTAGTGTCGACACGACCATAGACTGTGTCGACACACTGTCCCAGTTAGACAATTGGTTCTCCTAGAAGCTGGGTCTAGTGTCAACATGACCATGAACTGTGTCGACACACTTGATCCTATTTTCATGAAAAAGCTTTAGGGACTCTGACCCAGTGTCGACACCATCAATGAGTGTGTCGACACTACCATGACAAAATCTGGATATTCCTAAAAATTTAACACATAAACCATTATTACAAGATATTATCATTAAAATATGAGATATTAAACATCAAAAATATGTTGTTTAAGCATTATTATGATATGTATAAAATGTATAACATGTTCAACATGTCATCATCAAAATCACAATATGTCATGATCAAAATCAAAGTATGAGTGATGTTCATTTGTCATCATTAAAATACAACTTTAGAAAATTCCAAAACACACTCAATCTAACAATCTCCCCTTTTTGATGATGACAAAACATATGCACAATCTCCCAAAAGTCTGACACCCTTGACTGCAAAAATTCCCTTTGACCACATAGACCCTTTGAACTTTCTCCCCATAAAGAACTTTCTCCCCCTAGAAACTTTTACTTTCTCCTCCTTTAAGGAACTTTCTCCCCCTTTTTGACAGCATCAAAAAGATAGACAAGAGAGAGAAACAATGATGGTTGGAGACCAAGAGATGAAATGTGGGAAAGGAATGTTCAAAAATGATCAAAATAAGTGAGGCAAAGTGATATTAACATATGAGAGAAATTATTCTGTTTTTGTTATTATGCAATAAAGTTTAACCACAAAGACACACTCAACACAAGGTATTGCAAGATATAATGATCCGAATGTAGTTAAAATAATGATGCAAATGTGAAGTAAAGTGACCTATATGAGTGAGCAGAAGTATTTAACAAGGATGTTAGGAGCTTTAAGTTTAACACAATGTAGAATAATAGGTCTAAACTCAGTATACATGAACTTTATTAAGGTCTTAAGCTTTTCATCCTGTCAATTTGAAAAAAAAAATTATTATTGGGAAAGAATACAAGAATAAATTAGTTAAATCTCACTTTTCAGTGCAAGAGATCACATTGATTAGATGCAAGACCTCCGATTACTCAGTGGTTTAACTTTCAGTATCTTATACAGAGTTGAAAATTTTGATTTCCACTTTTTGACGCGAAACAAATCACTTTTTAGGTGAAGTGGCCCGGTTACTCAGTGGTTCAAAAATTTACATTGCTCTGCTTGTATCTTTCCAGATTGTTGATCATTTTGATCATTTTCTTTTGATATTTTGCAGAAATATGTTTGCTTTGACCAGAAAAGTCATGACTACGAATTTAGAGAAATTATTCTTAATATGTGGTAACAATGAAGCTTAAACATGCACATATTAAATAGCAAAACCACTAATGTGCTTACAAGTGTTTTGCAAGTCATTTTAAAGACATTCAGTATTAAGATTGCTTAACCTTGAAATGATACTGAATCTTTGAAATTAAACTAAATGCACAATGAGTTTAGTTTTAATGTCTTAATTCTCTCATAAGAAAATAGCACAATGACTCAAAAATTCTGATAAGTTTGGGGTTCAAGATAGACAAGTAAGTTCAAGAAATATGACAATAATTCCCCCTTTCATGTATCTCCCCCTCACAAGGTGAACATGAAGATTATTGGAGAAATAGCAATGAAGTGAAAGTAGAATGAACAAGAATGTTTTATCGAAAGACAAAGACTCCCCCTAAACAATTGCATACGAGGCTCTTGATACTTGGCGGAGACATATACTCACGCATAGTGAAAGTGTCCAAACAAGTCTAACTTGCCTTTCTTCAAATCACTATTTGATATACTAAGAATTTCAATACAATTGAGAAGTAGGAATTCATTTGTAAGAAAGAATGGCTTTTATTTGCACAAAAAAATGAGATGAAGATTTCAGACATGTGAAAACTTGCATAAACCAAGTTCCCTTCTAAGAGAAGTGAATCTAGGTTCTGCAAGAGGCTTAGTGAAAATGTCTGTAATTTGTTTTTCTGTGTCAATGAAGTGGAGTTCAAAAGAATTCTTTGAGACTTCATCTCAAAGGAAATGGTGTCGAATGTCAATGTGCTTTGTGCGAGAATGCTGAATAGGATTTTTGGACAGATTTATAGCACTGGTGTTATCACAAAGAATGGGAATGCAACCTAATGTGTGATTATAATCTAGAAGTTGATGTTTGACCCAAAGGACTTGGGTACCACAACTACCAGCGGCAACATACTCAGCTTCTGCAGTTGAAAGAGCTACAGAATGTTGCTTTTTGGAAGCCCAAGAAATAATACACCCTCCTAGATATAAACACAACCCACTAGTGCTTTTTCTATCAAGTTTGCACCTGGCATAATCAGTATCACTATATGCAATCAAGTCTAATTTACACCCAGTAGGATACTAAAGACCCAAATCATATGAAGAAAGAAGATATTTGAAAATTCTTTTAACAGCAGACATGTGACTATCTTGAGGATTTGCTTGAAATTTGGAGCACATGCAGACACTAAATTGAATATCTGGCCTAGAGGTAATTAGATAAAGAAGAGATCAAATCATACCTCTGTAAAGTTTAGCATTAACAGGCTTACCAGAAGCTTCACTTTCAAGTCTTACACTTGTGGCCATTAGTGTGTTGGATGGCTTGATGTTTTGGAAGTCAAATCTCTTGAGCAGCTCCTTGACATATTTTATTTGACTCAAAAAAATTTCTTCAGCAGTTTGATGCACTTGTAGACCTAAAAAGAATGTAAGTTCGCCCATTAGACTCATTTCAAATTCAGATTGCATAAGATGGGCAAACTCATTGCACAAATTATTATCTTTGAAGCCAAAAATGATATCATCAACATAAACTTGAATATCAATAAAATGTTTTTTTGCAGTTTTTGTAAACAAAGTTTGATCAATTTTTCCTCTTATGTAACCTTTATTTACAAGAAAGGAGCTCAACCGATCATACCAAGCTCTTGGAGCTTGTTTAAGACCATAAAGAGCCTTATTAAGTTTAAAAACATGATTGGAAAATTTTTCATTTACAAAACCAGGGGATTGTTTGACAAAGACATTTTCTTTTATATAACCATTCAAGAAATCACTCTTGACATCCATTTGAAAGACTTTGAATTTCAAAGAAGCAGCAAATGCAAGAAATATTCTAACAGCTTCAAGTCTTGCTATAGGGGCATATGACTCTTCAAAATCAATACCAAGTTCTTAGTTATACCCCTGAGCAACAAGTCTAGCTTTATTTCTAACAATTTGACCAGATTCATTCAATTTATTTCTAAAAATCCATCTTGTTCCAATAACAGAAGTTAATTCTGAAGGTTTTGGTACTAAATCCCAAACTTGATTTCTTTCAAATTGATGAAGCTCTTCATGCATAGCATTTATCCAGTTTTCACAAGATAAAGTTTCATCAACATTTTGGGCTCAATTTGAGAGAGAAGTGCCAAAGAATCCTCATGAATGATAGAATGAAATGATGATCTGGTTCTTATTCCATCTTGCAAATTACCAACAATGCTTTCAAGTGGATGGTCTCTTAAGAACCTCGGTTCAGAAATTACCTCAGGGTTTGCATAAATTTCAGGAACATGATTACCTGAATGACTTGAAGTTGGCATTTCAAGAACCTCATGTACATTTGGTACTTCTTGATCTTCAAGATTTGTAGATGGATGTTCAAGAATATCATCTTCATCATCACATTTTGAGTTCTGCACAAATCAGAAATGTCAATCTTTTGCAGATTTTCATCAAAAATGGCATGTGGAGATTCTTCCATAGTCTTATTTTTCAAGATATAAACTCTGTAAGCTCTTGATGTTTCAGAATAACCTAAGAAAATTGATTCAAAACTTTTTGCATCAAATTTATCAAGATTTTCTTTGTTGTTATTGTGAACAAAACATTTGCAACCAAAGATTTTGAAATATGACACACTTGATTTTTATCCTTTAACAACTCATAGGGGGTTTTTCTGATCTTTGGTCTTAACAATGCTCTATTTAAGATGAAATTAGCTGTATTAACAACTTCTACCAAAAAGATTTAGATAGTTTACTTTCTAAGAGCATAGTTCTGGTCATTTCCACAAGAGTTCTATTTTTCCTTTCTACAACCCCATTTTGTTCTGGAGTTCTAGGGGAAGAAAACTTATGGATAATGTTCAGTTCAGTGCATAGATCAAAAAAAGATTTATTTTCAAACTCACCCCCATGATCTGTCAAAATAGATTTCAATTTGAAAGACAAACCTACTAAGGCAAATTGTAAAATCTCCTGAATTCAGAACATGCATCACTTTTATGGGATATGAATAAGACCCAATTGTATCTTGAAAAGTCATCAATGATCACAAATCCATATCTATTACCACTAAGACTTTGAGTTCTGGTTGGAGCAAAAAGATCCATATGAAGCAACTCAAGTGGTTTAGAGGTAAGTACTTCATTGAACACTTTAAAAGATTTTCTTGTTTATTTTCCTTGAGCACATATCCCACAGATAGGATTGACAATGACTGGGAAGGATTCAGGAAGACCTTTTACAAGATTCATTCTTATGAATTTGTTAATGGTTGAGAAACTTGCATGACCCAACTTTTTGTGCCACAACCAAGCAGTGTCATTTTATTTGCAATCAAACACACATTTGAAGAAGAATTATCACACAAATCAATCATGTAGACATTATTTTCTCTTTTTCCAATCAATTTAATTTTCTCAGAAGAGGAGTCAATTATTTTGCATGAATCATGTTTAAAAAGAACCTTGTGACTATTGTCACACAATTGACTAATGTTAAGCAAGTTGTAATTCAAACCCTCAACTAAACAAACATCATCACTTAAGGTAATGCAAGGCTTGCCAATTTTTCCTTTGCCAATTATTTTTCCTTTATTCTTACCTCCAAAGGTGACTGATCCACCTTCCTTTTCAATCAAGCAAGAAATTTATTTCTATCTCCTGTCATGTGCCGTGAGCATCCACTGTCAAGAATCCAGATGTTGTTGGAATTGGATGCACGGCTTTCCTGCACATAACAAATTAGACAAGAAAAGTTTTTGGTACCCACATGAGATTGGTACCAACATCCTGAGTGAGAAGAGATAACAAATCCTTTCTAACCCAAATTTGTGTATTTTTCTTCACAGTATTTTTTGAAACAAAATATTCAACTTTTTATTTTTCAATTTTTTTAACATTATACCTCTTAGTTGATTTGTTCCACTGTGAAAAACTTGGCATGTATTGCTGTTGATATGCAGGAAAAGATGAATGATAGAAATAAGGATTGAACCATTAGGTACCATTGTACCTTTGGTTCCAAGACTTATTCCATCTTGAATTATAAGATGAGAAAACATTCCAATTACCATGAGAAAGATGATTATTGATTGGTTTGAAGTTTTTGTGATTTTTATAAGAAGGGTAAGTCGACTTATGCATGGTTTGTGTCAACCTCTGACTGGGATAGGTCGACCTGTGCAGAGTGTGTGTCGACCTCACAGACTCTTTCTGTTTTTGTAATTTTCCTTTACTTTTAGCTGAACTCGCCTTGACAAAATTTATTAAGGGAATTTTTGATGATTTTGTTTTCTTTGGAGGTGATTCACTTTTCTTTGAATTTTGTGGGTCAAAGCCTAAACCAATTTTGTTTGAATTCATCTTAACTCCAAGAAGAGCAATCAAATTATCTTTGCCTTGAGTGAAGTTCTTGATGATGTCTTCTTTCTCTTTAAGGCAAAGATTTAGTTTTTCAATTTGATTCAAGTTTTCTTGATTTTCCTTTTCTTTTTCTTCAAAATTTTTAATAGAGTTGATAAGTTCTTTGTTCAATTTTTGAATTTTTTATTTCAGATCATCAACAAAAATCAACAGTTCATCATTTTCTTTGATTTGGTCTGAAATTTGAGCTTCCAATTCAGAAATCTTCACAGATGATGAAGTATCATGAAGAATGCTTTCAATTTTTCTTTTCAAATATTTGTTTTCTTTTCTAACATCAGAAAGATTTTCAACTAAATCACCATATGCTTCTTGCCAATCTTCAATTGTGAATAGGTCGAAAGATATATCTACCTATTCTTCACTGCTTCCAGCCATGAAGCAAACTTCATTTTCATCTGAAGTTGAGGATTCTTCATTGCAGTCTGAGCTTTCATCATCTGACCATGTAACAACCATGGCCTTTGAAGGCCAAAGCAATAATTGACATGCCTCCTCCTAGGAATATCAGAGAAGTTAGAGGGCTAATTGACAGACTTCAGTTTATTAGGAGATTTATCTCTCAGCATTCAATCCATTGCAAGCCCTTCTATGAGATTCTTAGAGGAGAGGCTAAGTTTGATTGGAATGATAAATGTCAAAAGGCCTTTGAAGAATTGAAGAGTTATTTGTTCAATCCCCCTGTTCTTGCTCCTCCGGTCCCGAGTCGGCCTTTATTGATCTATGTGTCAACCACTAAAGATTCAACTGGAGCAATTCTGGCCCAATATGACGATGAGAAGAAGGAGAGAGTGGTGTACTACTTATCCAAGTTGTTCAATGAGGCTGAGAAAAAGTACACTGCCATGGAAAGAATGTGTGCGGCCGTCGTCTGGGTCGCCTAGAAGTTAAAACATTATTTTCTGGCTCATGAGGTGAAACTTCTAGCACTTATGGACCCAATTCGATACTTGCTTGAGAAGCCCATCTTGACTGAGCGGTTGATGAGGTGGCAAAGTTGCCTCAATCAATTTGATGTCACCTACGTTAACCAAAAGTCAATCAAGGGGCATGCTATTGCGAGCATTTGGCCCACCACCCCTTACCTTCATACTCTCTTGTCGATGAAAGCTTTCCGAATGAAGAGTTAGGAGCCATTATCGATGGTGAACCTTCATGGATACTTTACTTTGATGGAGCTCTTAATTCCAAAGGGTGTGGAATAGGGGCAGTCCTCCTCTCACCGGAAGGGGTAGTCATTCCACACGCCTATCAATTAACCTTCCCCGCCACAAATAATATGGCCGAGTATGAGGCACTCCTAGTTGGGCTGAAAATGGCATTACTGCTCGGAGTCAAGGAGTTAAGGATTATTGGAGATTTGCAGTTGATACTCGGGCAATCTCTCAGCAAGTATCAGACCCAGGATCCCAAGTTGAAACCATACCAAAATTTGGTAGGAAAGGTAGTCCGGGAGTTTAGGAAGCTCACCCTAGTCCACACTCCTAGGGCTCAAAACATTCTGGCAGATTCACTTGCCTCTCTAGGTTCTTCCATCCCCGTTCCGTTAGGGAGGTCTTCTGAAACCGTCTATGTTCAAAGGTTAAAAGTCCCTTCTCATGTTGATCCTTGGTTCAATCAACTCAAGTCTCCCTCCCTTCGAGTCCATTCCCTCTCAAAAGAGCCTGAAATCGATCTCGAAGATGACCATCCTTGGTACTTTTACATCGAAAACTATCTCAAAGATGGATCATTTCCCGATTATGCCACCTCTTCTGAAAGACGAGCCATTCGCTGTGTCTCGGAGCGTTACAAGATCATAGGTGGCATCCTTTACAAGAAATCTCTCAGTGGAGTTTATCTTCGTTGTCTTGATGAGATCGAATCCTAAAGCATTGTTGAAGCCGCTCACTCCAGTGAATGTGGTGGCCATGTCAATGGTAGAGTAATTGCCCAAAAGTTGCTAAGACACTATTATTGGCCTACCATGGAAGAAGATTGTCGTCACTTTGTCCGTCATTATGCTAAATGCCAATTGCACGGTGAAAATTCATGCTCCTTCCTCTTCTCTTCACCCTCTCGTTGCTCCATAGTCTTTCACCATGTGGGCATTCAATGTGGTCGGTCCACTCGCGGACAGAACTGGAGAAATCCATAAGAAGTCCTTCATTCTGACCACGACCGAATACTTCACAAAGTGGGCTGAAGCGGAAGCATTCATAGAAGTCAAAGCTTCAACAGTCGTCAAGTTCATCAAGCGTAACATTCTTGTAAGATTCAACGTGCCTCGGGACATCATCACCGACAATGGACTGCAATTCACTTCACAGGAGCTTCGCGACATGTGTGGTAAATATGGCATTAATTTGCATCATTCATCCCCATATTATCCTCAAGGTAATGGACAAGCGGAAGCTACTAATAAAGCTCTCATCAAAATCATAAAGAAAACTTACAAATCTCATAACAATGCTGACTGGCCAGACCGCTTAGTTGAGGCTCTTTGGGCTTATCGCACCTCAATCCGAACTCCTACGGGGCAAACCCCCTATGCTTTGGCATACAGATCAGATGTGATACTCCCATATGAGATCTCCGTCCCTTCACTTCGAGTTCAAATGGATTCCTAGCTTGACCTCGATCAACGTCGGGAGGCCTTGTTGGCACAACTTGAACTCTTAGATGAAAGGCGAATGATAGCAGCTGACCATGCGCAAGTTTATCGCCAAAGAATTGCACGTTTTTATGCCAAAAGAGTGCTTGAGAGAAATTTTGAAGTGGGTGAATTGGTCCTAAAGTGAAAATCATTAAGGCACCAGGTCCCAGGAGTAAATTGCAAGAAAATTAGGAAGGTCTGTTCGTTGTCAAAGAAGCATACTCGGGAAATGCTTATAGGTTAGTGGACTCTGAGGGAGTTGAGTTGCCGCATCCTTGGAATGCAGTCTACCTCAAGAAGTTCTACCCTTAGTCTATCGGCCGGTCAAGTCTGTTATTCATCACTTGTCGATGTGTGGGTCTAAGACTCTACTTTTCACTTAGTCATTAGCAAGGTAGGGCCCCCTCACACACCTCACGATGTTGGAGTACTGTTCTTTAACTGGAAAATCATAAGTACACTCGAACGGTCTAATTTGGTCAATATAACCCTATTCTCTTCTTACTCGGTCAAGTTTGGAAAAGGGGCAAACCATGAGTAAATGACCACCCACTCTCACCTAAGAGATAAGGTCACTATAAACAGGGGCAATCAATAAAATGCAAAAAGGCAAAATGATAAATCAAGCCTACAAGGGGCAAAGAAAAGCCAAGAAGGTCAAAAAAGGGTAGCAAAAAGTACAAACTCAAAAAAAGGCTGACCAAATCAAGGAGGTAGCAAATAGTACGTGCCTCCACCCCAGAAATGAAATGAAATGAAAAATACCCCTGAAAATAATCGTTGACCAAGTCTTTTAGTGTGAAATATTAGTTTGGAAACAAAAAGTGGTTTGAACCAAATCCTCACATGACCTTCTATTTATTTCTTCCAATTTCTCCCTCTAGGGGCAACTTGACCTTATAAGACCCTCCATAGTGGAAAATATCAAGAAGGCTAGGGGCAGTCTCCAATATCAAGGATTTCATGCACAATCCTCCTTACTCATGGCCGATGTGGCTAAGTAGATTATGAGGACCTTATACCTTGACTTGTGAAGAATATGTGTTTTAGAGTCCAAAAATCCAAAAAAAAAATGAAAAATGAAAAATGACCAAAAGATAGAAAGAGTCTCATGATGTATATAGTTTTACCATGTACATACCTTTCCTCTTATTAAAAAAAAACAAAACAAAAAAGGAAAATCCAAAATCCAAAAAAAATAGTGGTATCATGTATATATACTAACGTTTTCCTTATTTTCTTACTCAAAAAAATGCATGTACATATTTCCCTTCATTATTTTATTTGTGTTCTTATCTTTAATTAGAAATTAGCCCCTTGACCAGATCTCAAGAAAGGTACATCTTTTAGGCAAGGGGCTAAGGACAGATCTACACTAATTTTTTTCCTTAAAGTGTTGTGGATGCAGGAATCAAAGCACAAAAGCAAACCATTCAAAGCACAACAAGTACAAAATCCACAAAAGTCCACTATAAAGGATAAAGTTCTGTACATATCATGACAGGGGCATATCCCTGGTAGTACAACTCACTCCTCTCTCCTCTCTCCCTCACTAGGCCTCTGCCTACGTGAGCTGCTCACCTCCTCCTCCTCTCTCTCCCGACGCTGGTCTGGGAGAGGAGGTCTCGTCGCCGCCGATGACTCGAGTCGTAGCCCTCCTCACACCACTGACGGGTCCCCCAGGGACACAATATCATCAAGTGATGTGAAGGCCAACCCCGTCCTCCCCTGCGCCTGCCGTTGCTGCTCCCAGCGCTTCTTCAGCACCCGATCCTTCAAAATCTCATAGCTCATAGCAATCTCTACCCGAGCCCTCTCTGCATCTCTCTCTCGCTCCCTCGCCTCCTTCTCCCGCTCCCTCGCCTCAAGCAGGCGACCCTCCACCCTCGACAACTCCAGTTGCAGACTCTCCATCTGTGCCTGGAGCGGAGACACTCCTCCCTGTCGCTGCACATAAATGAGCAAACATGTCAGGTCAAACAAATCATGTGCAGAAAAGGTAGTGATTCAATATCTCACCTCTGACTCCAGCTCTCAAGTCCTCACCTCGAGCTTCTGGACCCTCGCTTGCACCTGGTTCAGGGCCTCCTGTAACGGGACCGCCAGGTCCCCTCTGGCCGACTGTGCAGACGAGCTCGCCCCTGCGTCTCTGCTCGCCTGCACCCTTGCTTGCTCTCCCTCCTACATTCACCATACCTTGGTCAAAAATTAAATCAAATAGTTTCAAATTTCAAATCATTGGTGAGATGTGGCTTACCAGCGTCCGTATCTCCACGCAGAGCCTCTGTAGCTCCACGGCCTGCTCCGCCAACCTCCTCTGAAGCAGTCGCACCGCCTAGGACTCCAGCATCTGTCATTCACACTTCAAGGTTAGAGTTTAATCAATTAAATGACAGGAAATAGAGTTAGAAATTCACTCACCACTCGCCGGTCTAGCCGGAGTCGCCCGGCGTAGCGCGTCCTATAGCTCTCTAGGTACGCGGAGCTGTCTTGGAGGTCCGTCTATCAGAGCACCCGCTCTCCTCCCTCTCGCCAGTAGGTGACAGTGCTCCCATGCTCCTCGCCCCAGTCCCGATCCTCGGCAAAGAACCGTCGGTGGGAGTTCCCCTCTCTCCCTAGAGAATGTACCTCTACAACTGGCTGGCGCCAGCCTAGAGTGCGTACTACCAACTCTAGGTAGAGGAGATCACACGAACCCAGGCAAAGAAGGAGAAGGTGGCGGTCGAAGAGCGGCTGACCCGCCGCCACCGCCGGGTGAGAAGCGTCGGCCTCCCCCACATACGGGGTCCAAACCACCTACAAAGAGAGAAACTAGTCAGTCACACCAAAGGAGCAAGCAAGAAAGAAGGAGTGCTAGTCGAGATTCATACTTGGTCGTGGGGGTAGTGGTCAAGTGCAGCCCTCACATCCTCCGGGCGCCGATCCGTCACCCTAGGATCCGGCGTCACCTCCCACCTTGCCATGAGGGGAACCATGGCCTGGCACCCCTCCCTCTATACCCCGCATCCCATAGGGAAGCGAGTGTATCCCCAGATCTGCAAAAGAAGAAGAAATGTTAGTGAGACAGTTTATCAATTTAATTTAATGATGAGCATTAAATGAAAGAAATTGCATACCTGAAGAAAGGGGGTGAAGCCCCCGGTGCTCTGAGAACGTCGCGAGCTGTTGGGGAGGAGTGAGAAGAGATGCCCCAGCATCGCAGCGCCCCAAGCGTACCGCCCTGCTTGCCCTAGGTCTCGGAGAAGAAGCACGAACTTGTAGTTCATCTGAGATGACTGCGTCGCGAACAAGAGCCGTCCAAAGAGATAAGCGACGAAGATCCACACCGATTGCTCCTCGCTCTAGTCTCCCAGCTCGATCGACCTCCGCACCCCAGTGTAGAACTCGTCCAAGGTCTCTAGGGGTCCTCTCCTCCCCCCTCTCAGCCCTACTGCCTCTGACAACGATCTGAGCAAGATGCTTCGGATCGGTCTCCTCCTCCCGGCCACAAACTCCGGCCCCAGCAACTCTACTACGTCGTCGTAGTAGTCCTTCCTCTCCTGTCCGACCACCGGCTCTCCCTGAACCGGTAGCCCTATCAGATACGCCACATCCTCCAATGTGGGTATCATATGTCCCCAAGGCATAATGCATGCCTTGCAATCCTCCTCCCACCTCTCCCTCAGTGCCTCAAGGTACGGCACATCCACGTGGAAAGGCCGCACTGCCAGCAAAGGCCCAAAACCCATCCAGGCAATCCTCGTCTGCTGGGCCTCCGGTAGCGCCCGGTACCAGGCCCAACACAAGTCCCATGTCACTCTGCTCCTCATTCTGCCCTTGCCCTGCAAAACACACAGAAAATAGGCATCAATATCGATTGTTGTTAATAAGTTATTGGCGGCAAGGGGCATGCCGTTTAAAAGGAATAGGCGTCCACCGCTTGACGTCAAGTTCACCTTGGCGGCATGGTGTTGGACATTTACAGAAACTCAATGGCAACCAATGTTGACGTTGAGTTCATATTAAACTAGATGGACTCCCCTCTGTTTCCCTTCTCTTTTCCACTGATTACAACACATCCACAGGGGTTTTCAAGGTTTGGGTGACCTACCTTTGGCCGGCGTGAATGCCTTTGCGCCACTTCCGCCTCTGTCTCTTCCCCCTCTCCGTCATTCCCGACGTGCTCCTCTCCCTCCGGCGCACTGTCACCGCCGGCACCGGCCTCCATCTCCATCTCCTCCTCCGCCGGGCACTCCTCCTCGGTCACCTCTTCCTCCTCCGTCGGTTGGGGGCGAGTCCGCAGCATTTGGCGCTTTCCTCTCGTCATCGGAGAAGCCCAAAACACAGTCAGTCCGATTAGGAGTTGATGAGAAGAGGAAGAAGAAGTTTTGAGTGTTAGGATCAAAGGATGAGGAAGTTTGAGAAAAGAGGGGTGAAAAGGAGCAAGCTCGCGTCGGTTTGAAAGATGAAGAGGCGCCGGAATGACGCGTCGGTTTGAAAAAACTGCGTTTTTAAAGTTGACGTCCATGCCTGGCCGTTGACTCCCTGTTGACGGCCATACCGTGGCCATCTATATCCTGCCCCGAGGTGCTCTTGCCAGACCCCATACTTTGTGCGACAGCCGGGGTGTGGACGTCTACTTTAAAGTAGACGGCCACTAATCTGGACGTCTATTTTCTGTCTGGCCCTGAACGGCCACCTAGTGGACATCGATATGTCGTCGGCGGCCATCGATGTGGACGCCAATTGTTCATTTTCAATGCTTCACAGAGCACTCAAATCAACATAATTGAAGCCCATTTGAAGCCAATTCAGGCCATTCACTCATTTAAACATTCAAACAATTCAAAACAATTGAACACAATGCAACTCATTGTTTATTCATTCTAAACTTGTGTCACACTTATTGAAAGCAGGAAAGTATATCATTTCACTCTACGAGCCATAAAGAAAACACAGGAGATTGGGCAAATTGTGTCATTGAATTCCTCATACTTCCAAATGTCTTCCTGATACTCCTGCACTGCCAGTCCCACCTTCTTGCTCTTTGTGTACCTCTCCCAGGTCTTCCTTGCCTTCTTCATTAGCTTCTCATTTCTCCCAGAAATAATCATGTCAGTGCAGTAGGATGAAGTTGGAATTCCCCGTGGAATTCCAAGCTGACAATGGCATCGATGTGGCTGGTACACCACCATCCGATCAGCCCTAATCAACCATAAGTCTCTGTCCTCCCTGGTTCGAACTCTAAATTCAATGGTCCTCATGAATAGTGGCCACACTATGAAGTCCTCCATTAACAGGTAGGCTAAGTGATCTCACCAGACATCTCTACTCTTCAGGTGAGCTATCACGCATTTGATCTCATCCTCTGGCTCATACCATGCCCTACTGCAGTACACTGAACTCCGAAGGAAGATTCTAGAGGGGGTAGGTTGCTTCTCAGCAAAATCAAATTTCAAATGAGCTTCCATCCATACCTGGAGCAGGAACAAGCTCCCGCATGTGCGTCCGCCTAGGCTCATCGTGGTCAGGGAGCTATAAAGGTGCACCAGCACTACAGGGGCAAGTGACTGCCCACGCCATAGCAGAGATAGGACTCCTACGTGCTCGTAGAGGAGGAAGTCGCCAGAGGTGGGGAATAGGAAGACGCCAGCCAGGTAGAGTGTCAGTCCCCGGGTCGCCCTCTCACCGCCAATCTCCCTTGCATGCTGGATCAACCACCAGGCCAGCCGGTCCAGGAAGATCCCTTGTTTGTTCATCATCCTTAGCACCTCCTTCTTCTCCCGTATGATGTCCGCAAGGATCTCTTCCCACGGGAGAAGAGGAGTCATCACATCGTACTCTAAGCAGTGCCTCCACCCCAGAAACAATTCCACTTCTTCTAATAGCACGCTCGCTTCGAACCCCTGGAACACGAATGTGTGTGTGTGTGGATGCCACCGCTCCACGAGTGCTCCCAGAGCATCGAAACCCCACCACATCTCCTTCATATTCTTCGCCAGCACCACCATGAAATCCACATCCACATTCCAATGAAACTCATCATATCCAAGTAATGGCACTCATCAGATTCACTAGCCAGGAGAAGGCCCGCACTTGGCCTTGGCTTAGGAAAGCAGGCACTTCCTGCATCAAGAAGTGCTGTCAGACAGAGTTTTAGGGCATTTTTTAGCCCAAGCAAGAGCAGAAACATACATTACTTACTTCTCCATTGGCCAGTCTGGTGCTTAGATGCCCTGAAACCTCGCTTAGAATCCCCGGGTTCATGCTCATGGACTTTCCGGTCGATGAAGAGGCCATGTTTTCTGCTTCAGTCCGTCCTTGGGTCCTCTGGTTCGTAGTTGGGAAAGGAGAGGACGGAGGAAGAAGATAGAAGAGTCCTTGTAGACTCCCAATACCTATTTTTTCGGCCTGATCCGCAGGCAAGTAAATGTCCATATAGTTGGACGCCAGTTTACTATTAACGGCAGCATATATTGATGACTACTATAAATTGGCGGCAATCGTGGTGGACATTTACATCCCGGAATTTTTAAAGCTTTATATGGTCATTATATTCTTATCTTGTGCTTCAAGTTGTCATGCAGATATTTAAGCACAAGCCGCGCTTCAACTTCGGAACACTCATGCGACCGTGAGTGTTACACAGGTATGTCTAACATAGGACCCCACCAGAGGCGAATAACTGGCGACCGTGAACCCCGAGTGTTGAACCACTCTTTATTACCTTCATATTTTGGTGCTAACAAAATTTATGATGTAACTTAAATTGAACATTTTGTTTCATCTGTGTCGCATCAATCTCATAGCAAAATGCCAAGTCTTTCAATGAGGAAAAAAGGTGCACTAAAATGCTAAATCAATGTTCATTTAATATACATCGATTTCTATTCAAAGTGCCACATCGATTTCACTAACAATGATTTCATAAGTGAAACATCGATTTTATCGTGCAACGATTTCATAAGTGAGAACAAAGATTTGCTCTCATATCGATTTGGTTCTCATAACGATTTCACAAGTGGGAACAACGATTTGCTTTACAATGATTCATTAAGGCTCATAACGATTTGATAAGTGAGCGCAACGATTTGCCTTCACATCGATTTGCCTTCTATAACGATTCGCTAAGGCTCATAATGATTTGATAAGTGAGCGCAACAATTTACCCTCACATCGATTTGCCTTCTATAACGATTCGCTAAGGCTCATAACGATTTGAAAAGTGAGCACAATGATTTGATCCTCACATCGATTTACCTTTATAACGATTCGCTAAGGCTTCACAACGACTTGATAAGTTTCACATCGATTTGCTTGCCATAATGATTTGCTCTCACATCGATTTGCTCTGAAGTGTTTTGGCGCTTAAATGAAAAGTCAAATATCTTCTGTCAGAAAAGGTTGCATGCATATCTCAGAGTCTTATCAGAAAAAGATATGAACTACTATTTTTATCATGTTAGCAGAAACACAGTAGTATGCACTGTTATCTTGTAAACACTCTTTTGTGCTAACACTCTCTTCTATGCTTACAGACCTCGAAGACCACCAAAGTCTGATTAAGACAAATGAAGAGAAGATCAGCAACAGCTAGAAGAGCTCCAACGGATCTCTTCAACAGATCTATTCAAAAGCCGCTCATATAAAAGATGAAGCATGACTGAAGATCAAAGACAGAGCTTTCCTAAAAATCATTGAAGGAGTGTACAACCAGTGAGAAACCTCATCGCCACATACACTCAAAGGAAAAGAGAGAAAGAGCTAAGCCCAGAAGAAGTGTTCAAGCATCTAAAGCATTCAAGTTTTCTTCTCTCTCTTCATTCTCCTCTGAGCTCATTGTAAATTTGGGGGAGAGTCCTTGACTGTGAGCTAGTTCTTAGTGTTCATCTTGTAATAGCTCTCAGTCTGATCTTTCTTTTCTAAGAAAGATTTCTGTCCAGCTATAGGACTATATACAGTGTAGAACCTAGCTAGGGGTTTATGTGTAGCAGAACAGCACTGGGGTTTGTACGAGGAGGTTTGCTTCTGAGCCTGTAAAATAAGTGGGCTTCCTTCTTCCCTGGGAAAGAGAAGAAGACCAGCTGGGGTGCTGGGTGTTGTAGTGTCCTTGAGGGGGACTGTACCCTTGGTTAGTGAAATCCCAAGAGGTTGCTTGGGGACTGGACGTAGGACTTCTATGTGGGAAGGGCCGAACCAGGATAAATCTCTTGTGTCATTTGTGTGATTGTTTATTTGCTTCCGCATTGCTACTCATTGTCACACTAAACTAACCAAACTTTTAAGTGATATTTTTTTGTGTTTAAAGTTTGTATTTCAGATTTCAGAAAACCTATTCACCCCCCCCCCCCCTTAGGTTATCTTGCTGCCATACCAAAAGGGCCAACAAGTGGTATCAAAGTGGGCCTCTGAACATTCAAAGAAGATCCAACGATCTTAGAGTAAAGATCCATGGCAGCTCAAGGATATGCTGAAGGACAATCAGTTACCAGACCTCCATTCTTTGATGGAGAAGACTACCAATATTGGAGATTAGAATGGAATGCTTCATTCGTGGCACAGACTTTGATCTGTGGCAGGTAATTGAGGTAGGTGACTTTGTTATTGTTCCCGTTGAAGGCACTACTGCCATTACACCTACTGATAAAAGTAAACTATCTCTAAATTTTAAAGCAAAAAATTATTTATGTTGTGCTTTATCTAAAAAGGAATTTAGTAGAGTATCTGCATGCAAATCTGCTAAAGAAATATGGGATAAACTGCAGATAACTTATGAAGGAACAGATAAAGTGAAACAAACTAGAATAGATATTCTTGTTTCACAATACGAACAATTTAAAATGCTTCCAAACGAAAACATTACTACTATGTATAATAGATTTTCAAGCATAGTAGTTGGTTTAAATTTTCTTGGTAAAACTCTTTCCAATGAAGAAACTGTTAGAAAGATACTTAGGTCTTTAACTGTTCATGGACACCTAAAGTAACCGCTATTGAAGAAGCCCATGTCTTAACCAAATTGTCAATTGATAATTTAATAGGTTCTCTCATGGCACATGAAATAAATATGGAGCGACTATCTGAAAGCTCATCTAAGAAAAAAGGTACTAATGCTCTTAAAGTTGTAGCTGCTCCTTCTTCTTCTAGTTCTCAAGATGCAGATTCTAAAGATAGTAACATAGATGAAGTATTGTCCAAGCTTCAGAATATTTTAAAGAATAAGAAAAATGATCAAGGAGGATTCAAAGAAAAGAGGAAAAAGGAGAAAGAACCAGTCAGTTATGAATGCAGAAAACCTGGACATCTGAGACCAGATTGTCCAAGGCTCAAGAAGACTGGTGAAACTGAGAAGCCCAAGAAGCAGCACAAGAAATTTAAAAGAAAAGCCATGGCAGCTGCTTGGGAAAATGTTGAGGCCACAAGCTCAGAATCATCAAGCTCAGAATCAGAGAAAGAGCAGTAAATCTAGCCGTCATGGTGGGACTAGATGAAGTTCATTCTGACTCATTTTTCAATTCTTGCACAGATTCAGGGTCAGAATCGGACGACTTAGAAGAAGTCTTAATGAACTGTATGAAAAACATAAGGGTGTTGTAAAAGAACTAAAAAATCTGAAAAACAACACTACTTGCCTAGAAAACACCAACTCTGATCTTAAATCCGAATTGGAGCAACTAGAAAAACAATTAAAAGAATGCAAAGATAATAATTATCTTTTAAATGAAAGTTGAAAAATAAGAATAATGAGAAATAGAGTTAGAAGAAAAATTAAAAACTCTAACTGAAGAAAATCTTTATTTAAAAGAATCAGTTGAAAAATTAACCAAAGGGGAAAACATCTTTAACCCTATGCTTAAAAGGGTCAAAATCTAGAAATAATAAACAAGGGCTTGGATACATACCCACAGAAAAGGAAAAACAAGCCACATTCCAGGTAAATATCCTTTACCAAAATTTGTAAAAGAAACCAACACACCTCAGAAAAAGAAACCGGAAATATCCAAGGTGCATCAAATAAAAAGGTTTCCAAAATGTTTGTTCAAATCAAGGGCAATCAAAACTGCAAAATAAACTATATTCATTATTACTCGCATTGTAATAAATTAGGACACACCGTAAATACCTGGACAACAAGGCACTTAGTTTGGATTCCTAAAGATTATCGTCATGCTTCTAACCATCAAGGACCCAAAAGGATTTGGGTACCTATTTCTGAATAAGTTGTGTACAGGGTAGCCTTGAAGCATCAGGATCAAGGATGCTCAAGGCAAGGATGACTGCAGACTCTTCACTCAAATCATATCTGAAGAGAAAGTAGTCACAAAGATTGAATGTGTTTATGTTGCTACTAACAATGTTTGCATTTTTTTTTCTATAAAGCTCTATGCAGATAAAAATCTCAAAGACTTGACAAACAACATGTTAAGGTCAAGACCAACAGGATCTGACTTGCCTCACATTAAGGGGAGTCTCACTCAGGGGAGCACAGATTAAGGGGGAGTTATTCATTATCGACAAATAACATGTTGAACCCGTCAATGGTAAGAAATTCTCTCAAAGGGGGAGAGAAATGGATGGTAAGATCCTTCCTTTTTGGTTAGTGACAAAAAGGGGAGAGTATGTATGTCCTGTGAATTTTCTGTAGTTTCTATAGTATTTTAAAATAAAAAAATTCTCATAAATTTTGTCATCACCAAAAAGGGAGAGATTGTTGAACCACTCTTTATTACCTTCATACTTTGGTGCTAACAAAATTTATGATGTAACTTAAATTGAACATTTTGTTTCACCTGTGTCGCATCAATCTCATAGTAAAATGCCAAGTCTTTCAATGATGAAAAAAGGTGTACTAAAATGCAAAATCGATGTTCATTTACTATACATCGATTTCTATTCAAAGTGCCACATCGATTTCACTAACAACGATTTCATAAGTGAAACATCGATTTTATCGTGCAACGATTTCATAAGTGAGAACAACGATTTGCTCTCATATCGATTTGGTTCTCATAACGATTTCATAAGTGGGAACAACGATTTCTTTTTACAAAGATTCGTTAAGGCTCATAACGATTTGATAAGTGAGCGCAACGATTTGCCCTCACATCGATTTGCCTTCTATAACGATTCTCTAAGGCTCATAACGATTTGATAAGTGAGCGCAATGATTTTCCCTCACATCGATTTGCCTTCTATAACAATTCGCTAAGGCTCATAACGATTTGATAAGTGAGCGCAACAATTTGCCCTCACATTGATTTACCTTTTATAACGATTCGCTAAGGCTTCACAACGACTTCATAAGTTTCACATCGATTTGCTTACCATAACGATTTGCTCTCACATCGATTTGCTCTGAAGTGTTTTTGGCGCTTAAATAAAAAGCCAAATATCTTCTGTCAGAAAAGGCTACATGCATATCTCAGAGTCTTATAAGAAAAAAGATATGAAGTACTATTTTTATCATGTTAGCAGAAACACAGTAGTATGCACTGTTATCTTGTAAACACTCTTTTTGTGCGAACACTCTCTTCTATGCTTACAGACCTCGAAGACCACCAAAGTCTGATTAAGACAAATGAAGAGAATATCAGCAACGGCTAGAAGAGCCTCAACGGATCTCTTCAACAGATCTATTCAAAAGCCGCTCATATAAAAGATGAAGCATGACTGAAGATCAAAGACAGAGCTTTCCTGAAAATCTTTGAAGGAGTGTACAACCAGTGAGAACCTCATCGCCACATACACTCAAAGGAAAAGAGAGAAAGAGCCTGAGCCCAGAAGAAGTGTTCAAGCATCTGAAGCATTCAAGCATCAAGCTTTCTTCTCTCTCCTCATTCTCTCTGAGGTCATTGTAAATTTGGGGGAGAGTCCTTGACTATGAGCTAGTTCATAGTGTTCATCTTGTAATAGCTCTCAGTCTGATCTTTCTTTCTAAGAAAGATTTTTGTCCAGCTATAGGACTGTATACAGTGTAGAACCTAGCTAGGGGTTTATGTCTAGCAGAACAGCACTGGGGTTTGTACGAGGAGGTTTGCTTCTGAGCCTGTAAAATAAGTGGGCTGCCTTCTTCCTGGGAAAGAGAAGAAGACCAGCTGAGGTGCTGGGTGTTGTAGTGTCCTTGAGGGGGACTGTACTTGGTTAGTGAAATCCCAAGAGGGTTGCTTGGGGACTGGACGTAGGACTTCTATGTGGGAAGGCCGAACCAGGATAAATCTCTTGTGTCATTGTGTGATTGTTTATTTGCTTCCGCATTGCTAGTCATTGTCACACTAAACTAACCAAACTTTCAAGTGATATTTTTCTGTGTTTAAAGTTTGTATTTCAGATTTCAGAAAAACCTATTCACCCCCCCCCCCAGGTTATCTTGCTGTCGTACCAAAAGGGCCAACACGAGTTCCCTTTACCCAAAAACAATGACGGGTTTGCAATCTCTCATTATTCGTAGGCTTAGATTTCCTGGTTCTAACTTGCATTTAGATGGGAAACCCACACTAGCATGCACTGCTAACCGCTTTCTTGCTAACTCAAAAAAAAAAAAGGAGATGTTCCTCAATCACTCTGTGGCTCCCCAGTTCAGGTGACCTACCGGGTCAGCACCTCTTTCTTGAATATTGAGCTGATTTTGGGCGTTTCTGTCCCCCCTTCGGAAACTTATCCCACTGTGCATATCACAAGTAATCAAGCAGCCTTGTTGAGTTCACGTGAACCTTCACCAGTCATGAGCTTATTTCTGGACTTCAGACTTTCCAAACATTGATTTCAGTTAGAATCTTTTGAAAGTCCTTTGAGAGATCAATCAATCCCTTGTCTCCACAACCCTAAATCTGGACAGACGTCCTAATTAGGTCAGCGAGCCCAGACGGACTCCAGTTATGAGACCCCTCAATTCAAAGTCATATTACAACTCCTTGACTCAGACACACCAGAAACTAGTCAAAGTCCAACATGGCAATGCCAGGGATTGGGTTGCAGTTGTAGTTACACGGGTAGATCACCCTTCTCTTATCCACATTTGACTCTCAGACGATTTGTCATTTGTTTCTAGCCTAAATCTTTCGTATGGCTTGCTAGAATTCCAATCCTCAGAGATGGCCCTTCCATTAAATCTCCGCGTCCTTTGTTTACCGAGACACCAACCTTTTAGTCCGCTCTGCTCCCCTGCAAGACTGGATGTCTCAGAGGGGCATTTGTAGACGCAGAGTTTAGCCCATTCCTGCGTGGTTTCATGGCCCAATAAGGCCCGTTTGACCATTTGTTGACTTGTCTCGGATCCCATGTAGACGGCAGCATCGACTGCCGCTGACTACATGTTGGTGGCAATCCCCCTGGACGCTGACTCTAGTTGGCGTCCACCTACGTTGATGCCAACATGGGGTTGGCGGCATCATCGTTTGACGTCAACCAAGTTTACCTGGTCTGCGCAACTGCCCGAGATTCCAGCCCACTAGCGCCATTCTCTCGGCCATGCAACGCATATAGCCGTTCCCAAGGGTATATGGGCCACTTGGCACCCATTGACCCAGTAAAAATCCTACTTGGCCTCCCCTCATTGGTTGGAGCATAAACACATGGATTGCCAAGTTTGTAAGTGTGTTTCTTCACACTTGAGCATCCAAGGATCTGAAGCTCCGACCCCACTGCCTATTTATGTCCCCTTGGCCTTCTAAGCGAGGGGGGGAGATGCTGGACGTCCATGCCATACTACTTGGAGAGAAGAAAGAGAAAACTCACTCAAAGCTTCCAATCCTTGTCTCCTCTCTCCCTCTCAACACTTTGAACGTCCTGAAGGCTTCATTAAGTCCTAGAGGAGTCCACTAAGGCGCCATCAACCACAGCAACGAGAATCATCTCCCTCCTCCTCCTCTCTTTCCCTTCTTCTTTCCTTTAGTTTTGCATGTCATTCACACACTCACACACACCCTAGGCATGTAGGGCACCTTCCTACACACCTAGAAAATGGTTTCCCAACCAAAAACAGAGGGAAGAAGAGTGGTCATAGCACTTGGCCACCCCTCTTCTCAAGCCCGTAACCGGTACGGGACTCTCCTTTTGGGCCTTTTCTCTTCGTTTTGGACATTCACTACACTTCTTAGAGTCTAATAGAGTTTTTCTCTTATGCAGGAACACTTGGACAAGATCATGGAGCTCTCTTTCTTTGGCCGGCCGAAGAGGGAGAAGTTGAAGTCCCACCACTGTCCGCTGCGCGAGGCACGTCACCGGCGTGATCACAACACTCCTTGGGCACAGGTAAGGCCCTGGCGATCACAACCACTCCTGTTCTTTTGCTATTTTCTTTGTTTTTCCTTTTGGTCAACATGGTCAACGAGGAGTCAACAAAGTCAAATAGCTCGCCTTCAACGCCGACGAGGGGGCGGCGACGTTCGTGAAGCATCCGGAGGATCCACAGTCACCGGGGCGCGGTGAACGGAGCGTCGACAGCTATCATCAACATCAGATTGAAAACTTGAGTCTGTGTAGCCTTCAACCTTGAGGCTACTTCCTCCATATACTAGTAAAAAATCTTTTCAAGTACTTAAAGATTCACTTTACTGCCTTCTAGTTTTCCAAACCTAGATACTCTTGATGCCTCCTCGTAACACTTAGAGCATGTGTTACATCAGGCTTAGTACATAGCATAACATAAATGATAGACTCTATCGCAGAGGCATAGGGAGTTCTATCCATGTTTGCCCTTTCTTCTGGAGTACTTAGGGGCATACTCCTAAAAAGTGAAATTCCATGTCTCATTGGTATAAGACCCCTCTTGGAATTTTGCATGCCAAGTCTTTTGACAATGGTGATTATATACTTGGACTGGGACAAGCCAAGCATCCTCTTAGATCTATCTCTGTAGATCCAAATCCCCAAAATGCATGATGTTTCTCCTAAGTCCTTCGTGGAGAAATTCTTTGATAATCAAGCCTACACTGTGGACTACATTCCTACATCACTCCTAATGATAAGGATGACATCCACATACAACTCCAAGAAGGTGATAGTGCTCCCACTTACCTTCCTGTACACACAAGGCTCATATGCGTTCTTAACAAAGTCATAAGATTTTATTGCCTCATCAAACCTTATGTTCCAACTTTGGAAAGATTTCTTTAGTCCATAAATGGATCTAAGCAACCTGCACACCTTATCTGGACTTTCTTTGGAAACGAATCCCTCAGGTTGTATCATATACACCTCTCCCTCGAGGTTGTCATTTAGGAATGTGGTTCTTACATCCATCTGCCAGATTTCATAATCATGATATATGACAATGGCCAATAGGATTCTGATGGATTTCAGCATGGCTACAGGCAAGAAGGTTTTGTCATCTTCAACACCTTGCCTTTGACGATATCCTTTAGCCACAAGTCTTGCATTATAGGTCTCTACCTTTCCATCTACTCCAATCTTCTTCTTAAAGATCCACTTGCAATCAAAGGGTACAATACCTTCAAGTGGATCAACTAGGTTCCAAACCTTAATGGAGTACATGGAATCTATCGCAGAATTCATGGCCTCTTGCCACTTCCTGGAGTCTATGCTCATAATAGCCTCCTCGTAGGTTTGAGGGTCTATATCCTTGGAGTCATGTCTCGTGATATGTCCCACATATCTCTCAGAAGGGATAGTCACTCTACTTGACCTACACAAAGTTGGATTTTGTGTGATAGGTTCTTGAACAGATTCTTCTTGCAGAATGGTGCTTGAGTCAGGTTCTCCAATCTCACTCATTCTATCATGCTCCCACTATTTCCACCAAGAATGTGCTCCTTCTTAAGAAACACTGCTCTCTTTGTAACAAAGACCTTTGGTCCTCAGGGTGATAGAAATAATACCCACAAGTTTCCTTGGGGTATCCCATGAATATGCACCTTTCTGTCCTAGATTCCAACTTATTGGGATCATGTCTCTTAATGTGGGCAGGGTAGCCCCAAATCTTAACAACCTTAAGATCGGGCTTCTTCCCCTTCCATATCTCATATGGAATTGGCACTACTGTCTTAGTTGGAACTCTATTCAGAAGGTAAGCTGCAGTCTTTAGGGCATATCCCCAGAATGACAAGGGTAGCTCGGTAAAACTCATCATGGACTGTATCATGTCCAACAACGTGTGATTCCTCCTTTCCAATACACAATTGAGCTGAGCTGTATAAGGAGGTGTCCATTGGGATAATATCCCATGGTCCCTGAGGAACTGGGTGAACTTTGTACTTAAGTATTCTACTCCCTGATCTGATCAAAGAGTCTTGATACTCTTTCCAGTTTACTTTTCCATTTCATTCTTGTACTCTCTGAATTTCTCAAAAGCCTCAGACTTGTATTTCATTAACTACACATGCCAAACTTTGAGAGGTCATCAGTGAATGTAATGAAGTAGGAGAATCCACCTCTAGTATGTGTGGACATAGACTCACATACATCAGTATGTATGAGTTCTAATAACTCAGAGGCTCTCTCTCCAGTGCCACTAAAAGGAGAGTTGGTCAATTTCTCTTGAAGGCAAGATTCGCAGGTTGCATGTGATTCATAATCAAATGGACCCAAGAGTCCATCTTTTAGCAACCTTTGAATTCTTCCTCATGGAAATGATCTAGCCTACAATGCCAAAGATACGTATCGTTCACCTCATCTCTCTTCCTCTTAGAGATAGTTTGTATGTTCATGATATGTTGAGCAACATCCAATAAGTACAAACCATTTGTGAAAGATCCCTTCATAATGATCTCATCATTAAGAAACATAGATCAATCATTGTCCTCAAAAAGAAATTTGTATCCCATCCTTGTCATATAGGAAATTACGATTGTAAGACTCGGCCCCTTGGGCCATTGGCCCCGTCCTCAGGGTCGCGACGGGGAAGCCCATCGCGATATGGTTTGTGTGGCGACACACCCAGCCGTCGCATTCTGGTCACGACGGGGGTGGACGTCGAGTTACTGTCGCGCCATCTGGAGGCATCACGGTTGCTTTTCTGACAGACTTGACCGGTGTCCTTTCTGTCAGAACGGCCTTGTCGGGTGTCAGGTGCATCTCGTCGTGTTCTTGTTTCCCGATCTTCGAGGTTTGACCGCTTTTGGTGTCACACCGTGGGTGGCCATCGTGACATGCTCGTTGTCGCGCCAAGCCGACACGTCGCATTTTGGGGCCCATCGGTTTAAAACCGAGGGCTGTGCCCCATTTCCCTCTCTCCCCCTTTCCTTCCTCTTCCTCCCCCTTCTTCTTCCTCCTCTGAGTTCTCCCCTCTCCAGTGGTTTCCCAGTGTGCTTGAGGTGCTCGTGGTGGGAGGTGACGCCCCGTTCGTGTAGGCAGCATGATCGTGGAGCTTGGAGCGAGGAGGAGGTGGCCATTCCAACGTGAAGGCCCCAACGGGTCGGCTCTACTCCTGGAGGTAGGGACCCTTGACTCCACTCGCTCTAGCATGCTCTCGTCCCCCTTGAGATTGTGGTTTCTCGTGGTTTGGGGTTGTGGGAGCGTGAGGATCATGCTCATGTGAGTGAGGATTCCATCGAGTGTAGATTCCTTGTAAATCCATGTTTTGTGGGATTTGAGGGTGGTTTGTATGGTTTATAAGCTTTCCTACATGTTTATCATGCTCCCCTCCCCCTGTGGATGTGGTTTGTATCGGATTTGGGGTGGTCTCCGGGAGAATCGTCCTGGAACCCCTCTCGACTGAGAACGCGACCTATATAGAGGTCGTGATGATGTCGCGACCGACATGGCTGTTGCAACATCATCACGACGCTCTTGGGTGTCGCGACAGTGTCACGACAAGTCTGGGCGTCGCGACAAGCGCGGCTACAACAGAGACAGGTAAGGTCTTGCTGAGTTCCATTTTCTTTGGAGTCTTCACCGTTTTCTGCTTCTTACTGTACCCGTGACACTAGTGCTAGTTCCCTACTACGGTCCTACACTAGTCACTCGCTCGGTGCTCGGCACTTGAGGGCTTGTCTTGTGAGAGAGGTTGTTACCATTGCCTGGGACCCCCGTCCCTGCACGCCTATTGAGGGAGTACTCCGGGCGGCGGGTGTGCTCGAGTCACGGACTCTAGAGCGGAGGGAAAAATGGTGGTTAGGACAGCATCGTTGAGTCATTTGCAGAGCTCTCGTAGTTGGTTTGGGATGTCGAGGTCATTTTGGGTGTTCTTCCCGGCACAGTCCAGCTAGTCCTTTTCTCACTGCCTCACTCTTTGTGGCCCCGGAACCACCTAGAGAGGTCAGGCGTGGGACCGTAGTCTGGCCAGACTACGGCGGTTACTATTGTGTACTTGTGTTCCTATCTTACTCTGACGAGACGTGGAGGTTTGGACCTGGGTTGAGGATAAGACGTCAATTGATGCACCTGACTAGTTGACTAGTGGTAGTGTTTTCCGTAGCTAGTGTCTCTTGTCCAGGCGGGGTTCTCCTTGTCTGCGTAGCCAGCCATGTGGTGGTCACGACGTGCAGGTTCTACGGAGTTTCCGACTGTGGTGTTCTCCATACCGTTAGTAGTTAGTAGCTTTGCTTCCGCACTTCCATTCGTAGGTAGAAGATATAACTGCTGTCATTTTATTAAGTACATAGTTTTGACTACCTGTTAGAGCCAGTAGAAGATTGGTAGTCCCTACTGAGCTTCTGTTGTGAAGCTCATCCCTTCCTTTTCCAGGTGAGACTTCTCAACAGCGGTAGGGCGCGCGTCGGGCGGAGGAGACAGGGCAGTAGTCGTGGTCCCCGTAGCTAGCAGTGGTTCCCCCTCTCAGTTGTACATCACCCTCGGGGTATGCCCCTAAGGGACTTGTTCTTCCCCCGTTTGTACTTGTACTAGTTGTGTGTATTAGGACTGTACCTAAAGCGATACGCAGTAGTCTCACTCTTCTTTCTGCTTCCGCATGCGTGCTCCTAGTTAGCAGTTGATGTTTATTTCCTTTACATATTCTGTTAGAGTTATATTATAGCCCTTTTGGGTCCCCGGATCCATGGGCGGCGACCGCAAAAATCAAGTCCTCGGCTTGAGCCGAGGGTCGGGTTCTCGGGGTCGTTACAATGATAATATTTCTAATAATAAAGGGTACAAAATAGCGTGCTTCGAAAACAAATGATGTTCCACCGGGCACCCGAAGGGTGACCTCACCAATGAGAATAGTTGCAACATTTGTGTTGTTTCCCATCCTTAGGTCCGCCTTACCCTTTGCCAATCTCCTATGCTTTGTCAAGACCCGCAATGAATTGTAGATATGAGATGCACATCTAGTATCCAATATCCATGCATTATCATAATTTTTTTGACAAATAGATCAATCATAAACTATAACGTCGTGCATTTTTTAGATCCTTGTGGATCCCTTGTTCAGTGGATGTGGTGGCCAGTGTGTGGCCAATGTGGTGTGTTTCAGGCGTGTGTACAGGTTTTGGGGTGTTGTGGGCCGACAGGCTGGGCCCAAAAACACCTGCCCGTTCACTATTTGTGAACGCGACAGCAAGGGGTGTCGCGTTCTGAAAGCGATGGTCCTGCATGTCGCGTTCCTATTTCAGCTGTTGAATGGTTGTCATCTGTATGTGAGCCGCATGTTGCATGCTGGGCGGCATGCAGACGTCAGCTTTGCGAAGGCCACACCTACCCCGTCGCGTTCAGGTCGCGACGGAGGGGTACATCGCATTCCCAACCACTGGGCATTTTTAAGTAACTTTGGCCATGCAGAGCTGCAGTGCGCTCTGTTCGACCAAGGGAAGGAGCTATGGCAATTTTTCGGGGCGATTCGTTGGTTTGGTGGTGTTTTTTGGCGTGTTCTCGCCACGAGGATCTTTCGTGGAGCGGGGGAAATGCTGAGAAAGTGTCGTTCTTCATGTTCTTCACAGAGGTAGGGTGATTCCTCCGGTGTTTGGGGCTGTGGATCACATGTGATGATGATAGAAGGTGTTATTTGCTTTAAGAACAGTAGATATCATGATAGGGCACACATTAAAGCATGAAAAATGAGAATTAAACGTGGTTTGTGTGGTATGGGGTGGTGATCCGGAGTGGGCAACCCGGATTAGGGTTCCTACTTGTGAAGATGACGGAACCCCGTTTCGCGTTTAGAACGCAACAGGCCAACCCGTCGCGTTCAGGCTATGAACATAACATATCGGTGTGTCGCGTTCGGATGGCGACACTGCCCTATGTCACGACCTCAGCCGAGAGGTCCTGTTGTGCATGGTTTAAACGGTTAAATTATCTGATTATTGTTATTTCTTGTGCATGGAAAGTATAAGCGGTGCATTGGCATCTGTTGTGCTTTAAGAGCATGTTGTTTATGAAGCTAGCAAGCGGTTTACGTGGCTGGCGTGTTGCACACGTGGCTAGTGTGTTGTGCTCACATGGTTGACATGAGGTTTCACGTGGTTTGTGTGGTGCGCACGTGTTTTGTGTGTGCGTGGCGAGTAGCACGACGCCTACCGTGGTTACCTCTTCAATTGGGTGCCCCAGGTTCTGTATGAGCCAGGCTTTGTGCTCGGGGCTTGTCCCGGTACTTATGTTGTGCTGTCGAGGTCTGTGTTGTCTGTCCTGGACACCCTCACTCCTATATTTGAGTTATATGTCCGGCTGAGGGAAAGACTACAGTGGGACAGAGACTTGTGACAGTTTGTGTTTGTCACTTGTAGCGCACTCGTAGTTGGGGGTACGAACACCAATAGACGTCACTGGTCCCCAACTAGTCCTGTTTCCAGTGCCTCACTTTAGGGAACTCAAGCCAGAGTCCCTAAAGGTGTCAGGCATGGGCCCGTGGCAATGTGGTCCGCAGGTGTGGTGTTGGTTGGTCTCTGCAGTTGTTTGGCTTGTTTTTGTGGAGCAGCAGCTAGACCTTTCGTCCGTGGCTGTGAGGCTGAGAGGTAGACCTGTGTGGTTTGTCCGAGTCAGTTGCTGGTGTCGCGAACCAGTCTACATGGCTCGAGTGTGGCGGACTCTACTTTAGCACGTACACCGAGTTGTGGTTTTGTCGTTTATTTATTAAGTTGGTTTATGTTGATGGTAAGTGGTAAATGGAATTTACAGCTTTAATATCCTGCTCAGTCATGCTATAAATTGCTAGCGTAGGTTCCTGCTTTCGTACTTTCATTTGGTTTGCTCGATTTTTTGGGGAGTTTCCCTATTGAGCCAGTGACTTGCGAGGCTCACCCCTACTCCCTACAGGTGAAGGAGAGAAGGAGTTTTCTCTACCGTCTTCCAGTTCAGAGCTGCATATTAGCGGGGTTGGGCCGACACCTCCAACAGTGTAGTTCTTTTTTTTCGGTTGTACCTCGGGGTATGCCCCAGGCTCTTGTACCTTACTTGACTTTTGTTGAAATTTGGCTATGTAAATATGTGTGAATTTTTGAAACATATACATATATCAGTGTGTTCCTTTGTGTTTTCACGGGCATGTGTGTGATATCCCTTGCGAGGCTATGGCTCGTTCGCGGGAGACGGAGTCGGGTCAAGCTCGTTACTGGGTTAACGGGTTTGAACAACGTGGTCTGTCACATAAACAAACTTGAAGCTACTCCTAGCTTCTGCTTTTCCTTTTCTGTAAGGTATTCCTTGTAGTTCCTCTTCCAATTCTCATATTTATGGTAGTGAAAGCACTGTCTATTGTCCTTCGCCGACACTTTCTTGGCAACCTTTGCCTTTGCCCTTCTTAAGCATCTTCTTGGACTTCCTTTTCTTGTTGGTCTCACAAACATGGAGAACTAGTTTCTCCTTCTTGATGGCACTCTCAGTTTCCCTCAACATATTGAGTAGCTCAGGCAGGGTGGCCTCAATCTTGTTCATATTGAAATTCATTATGAATGGAGAAAAGGAATCTGGAAGGGATTGGAGTATAAGGTTCACATAGAGCTCATCCTCTAGAAAATGTCCTAGTGAAACTAATTGCTATATCCACTCAATCATCTTTCGGGCATGGTTCTGGAACGATGCCCCCTTAGTCATCCTATCCCGGAAGAGACTCTTTGATATCTCATATCGCCGAGTTCTCCCTTCCTCCTCAAATAATTTGTGGAGATGTAGGATAGTGCATCCATCTTCTCATGTTGCCTCTGCAACTCAGGAGTCATAGAAGCCAACATGTAGCACTGAGCAAGACTTGAGTCTTCCTTATCCTTCTTATAGCGAGTGATTTCATCCTTGCTAGCCCTTCCCCTGAATCAAGCACGATCTCATCGAGGGCATATGTGATTTTCTCCTATGTGACAACAATTCGTAAATTTTAGAGTCAATACACCTAGTTTGCACTAGTGAGATGGTTGACATCTAGTATGCCACGGAGTGGGTTTGTAAGTGACATATTTTTGAAAATAAAGATGTAGCAGAAAATTAATAACATGTAAACTTTTGAATTTTTCAAAAAAATTAAGACATGGACTTTTATCTTAATTTACTCCCACTATTTCATTGTGAGACACATGACACCCTCTAGCATGTGAATCTGAAGTTTCCGGCAAACTTTTAACTAGAATCGGGATCCAATTGGCGCCTTGGCATGACCTCGAGGATTCGACCAATCACACCAAGTCCAAAAGGTAGGCAACTCTTGCCAATCACAACTCCTTGTGATTTCCATCATATTTGGCCTCCAAATCATCATGGCTCAGAGGGACTGTGCCAACCACGATGTTTGGTTAAGTCAGCACCATCATTATAAGATGAGTATGATTCGATGATATGCTCCCAAGAGACTCGGCCAAACATACCATGTCCTTAAGTCACTAGTGGCATCTCTATGTCATAGGCCAGATATCAAGTCCCAATATAGGTGAGCCGGAGTGACTCCACCAACTCAGTCTATATTAAGAAAAGATGTCTGCCCTATAATGATGGAAGGCCACGTGGGTCAATCTTATTGCCTCATGCTTATTAACTTAATTTATTATTAACAGAGAGATTTTTTATTCTCAATTGGTCTCATAGCAAATAACATGCATCCCACACATATATTTAGCTTATATTTACATTGCATGCAAATATGTACCTAGTAGGTGCATAAATGAATATATATCATATATATATAAATAACCACACTGGATAATCATGGAACAGATACTAGTGTGATCAAGCTTGAGCCTAAAGATTGGATCACACTATGTGTGTCATCGGCGCATCCCATTAGTCTTGCTGGCTACTCCACGCTCCCCTTGCACCTTCTTGATGTCATTTTAAGTAATTTATAAAAATTACAAATAACTATAGGCACGTAGGCCCAAAAATGTACATTTTATTCAATTAAAAAACCTTGATCATATCAAAGGGAGGTACACAATCAAAGAGAGGTAGAATTACACAACAACTTTAATGAGAGAAAGGGGGAGGCTCGCAAGTCCAATGAATCACCATTCACACATACATACAAGCATCACATAATGGTCCATGATCATACGCCCACATCATACACATCACATGCATATATGTAAGCTACTAGAAATTAATTAAACACTTTAATTAATAATGGTTAGATTAACTCTTAATCTAAATTTTTTGGATTAACACTTAATCCCAGTTCCATGGTCTCCAACATGGAACCCATCGTATAATAAGAAAGAACTGTAGGCACTAGGCTGTCTTGGCGACATCAACCATTATTGCTTAAACTGGCGACAACATAACTGTTGCCAAGAACACTTCCTAGAAACCATCGATTATGTCGTCAACATATTTGGCCACAACTATCCTGTTGCCAGGAACTTTTCCTAGCGACAACAAGTATTGTCGCCAGGACAAGTTGGTGACAGTAGAGCCGATCTTCAGAACTTTCCTAGCAATAATGGATCCTGTCACCAAGACATTCCTGGCGACAAACCATGTTGTCGTCAACTTCTCCAGTACAACAGAAAATAAAAACTCTTTCTCCAGACAGCAAAAACGATAGCTATCTAATTTGGACAACCAATGATATTGTCATTTGAACACTTCAAGAGACAAACGTCATTGTCGTTCAAACTAAAATCATGAAAAAAAGAAACCAATTTCATAAAAATGATTCTAAATCTCATAAAAAGAAAAAATAGACATCATCCCATGAATCCAAGCTCTGATACCATTGTATGGAAATGCGTAGGGACATCAGATGCGCAGCGGAAGGAAATTTAAAAAACAAAAACACATTCCCCACAAGAACTTATCGAATAGGGATGATGTCCGGGTGCATGACTATCATGCAATCCATACAAGGGTGAGACTATCTCACCTAGGAAAGCTCGTATATCCCCTGATGTGCGAACTTGACCCACTAAATGAAGGAGCTCACATGACCTCCCTCTAGTGTTGTCCACACGACAGTCTTCGGTGATGACGGCTCCTCCTCACGACGTTGTCCTCTCCCTCATGCACCTCCAAAATGCAGCAGCAACAAGACCACAACAGCAACAGGAGCAACAACCTCAGTTGGAAGTAGCAGCTCGGCTCTCTCTCTTCCCTTTCTCTTCTCTGTTGGGAAGAGAGCGGGAGGGAGAGAGAGAGCAATAGGAAGAGAGGAAGATAAGTAAGGGATTGTATAAAGAGCTCAGCTTGTAGCTCTTCACACGCTCCTCCACTTAATAGAGGGCGTATGTTTTAAATTTTGCATAGCCAGCACATTGTGTGGACATGCGACGTGTGGCCCAGAGTACAACTAGCCATACGCCATACCTATCTTGACGACAAAATTGGATGTTCCCAATCAGTGTTGGTGACATACCTTATTGTCACCAAAACTCTCTTGGCAACAATCGAATATGACGCCATGACCATCCTGGCAACAACCGATCCTATTGTTAGGACCATCCTGGCGACAGTCGATCCTATCGCCAGGACCATTCTGGCAACTAACTATCTTGTCTTCATCCTTGGTCAAAAAAGAGCCTATTACATAACTCTTATCCAATCCTCTATCATCGTCATATCAACTACCTTTTGTGTGTGACCCTCTAGGCCCAATACCGTGTTGGCCGTGAGTTGCACCCATCAAAACCCTTCTGATTTAGAACTCTTTCTGACTTAGTGAATTATTATCTCCATAATAATTCACTCAACTCATCGACTATAGACATACCAAGCGACTACACTATAGTCCCTAGATAGTACAGAGGGATCAAATCCATTAGACCTTTCTGCCTATAGTTACCGTGTACATTTTGTCCCTCATCCAACTAATATCTTAAAGACTGTATGTAAGGCATGGTACTATCAGGCCTATATGGAATCCATTTGATTCCCACTCTTATCTGATGCTCTCAGATAGCTCTTTCTCTCTCAATCTGATTGACCGTAGCCAGAGATTTGTCTAAGTAAGAACATGTGGGATATTCCTCTCATGATACCAAGAGTGGATGATCCTTTATTAACATGTAATTGTCTTTGTAAGGTTGGCTACCATTCCTAATAACCGGTTGTACTAGATCTGGAACTTCCAGACCTATAAGTCTGGCATCAAAGAATGGAGTACTCAAACAAAGCATCCTTGGTGTTGCAAGTCCAAAGACCAATTACAAAACTGGGACCACAGAATCGTTGTCTAACATTAGGTATCGTCAACCATATAGCATTCCTAGAGTGGATCATTCAGTGAACTGATTCTCAATTAAGCACATGCACCATAGCTCTAGTGTCTCCGCACAAATAGCTATGAGACTAGCTACCTTCATCATACAAATGGGTATATAGCACACCGGTCTATCCGATTATCTCGATGTCCTTCTCGAGTAACCTGTGACTAGGATATTTAGGATCCATGTTTAAAGAGAATAGGTCCCATTATCATGATCTTATCTTGATCCTATTCTCATTGCACAAACCCATAGACATCACAATATAAACATCATCTCATGCATGTAATATAACGTGAAAAAATGTCATTAATATTATTACCAAAAGATATCAGTACAAGATTACAAGTGTCATCACTAATGTGAGTTGGCTTGCAGGGCACTGATAACTAGAACACCATTGTACCAAAAATCCTTCAAATCATCTATCAATGATTGTAAGTACATGTCAATGTCATTTCCTGGCTCCTTAGGACCAAGAATGAGTAAGGATATCATGGTGTATGCTTACTTCATAAACATCCACGGCGATAAGTTTTAGACAACTATCACCACAGACCATGTACTGTACCTGCAACTCATGTTTGAAAATGGATTAAACCCATCACTTGCCAAACCGAGTCTGACATTGCAGACTTCTGCGGCAAAGTCTGGATAGACATTAACAAAATGTGTCCATGCCTTAGAATCAACAAGATGTTGCATCTCCCCATTTTCTTGTGGAGACCGACCATCCTTATGCCATGTCATCCACTTTACTATCATAGAAGACATAAACATTCTTTACAATCTATCTTTCAGAGAAAAATAACACAAGAGTTTCTTAGGTACTTGTTGGCGGGTAGAAGATTCATTTGCATTATTGACTCTTTCTTTATACCTTGGTGTATGACATTGCAGACATTCATCTTTATCTTCATTTCCCTTCCAAAACAATACACAATCATTCTCACATGTATCTATCTTCACATGGCTTATCCCCAAATCTCTAACTACCTTGTTAGCTTCATACCATGATTCAGGGACATTGGCTCCTTCTGCCAATATTTCACGCAAAAGATCAAGGAACATGCCCATACAGTTGCCTGTCACATGATTCATTACCTTAATGTGTAACAGTTTTAAAAGAAATGTCAATCTACTCACTTTCTGACAACCGAGATACGAAGGCGTTTCCACATCCTCTAGTAGTTGTAGACACCCGGTTATGACTAAGGGGTTGAACCACATTTCTTGTTATCTTAGTGGGCCCCTAATTGGTCACTCATCTTGAGCCCATCATTTGCCTAGTTTTGAGCCCTTTAAGCCATTAAAATACCTTGAAATCCCAAAATTTATCACTTGAGAGAGTCCTTGGGGCATAATAACTCTTATCTTATCATGTAGTTGGCTGATAATTATCAAATAATTTGGATTTATTGTCGCGACGCTTCGTGGCGCCACGTCTCTAGTCGCGACAGTTCTGGCAGCCGCGACAGCCCATGCATTATCCATGCACGTGGGTAATGTTGTCGCGTCAGCCCGCCCCGTCGCGTCTTAGTCGAGGTCCTACGATATGTCGCGACAATGACCGAATCCTCTGGCCTCCATAACTTCCCCCCTATTTATCCTCTTTTGAACTTAGCTTAATCCTAAGGTTTATCTCTACCCCTTGGGGCGGGATTCCGGCCCTAGGGACTCTCCTAAGGGTTGCTAAGGACTCTCCATTCGATTTTGAGAGAGCTTTATCTCCCATTTTGATTTTTAAATCATTTTAAGGAGATAATGTCATTTATTCAGATTCCAAGCTCTATATAAGCAAGGCTCCTCCTCAAGGACGGGGGAGCCTCATTACCACCCCGAAGGGCTGCCAAAATTCCCTCTCACCCATACTTAGCACCCTAGCCACTCATTTTGCTATCTTTCCTTCACATTCCACTCCACGAAGCTATTCTCTTCACCATCAACAGAGCACGAAACGTGAAGAGGGCGACCTCAACGATCTCCTGGAGCATTTGCACATCCTTGGAGCCGTACCCACGCCAGGGAGTTGCCCCAATGGGGCTCATCTTCTTCTCCCTTCCCTTCTCCTATCTCTACATGCATTTTTGTGTTATTTTTAGATAGAGCACTCTCCCTGTCCACCCACGTTTTCCCACACCCATAGGGTTCAAAACCACCCCAGGTGCGTTCCCACCATGATCCCCCATTTCCCTCCATTTTTAGAGTAGATACTACGCTTAACATGTTCTAATGGGGTGTTTTCTTTGTGATTTCCTTTGATTGGCAGGCAAGCAAGTGAAGTCCACGAGGAGCTCTGGTTCTCCGGCCGGCTGGAGGACAAGAAGAAGGTCCCTACTCCAATTCTCCCGCATTCAGAGAACATGACGGCGAAGGGAGACGCGACCAGAGACGCGTCAGTGTGTGCTGACGCGACATCAAGAGGAGTTCCCCGATGAAAACCTATCACTTGTCTCTCATGATCCCTTCTGGTCACTCCACTTCGATGGAGCTCTCAATTCTAGGGACGGGGCATAGGTGTTGTCTTGCTTACCCCAAAAGGGATCACCATTCCTTTGGCTTATCAACTCCAGTTCTACGCCACCAACAATATCTCCGAGTATGAGGCTCTCCTAGCCGGTCTTAAGCTTGCCTACCTCTTAGGCGCGCGTCACCTCAAGATCATAGGAGATTCTCAACTCGTTCTTCGGCAAGTCCTTTCTACCTATCGCACCCGTGACCCCAAGCTCAAGCCTTATCAAGATCTGGTCACACTCCTAGCCAAGCAATTCTGTCAACTCATTTACATTCATACTCCTCGCTCTCAGAACATTATGGCCGATGCTCTGGCATCGTTAGCTTCGTCTCTCTCCTTCCCTCTCAGCCGTAGTGCTGAGACTATCACTGTTCAGAGGTTAGAAGCTCCCTCAACTCAGGATCCTTGGTTCTCAAACCTTAGGAGCTCTCTGGTTCTGAAGGCAGAGAAGAAAGAAGCAAAGGAGTTATTGCTTGTTGAATTAGGAGAATTGATGGAAGAAGAGAGGCCGTGGTACCATGAGATTGAACAATTTTGCAGAGACGGTACCCTCCCAGAAGAAGCTGAAGCCGAAGATAGGCGAGCTATCCGTAGAGCGGCATTAAAGTATACCCTCGTGGGTGAAGTCCTTTACAGACGCACTCTAAATGGAATGCTCCTCAGATGTGTGACCGATGAAGAGGCTTGGAAGATAGTGGAAGGATCCCACTCTGGTGAATGCGGAGGGCATGTGAATGGTCAGATGTTAGCCAAGAAGATCCTAGGCAGGGCTACTACTGGCCAACCTTAGAAGAGGACTGTGCCGCCTACGTTCGTAGGTGTGTCAGATGCCAAATCCATGCCGATAAAATCCATGCTCTGTCTTCCTCTTTGCATCCGCTATCCTCTCCTTGGCCTTTCTCCATGTGGGCCTTTGATATCATCGGGCCCCTTGGTGATCCTAATGCTCAGATAAAACAAAATCCTTCATCCTCACTGCTACTGAGTATTTCACCAAGTGGGCCGAAGTAGAAGCATTTTCAGAAATCAAGGGTTCGACCGTGTGTAGATTCATCACGAAGAATATCATTGCGCGGTTTGGAGTACTAGGCAGCCTCGTCACCGACAATGGACCGCAGTTCATATCCCAAGAGCTTCAAGACCTATGTAAGAGATTAAATATTTCCTTGCATCATTCGTCTCCGTATTATCTGCAAGGCAACAGCCAGGCCGAAGCCACAAACAAAACACTTTTGAAAATTCTAAAGAAAACTTGTGAGTCTAATAAATTCGCTGATTGGCCAGAAAAACTAATCGAGGCTCTGTGGGCCTACCGCACCTCCGTACGAACGCCCACGAGACAAACTCCTTTCTCACTTACATATGGAATGGAAGCGGTATGTCCACATGAGATCCTCATTCCTTCGCTAAGAATTTAGTTGGACAAGGAACTCAATCCCGATGAACATCGGGAGGCATTACATACACAACTAGAACTCTTAGACGAACGGCGCCTAGCTGCAGCCGATCATGTGCTTTCATATCAAAATAGACTCTCAAGATCTTTTCAAAAGAAAGTAATTGAGCGCAAATTTCAAGAAGGAGACATGGTTTTGAAGCGTATTTTCATAAAACCTGGAGGTCCAAGGTCAAAATTGTCTTCGAACTGGGAAGGGCCGTATGTCATTAAAGAAGTGTACCCGGGGAATGCATATAGGCTAGTTAATGCCGATGGCGATGAACTCTCTCACCCATGGAATGGATTATATCTTAAAAGATTCTACCCCTGATAAATAATCTTTTGATAACAACACCAATTGACAGGTAGCCATTTGCCAAGTGTCTCACTCCCTCTCCTACCGGTAGAATAATATTTATGCTCAATTGGATACTCAGCACGGTGACCTAAGGTCATTTCTCCTTCATGTATGGTGTTCTCGCTTAGCCCTCGTTCAGGGAAGTAAAGGTCAATTCTCTCCTTACTCGGACAAGGTCTAGGGGCAAGGGAGAGGCCAGCCTGTAAACGTGCAACAGTGTAGACCATGTGTTTGAAGTCTCAAAGAGGGACGGGCAGTTCTAAGAGAAAAGTATATGGCACAAAATAAAGTGACAAAATGATAAAATGAAGGGGCATGTTAAAGAGTGGCAGTACAGTTCTCCGCGGGACGCCCTTGAGCCCGGTCGCAAGCATGCCCCAAGCAAAGGAGAAAAATATGTGGCCCTAAAGTCCCTGGACAACAGATGAATCTCACATATGGCATACTCGTTGCAAGTTTTACAGATCAGTAACTCCGACCCTGAGATTAAGTCTTATCACATTTATGTTCTTCTTATCCTCCCTAAAGTGACCAAAGGATCCCTACGCTTGGTCTGTGTTGGAACATTGACATCCCAGGGCAAAAAATCTTAGCAAACCTAAGACGAGTATGCGTTGCACATAAACCTTATTCGCCAAAGTGAGATGGAGGTAAGACTCAGAGCTAATCCCTCAAGATTAAGAAGTGTTATTATCAAAAGAAATTTCAAAAAAAATCAAAAATCTCAAAAATCCAAAAAATCAAAAGATCCCCAAAACCCAAAAAGAATCAAAAGATCTCAAAAATCCAAAAAATCAAAAGATCCCCAAAACCCCAAAAAAAAAAATCAAAGATCCTCAAAATCTAAAAAAACATTTAATTAGAAATTATGTACATATCGCTTTCCTTTAGCATGCATTATTTTCATTCTCTTTTCGCCTATTTAATAAGGCTCAGCCCCTTGACAAGTACGGAGTTAAGAGTTCTATTATTTTATCGCAAGGGGCTGAGACTAAGAACAGATCTAACTTATTCTTCTAAGTGTGTGTAGGAACAGGCACTTCAAAAGTAAGTACAGCGTCGCACTCGCAACTTTCTGTCTCTCTCGCTTGTTCGAAACTTGTCTCTCACTCGTGTCAATCGCAAACCATTCATTTATCACAAATATTGGCATGAAAGTAAAAGCTGCACTAAGCTATGAACAATATGTACATAGATAAGGAGGAGGTGGCTCACAAATCTCCTCACTGTCCACCGCCACTCTCCCCGGATCCCTCCTGCCTATCCGGAGGTGGTAGCATCTTGCCACCACCTCTGCCATCCTGAGCACTACCCTCACCATGTCGGCGCCTCTCCTCCTCCTCGTTCCTCCGCCTGCTGGAGGAACCTGCTAAGTACTATCTACGGAGGCGCCGGTCACCTTGCTAACGCTCACCCCGCTCCGGCTCCGACTGCGTGAACGGCCTATGTCCGTCACGATCTGCTGAAGGCTCCGCGCCAGCGTCTGTTGTGCCAACAGCTCCGCACGCAGTCGGGTGACCTCCTCCTGGTCTCCGGGCGGCCTCTGCACCCGCAGCATCGCCAGCTCCCTCGTCATCTCCGCTACATGTGCCTCAGCTGCCTCCGCCCGGATGCGCAGCTGGTCCCTCTCGCTCCGGGTAGTCTGGGCCTCCCCCCGGAACCGATCCCTCTCACCCTGCAACTCCATAGCATGCTCCGTAGTGAGCTCCAAGTCTCTCTCCTGCACAACAAGCAATCAATCAGTATCAATTAAAATGATCAACTCAAATCTTCAAATATGCTTACCCGCTCCTCCAGGTGTCGTTGAGCCTCCTCAGCTCTCAACACCGCCCCTGCCAGCCGGGCCTCCAGAAGCGATGGAGACCCCCCTCCACTCCGAGAGGAGGAGGCACCGCCTGCTCCGGCACCCCTCACTCTCTCCAACTCACCCTGCTGCGCACAAAAGGCATGTCAGTTTCCAAAATCTGCTTGGGTTGAATTAAAGGCTGAAATTGGTCAGGTACTTACTAGCTCCGCTGTCTGCCTCTGAGCTGCCTCTCGATCTTGCATCGCCGAATGAAGCAAGGCCCGGAGCGATGCAATCTCGCCAGAAACATCCACCTGCAACGCATTGCCAAATCATCAAGTCTAATCCATAAATCCAATTTCTTTGAGCCATGTTTTAGAAGTTTTACCTGATGTCGGGCGCTCTTATATATCTTTCCTCCATACTTCAAGATGTATGCCTGGAGGTAGGCATCATCAGTGGTCGCATCTGACTTGACCGTCTTGCCCTTGCGCTCCCAATTTTCAACCTGCTCTCGCGCCCGCTCACGCCAGTTTGTCGTGTCGTGAAGTCCCCGAAAGCTCCAACTTGGCCGACGGAAACGGTCCGGGCGGGGAACTCCACGGCACTCTGTCGAAGCCGAGGGAGCGCTGGGTCAAGAATAGGTTTAGAGTTAGCACAAGGTTTAGCGCATGCAACCACACCGACCTACCGAAGTAGGGGCGGGCCGGCGCCAACCAAGGCTGTCCCTCATCACCCTCACCCAAATATGGCTGCCAAACCACCTGCAAAAAAGGGGAAAATCTGATCAGTCATTAGGCAATTGAATCAAGCAGATAATTTAAGCAAAGCGAAAGATTGAGGGTACTTACATCCAGGTAGGGGTAGCAGTCGATGGCCTCCTATAAGCGCTCCAGCTGGTCGGCAAGGTGGCGGGTGTCTCGGCGAGAGTCCCAACTGCGTGCAATGGGCACGAGGCCGGCCGTGTAAGATCCCCTCTCCCCAGGACTGGGAGGTGTAGATAGGTCCAAACTTGCAAGATGAAAGACAAGTCAAATGGCCATTTAAGCAAATATAGTTTAATTTCAGAAAAGTTAGAGGAGAAGGTGTACCTGAAGGAAGGGGTAGAAACCACTCGTAGACGTCTGCGCTCTGAGGCGCTCAAACCGTCGAACTGGTGCACTAGAAAGGCTGCTCCCCAAGCATACCCCCCTACCTCACCTAGGTCCTCCAACAAGGGCAGGAAGCGGCAGTGGACTGCATCGCCTCTCGTGGCAAACAAAAGTCTACCAAAAGAGAACGAGAAAGCGGCGCAAGTCCAAGTCCGCCTGTGGCCCAGGCTCACTCGCTAGCTCTCTCCGGCTGACCCTAGCTAGCCTCTCAAGGTACTCATCCTCACTCTCTCCGGCATTCTTCCCCGCCTCATACAATCCTAGACTCTCCTGCAATGCTACCCTGGGCACTAGGGAGGACCTGCGCTCTACTGGGAGGTCTAGAAACTGCTCGGCTAGCTCATGGTAGCAAGGATAGGTATAGCCGCTCACTGCTCGCCCGTAGACCCTGAGCCCTGTGATCCGGCTCACATCCTCCAGGCTGGGGATCATGTGCCCCATGGGAATGCAAAGGCACTAGCCTCTGTGTCCCATCTGCTTCGCAGAGCCTGGGTAAGAGCCGGATCCACCCTCATCCTCTCAATCCTAAATATCTCCCCAAACCCTATCTCCTCTACCCGCTCTTGCTGGAAAGGGAGAAGATAGGAAGACAGCCAGCACCTGTGTCCATGACACTCGAGCCCTCATCTCACCCTGCAGATCCATGCAATTGAGTTAAAGTTAGATTTCTGTGTTCGGTTTGTGTCGCGACAGCATTAGTCATCGTGACCTTGTCGCGACCTAGCGGGACACCGCGACTTGATCGCACCACCTTATTAGGCCGCGATAAGGTCGCGTCTGCCCGAGATGCCGCGACAATGTCGCGGCCGGTCGTGCTGACGCATTCTCAGGGTCAAATCGGCCGGAGCCCTCTTTGTTTGATCCTCTTTTCTTGGGCGTTTTGCCCCACATTGTGCCCTCCATGGGCTCCATCTACCTCAATCCAACTATCATTCAAGGTTTTTTAGGGTGGGTTACTTATCGATTTCATGGCCTTGGCTCGTTTCTTCCACTCCTCCTCCACGTTCACAACTGGAGCCGTCCCCTCCTCCTCCTCTTCCATCTCGGCCGCGGGCACCTCCTCCTCGATCGGAGGATCCTCGACCCGACGCCGGGAGCCCCGGCGTTCCGCTTGGCGCTTCCTCCTGGAAGAGCCCTCGCCCAAGGATTCCTTTCCTTCCATTTCGAGCTTTAGCTTTGGTTCGGACGAGATTCTAGTGGCGGAATCACTCATAGTGCAAGGGGTTGGGGAAGGTTCGGAGATAGGGAGGTTTGAGGATTTGAAAACCGGAAAGGAAGAAGGAAAGAGCCGTTTAGGTTTTGAAAGAGTCGGTTCTTGACGCGACGCAGCGGGCGGTCACGTTAATGTCGCGCCCCGCTGGGCTGCCGCGACAGAGTCGCGACGTCCCGCTCGACCGCGACATAAAGGCGACACTTCGGATTGTCGCGTCATCGACAAAACCCTTGCGATTACAGGAAATTCATTCTTATTCATTCAAATGTAAAGTTTGTTACATGCTCTAATTCATTCTAAACAATTAAACAATGCTTTCAAATCCTAACTACCATCTAGCCCACAAATCAAACTAAATCAAATCAACTCAAATGTTCCCTCCCACTGGCTGAATCTTCTTCAAAGCTTCAACATATTCCTTGGTCACGTCATCGTCTTCTTCCACCTCAGCTTGAATCACGCTCATCGCGCATCCCTCCCAGTGGACGATGGCGCTACGTATGTCGCGCTCGTCCTGTTCATCGCCCCTCTTCCTCTCCTGAATGGGTGGGAAATGCAATAGAAGTGGAACCACCGTGCGAGCTGCACTGCATTGGAGATAGTAGCGGTTCGGGTTGTAGGAAACTAACGCTCCGTTCCCAGCAGCCTCAAGGCGAGCCCGGTGCGTTGAGGAAGGTGGATTATCCGGCCATGCATGAATCGGGGGCGTATGTCAAAATCTGCCACAGCCAGACTTCGGAGGTACTTGCGCCATGCTTGTATGCCCTTCACTTGAGCCGTTTCGCACCAAGCCCGGGTGCTCATATGAAGTCGTCCGCCCACATATGCCAGCGGTGATTCAGCATTGTCTTGCATTCCGTGGTCAAATTCTCCGCTGTTCGGAATTGGATGTGCATCCCCATCCATAGCTCGAGGGCGATGACCGATCCATAGAAAGGCCCCCGAGCTCTGCAGAAGTCAGACCAGCATATAGAAAACCCAAGACAGCTTGCCCAATTTTCATACCTTCAGAAATAGAATCAATAATGCTAAGATTGCCAAAAGAGATGGCGCCGTCAGATTTTGGGAAAGTAGTACACACACAAATACATATGGCGGCTGCCTTGGCAATGGCGGTGTAGTTCATGGTCTTCCGTTTACACTGGGAAGTAATCCACTGGGCAATTGGAAGGAGGTGGACGTGCATACCGCTTGTCATGGAATAGAGGTCATTCTTCTTTGTAGTGATGTACGCCAAGATGCTCCATGAATTGATTTGTTCCACTGTGTAGGAGATGGTCAGTTCTTCGCCCCTTTGATAGCGTGGGAGGCCAAGCATGATCTCCAACTCTTCCAAAAGGATCGTTGCTTCAAATTCGGGGAAGATGAAAGAGTTGGTTTGTGGATGCCACAGCTCCGCCATGGCCGTGACGCTCTCCCACACGTGCACTAGCTTGTTGTAGTTCTTGGCCAGCATGAAGACAGTGGACAGCCCCCACTCTTTCAAGTGGCCAATAGACGTGGGCGGCAATAACTCGAGCATCGGCACCATCCATGGCACCTTTGAGAACCGCCGTTGACCGGGGAGGATCTGGAGTATGAGATGAAACATGAAAGGATGGAGGAGAAAAGAGAAGAGCAAAACAAAGCAAAGCAGAACAGTGCAGAAAGTTCAGAAGTTAAGAAAAGAAAGGCCACTTACTTGGAGCCCGGACGCGTGTAGATGTGCCCCGGGATGGCGGAGAGCTGCTTCAGATCGGCGTGCGATTCCCTAGCAGTCTTTGGGCTTGAGTAGGGAGGGATGTCTTCTGCAAACGCCGAATAACTCCTCTTTATGGTTGCAAGAGAAAGAAAAGCTTGAAATTGAGGAGCAGAGGATGCCAGGGAATTAGCTGTGGGATTAGCACCCCAAACCCTCTATTTATAGAGTCCTAAGAGTTAGAAACCCACTCTAATCCCGAAACTAGGTGATAGGATAAGATTAGAAGAGGTTTAGGAGTCCTAGTGTTACTCTAGGTGTCTTAGGATAAGGGTGAACTCCGATTTTCTGGTCTTTCCGAGCTCTGTCCGAGTCGCGACGCCGCGATCTGACGCGACCAAGTCGCGACAGAGAGCTGTGACGCGACATTGTTGCGGTCATTCCGGATGTCGCCTCTCTACCCGAGGGTTGTTTTCATCTCTGAGCTGTGAATATATGTTGTTTGATTATTTATAATTGTTGTGTTTGTTATCTCATTGTGTTTGTTTCTTATCCAAAAAAAATCAGAAAATTCATAAAATCAAAAAAAGATGTCGCCACAGGTAAGTCAGGTATTGTATCTCTTCCCCATTCCCCGCATTACTATATGATATCCTATCTATTATATCATTTCAAGGACCGGCTGGTTCTCAATGTGTTCTGGGATTTGAGTTCCCCTTTATCAAAAATGGATAGTCTAGGGGCACATTGTTAATCGTTGGACAGGCCGCTGAGTTGTTTAAGTTCGGGGACGATGGATTCAGGCCTGCACTGCGGTTGTGGGTAATCTCTTGACCCGTTCTCATTTGGCTTAGCAATATTATCCTTGATATATTTTCTATTTTTTCCTTTTCTTTGCATTTGTTTTAATGATTTTTATTTTTAGCCCAGCATGCATCATGTAGGACTTTGAGCTTTCCTGACTCATTCTTGACCATTGATGAGCTCTTGTTGAGTGCCCAATCATTCTTCATGTTCCAAACAAGAAATCTCAATTCCACTCCGAATCGGAAGGCTTGCCTCCGAGTGAGTTATTCCCGTCAGTTTGACAAGAGTTTCCCTATCTAGATTATCTATCCAAATTTTCCTTTTGCTTTGATCCGTTTTGGTTGTGAACCGCTCCCAGGATAGAGTCATGAGTTACCTGCCTGGCACGCACATGTCCTTCCAAAATGAAACCTGCAGGACAATCAGCTAGGGTACCTCTCAATCGAGGGTTGATCGTCCTCTTCTTTTCTCTCTCGTCCAGACTTGTGTTCTTTCTTAGCATCCTGCTCGAGTAGCTGACTCGGGGCTTTCACAAAGATTCCAATTGCCTGTTAGTTAAATCGGGTGTCTCTTTACCTTGGCTCCCCGCTTTTCAGTCCACTCCACATCATCTTCGCTCCGCTATCACTTCATGACATCTCCACTCCACTTCCGCTTCACTCCCCTGCAAAGTGGAAGCCAAGGAGGGGCAATCAGTAGACACCCGGTTATGACTAATGGGTTGAACCACATTTCTTGTTATCTAGTGGGCCCCTAATTGGTCACTCATCTTGAGCCCATCATTTGCCTTGTTTTGAGCCCTTTAAGCCATTAAAATACCTTAAAATCCAGAAAGTTATCACTTGAGAGAGTCCTTGGAGCATAATAACTCTTATCTTATCATGTAGTTGGCTGATAATTATCAAATAATTCGGATTTATTGTCGCGACGCCTCGTGGCGCCACGTCTCTAGTCGCGACAGTTCTGGCAGCCGTGACAGCCCATGCATTATCCATGCACGTGGGTAATGTTGTCGCGTCAGCCCGCCCGTCGCGTCTTAGTCGCGGTCCTACGATATGTCGCGACAATGACCGAATCCTCTGGCCTCCATAACTCCCCCCCTATTTATCCTCTTTTGAACTTAACTTAATCCTAAGGTTTATCTCTACCCCTTGGGGCAGGATTCTGGCCCTAGGGACTCTCCTAAGGGTTGCTAAGGACTCTCCATTCGATTTGAGAGAGCTTTATCTCCCATTTTGATTTTAAATCATTTTAAGGAGATAATGTCATTTATTCAGATTCCAAGCTCTATATAAGCAAGGCTCCTCCTCAAGGACGGGGGAGCCTCATTACCACCCCGAAGGGCTGCCAAAATTCCCTCTCACCCATACTTAGCACCCCAGCCACTCATTTTGCTATCTTTCCTTCACATTCCCACTCCACGAAGCTATTCTCTTCACCATCAACGGAGCACGGAACGTGAAGAGGGCGACCCAACGATCTCCTGGAGCGTTTGCACATCCTTGGAGCCGTACCCACGCCAGGGAGTCGCCCCAATGGGGCTCATCTTCTTCTCCCTTCCCTTCTCCTATCTCTGCATGCATTTTTGTGTTATTTTTAGATAGAGCACTCTCCCTGTCCATCCACGTTTTCCCACACCCATAGGGGTTCAAAACCACCCCAGGTGCATTCCCACCATGATCCCCCATTTCCCTCCATTTTTAGAGTAGATACTACGCTTAACATGTTCTAATGGGGTGTTTTCTTTGTGATTTTCTTTGATTGGCAGGCAAGCAAGTGAAGTCCACGAGGAGCTCTGGTTCTCCGGCCGGCTGGAGGACGAGAAGAAGGTCCCTACTCCAATTCTCCCGCATTCAGAGAACGTGACGGCGAAGGGAGACGCGACCAGAGACGCGTCAGTGTGTGCTGACGCGACATCAGTCTATCGCGACGCCCATGGCGACCGCGACACCAGGTCCGTTTTTGTTCTCTTTCCTTTTCCTAGTTTAAGTCAGCCACTATTTCATTTTTATTCATTAGGCGACTTGCTAGGTGGCGATCACATCCATGTTCTCATGCTACTAGTTTTAGTATCCATGTCTGTGCCGAGGGAGTCCAATCCCTGTGATTACAGTAGTTTATAAAATTCCTTCGCCTTTGCATTTGATTCATCTTCATCACTACGAACAGCCATATGAGCATCTTACAGCTCATGCAACATCTAAACTGTAATATCAATAGTCATCTATTGTTCTTGTTCTTACATCTCCACTAAGGATATGTCACCAATTGGTTCCTCTCCATGGCTTACCTAATTTGTTTAATGAAGCCATACACCATCACATATCAAATGAGTTTTCATTTCATCTGAGTCAACTTTAATCCATTACGACAAATTTTTCATGAACATTGTATCAACTGCCCATCATCTCCATGCCTGAAACTCCTTCTATCCTTATAAAAAACAAAGCCCAATAATTCATCGACTCCTTTCTCATACTTAGGATCCAAACGGTCTGTAAGTTTCATCCAACTCTTATCGACCCCAACCATTTCAAGATAATCTAGAATTAAAATTAAAAGAAAAAATATTATATATGAATTAAGTCACATCATATTATAAACCTATTTATATAATCACATGACTATTTATGAACATATAATTCAATGAAAATTTCGACAGCACCTCCCCTAAGTCTAGAGCAATACCACATTTTAACAACTATATATATTCACACATTCCTGCAAAGAAAAGGGGGTACCTATATCAAATCTTGCCCATCATTGATTTTTTTATCATTTGATTTTATTTGTTATATGTACTTCATAATTGTCTTAACATTTCGGCAGCATCTCCCCACACTTCTCCAATATACCACTATTATTTACTAATTTTAACTTTTCTAATTAAAAACCCACTTATACAAAATACTAGTGACAAGATGAGTAGTTAAAATTAGCAGGTATATTGGAGAAGAGTGGTGAGCTGCTATCGAAAATTTAGGACAATCAAAGCACATATAATAAAAAATATTAGATGATCAAATATCCGCAAATTGTCCAACTTGACAATTCAAGACTTTGTGGTCGATATATGCCATTACTATCTGACACAGGGAGTCTCTCGTAGCTCGACTGGAGTCTCGGGTCCGGCCAACATTTCGGCTATGTCCTTAGTTGATGATGACTTCTCGGCTAAGGATGAGGCTGGCATGTCTCGACTGAATCCGGTGTAGAGCGCACGATACGACTGTGGAATCCCCAGGGTCGTGGCTCACATAACGGCCCAGACAATAACTGCTGAGGTAATGGTCACAGATCGTGCACTGGGTAACAACTATCATGAAGGCCATGATGATCAGTCCATCCCCATATAATTTATTTTTATATGTATTTTTTGGTGATTAACAAAACCTTAATAAAGATTTTCTAACAATCCTTTATGAAGTTCCTCCACAGGAAATTTAGTTAAGCAAAATCCGTAAGTAATTCGCATACACTGTTATTTAAAGTTTAAAGCATGTATTCATTCTAAGTACACATCGATTTCCTTTATAGAACATCGGTTTCTTAAGAAAAAGAACGATTTCATCTCACATCGGTTTCATAAGTGACATAACGATTTTGTTCTCACATCGATTTCATAAGTTACTTAAATAACGATTCGATAAGTTACACAACAATTTGATCGCTGCAATGATTTGATAAGTTACACAACGATTCGATAAGTGAAACAACGATTTGGTCGCTGTAACAATTCGAAAAGTGAAACAATGATTTGGTCGCTGTAACGATTCGATAAATGAAACAACGATTTGGTCGTTGTAACGATTCGATAAGTGAAACAACAATTTGGTCGTTGTAATGATTCGATAAATGAAACAACGATTTGGTCACTGTAACGATTCGATAAGTGAAACAACGATTTGATCGCTATAATGATTCGTTACCACTTCAACATCGATTTGTTCAAACAATGATTTGCTCTCACTTGAACAACGATTTGCCTTAGTTAAATAATGATTTGATTGGACAACAATTTCATTATTATTATCTTCTCAGATATTCCTGATAATGTCCATACCATTCAAATATATTTTCAAAACTCTATGGAGTTCAAGTCTTCCCGCACATACTAAGATTTTGATTATTTCACACAAAATCCTCTTGCTTATTTGATATATCGCATAGGGTCATGATTTGTGTGATGACAAGATATCCTTTCTAGTTTAAGCATATCATTACTGCACAACTACCAGAGTTGACTGACAACATAGACAAAAAGTTTGTCTAGGTATCTGTGTTTAATGCATGCAGGCCTTTTGTAGTAAAGCACGTAAAGTATGGATCCGTCAACCTGTTGAAAAGGATAAAAGATTCAGAAGATCTTTCCTGAGGATGCAATGCCCAATCCAAGCACTTATAGCTACAAGCTCATCTCTTCATGCCTACGACCAGTCTCTCTAACGAGCATGAAGTTGTGAGACAACGGGTGTCTGAACGGCTACTTCAGCGATCAAATTATTTTGTAGAAGATAAATAGAAGACTGATGACTCTATGAAGAACAAGTTGTTGAGAGAAAGAGCCACACATACAACTGAAAGACAACTTGCAAGCATTAGTTAGAAGAGATTTTTCGCTTCACTCCACCATTCATTTTTTAGCTCTTAGCTCTCAGCTTTTCTTGCTTAGTCTTTGGAGAGCAAACTGTTGTTCTGATTGATTTTCATATTGAAAATTTATCTCTCTCTCAGATATTGCCTCATATCAAGCAAACTCTTATAAGCTTGGTCTAGGGGCCTTTCGCCTTTTTACACAATTCTCTGTGTGTTCCTCTTCGGTTGTGAAGAGAAGACCTATTGGAAACAGGTGGTTGTTATTCCCTTCATTGAGGAAGGAAGATCTGTGTATCAGGTGGTGTTTTGTACCTCCTCGAGGTTAGAAGAGAAGGCCAGCTACGACTGGATGTGTAAGGGTCCTTAAGGGGGACAGTACCCTTGGTTAGTGAAATCTCAAGTTGTTGCTTGGGGACTGGACGTAGCATTCCTTGGGATAGGAGGTCCGAACCAGGATAAAATTCTCCTATGTTGTGTGTTTGATTGTTTGTCTTTATTCTTACTAACACTAACTATCAATCTTAGTGTTTTTCTATTAAGTGTTTTTATTGACAGGTTTTAATTTATAAAGAGCGTTTAGCACTCCATTCACCCCCCCCTCTGGGCTTGCTATCTGGGCAACAAGTAGTATCAGAGCCAAGTCTCTTTAAGAAAGAAGATCTTACGGTCTGAAGAGCAAAGATAAATGGCAGCTCAAGGGTATGCAGAAGGTCAGTCTGTCAATAGACCCCCTCTATTTGATGGTGAAGATTACAATTACTAGAAAACTAGAATAGAATTATTTCTTCAAGGTCTCGATTTCCAACTTTGGTCTATCATAGAAGAAGGAGACCTAGTAGTTCTCAACAGCAGAGAAAACTGGACAGAAGAAGACAAAAATAAAATATCCCTTAACAGTAAAGCCAAAAGCATACTATGTTGTGCACTAAGCAAAAAGGAGTTCAACAGGATCTCAGCATACAAGTCAGTGATAGAAATATGGGAAAAACTCAGGATTACATATGAAGGAACGGACAAAGTAAGAGAAACAAGAATAGACATTCTGGTAGCTCAATATGAAAGATTCTAAATGCAATCAGGAGAATCCATCACACAAATGTATAGCAGATTCACAGATATCACCAATGGTTTGGCTGGGGTTGGAAAGACCTATGTCATAGGAGATATGGTAAGAAAGATATTGAGATCCCTACCAGCCTCTTGGACTCTGAAGGTGATAGCCATAGAAGAAGCCAATGATCTAAAAAAAATGTCACTTGAGAAGCTCATTGGGTCACTAATGGCCCATGAGATAAACATGGAAAGGCTTGGAGAATCCTCCAGCAAGAAGAAGCATAGCAATGCTCTCAAAATTGCAGAAGACACATCTGATGAGGAATCAGATAGTGATAAAAGCAATAGAAGCAGCAAAGATGAAGAAGCCTTTCTCTCTAGAAGATTGTAGCGTATTCTGGCAAAGAAAAAGTACCAGTCTGGAAGAAGATTTTTCAAGAAAGGAAAAGGCCTCAAAAGATCAGAAGGAAAAGATGTCAAGAAGTCAGAACCAATATGTTATGAATGCAAGAAGCATGGACACATCAAGGCTGAGTGTCCAAAACTGAAGAAGACAGAGTTTAAGAAGAAGGACAACTCGAAGAAATTCAAAAGATACAAGAAGAAAGTCATGGCAACTGCATGGAACAACGAGAGTGACTCAGACAGTGAGTCAAGCTCCAGCGATGATGAAGAAGAAAAAGCCAATCTGGCTTTCATGGCAAACATTGAAGATAAGGTAACTTCTGACTCATCTTTTACTTCTTGTAATGAATCTGATTCAGATAGTTTAGAAGATGCTTTCAACGAATTATATAGCAAATATAAGGAAGTATGCAAGCTATTAAAAACCATCAAGAAAAATCATGCATGCTTAGAGATCACCAACTCAGACTTAAAATCTGAAACTGAGTAGCTAGAAAAACAAATCTCTTAATTAAAAAGAAGAAATGAACTATTATGTGAAGATTTAAAAGTTAAAAACGAACAGATAACTAGCCTAGAAAACCTGGAAACCATAATTAAACTTAAAAAGGAAGTTGACACACTATCAAAAGACAATGAATATCTAACTAATACAATTGAAAAATTCACAAATGGTAAATCATCTTTAATATTAAAAGGAGCTAGAAGATCAGGTAAGAAAAAGCATGGTTTAGGATATATTCCGCCTGACAATGAAGAAACAATCATTCATCCTAAAGAGAAAGACTTTGTGCACTTTCAAAAATGCATAAAGTGCAATCCACATGGGCAACTAGCCCATATGGCACAACCTTTTGGGTGTCACATGGGCTAGTTGCCCATGTGGATTGCACTTTGTGCACTTTTGAAAGTGAACAAAGTCTTTCTCCATCCTAAAATATACCCAACTACAAAATTTGTAGCCGAACAAAATACTGAATATAAATCTAACCTTAAATACAGGCCAACTGAAATAGTAAATAAAATATCATGTTGTAGTCATTGCAATAAATTAGGACATACTAAAATAACATGTACAACAAAACACTTAAAGTGGATTCCTAAAAGAAAAGGTAAGGAAACTACCAGCAAGAACTCAAAAGAACTTGGGTACCTAAATCTTAGTGTTTTAATTGTAGGGAAGCCTTAGAGCATCAAAGTGGTACCTGGACAGCGGTGCTCAAGGCACATGACTGGCAACAGGAAATTGTTCTCACATATTAAAGATGAAGAAGGCCCAGTAACTTATGATGACAATGGAAAAGGATCAGTGATAGGTTGTGGACCGATTAGAAGTCAAGGCAAAACTCTTATAGAAGATGTATTATGCGTCAAAGGACTCAAGCACAATCTCATAAGCATCAGCCAGCTGTGTGACAAGGGTCACCAAATCAAATTTCAGGAGTCTAAGTGCCTTATTATCAAAGATGATGTGACTGTGTTCGAAGCCTGTAGAGAAAAGAATTTGTATGTACTACATCTAGAGGAATTGAAGGAACAAGATGTCTGTCTAGCAGCAAACAAAGATCAGAATGTTGAACTATGGCACAGAAGATTGGGTTACTGCAGCTTAGATGGAATAAGGAAGCTAACTAAACATGATTTAGTGGAAGGTCTGCCTAAGATAAGCTCAAGAACAGAAGTTACTTGTGAACCATGTGCAAAAGGAAAACATGCTAAATCCTCCTTCAGGTCAAAGACAGTAGTAACTACTTCCAAACTGCAAGAATTGCTACATATGGATTTGTTTGGACCAATGAGAACCACTAGCCTAGGAGGAAAGAATTTTGGATTTGTAATAGTTGATGATTATTCAAGATTTACATGGGTATCATTTTTGGAACATAAAGATGACACATTCAACAGTTTTGTAAAGTTCAGTAAGTTAGTTCAGAAGGACAAGAAGTTCAGCATAATAAGCATTTGTTTAGATTATGGAGGAGAATTCCAAAATGATAAGTTTGCAGAATTTTGTGATGATCAAGGAATAGAACATAACTTCTCAGCACCAAGAACACCCCAGCAGAATGGAGTAGCTGAGAGGAAGAATAGAACATTGTTGGACATGGCCCGAACATTGCTATCAGAATATAACCTTCCAAGATATTTATGGGCTAAAGCTATTAACACAGCTTGTTACATTATATAGATGATGATGATTCTGAAAAGATCGCATATGAATTATACAAGGGAAGGAAGCCCAAGATCAGTCACTTTAGAACTTTTGGGTGTCCATACTTTATACACAACAATAGCAAGAGAGACATAGGTAAGTTAGATTCCAAATCTGATGAAGGAATCTTCATGGGGTATGCCTCTAAACCCAAAGGCTATAGAGTTTTTAATAAACATAGTTTATTAATTGAACAAACTGTTCATGTTATTTTTGATAAGTCTAACCCTTCCTTGAGAAAGGAAGTAGATATTGATGATGAAAATGCAGAAAATCTATCCAAGAAACTGAAAGATACATCTATCAAGGATAATAAAGATCCACCCTTGGAAGAACTACAACAAAAATAAATTATGCATGATGATCTTCCAAAGGAATGGAGATACAGGAAGGATCACCCGAAGGACAACATCATTGGAGATCCATCAGTTGGGGTAAGAACAAGAGGTAATGTTATTCCTTGCGATTACCTAGCATTTGTTTCACAAATTGAGCCAAAGACAAATCTGATGAATCTTAGATTTTAGCCATGCAAGATGAACTTAATCAGTTCAAGAGAAACCAAGTTTGGTCCCTTGTTCCGAGACCATCAGATCATCCTGTGATTGGCACCAAATGGGTGTTCAGGAACAAATTGGATGAAGCTGGTGTTATCACTAGAAACAAGGCTAGACTGGTAGCTCAAGGCTATTCCCAGGAGGAGGGCATAGATTTCAATGAAACCTATGCACCAGTGGCCAGACTAGAGGCTATTCGAATACTACTTGCTTATACATGTGCATTGGATTTAAAACTTTTTCAAATAGATGTAAAATCAGTATTTTAAATGGATACATAAAGAAGAAAGTCTACGTAGAACAACCTCCTGGTTTTAATGATGTAGATTTTCTAAATCATATTTTTAAATTACATAAAGTATTATATGGTTTAAAGCAAGCACCTAGAGCATGGTATGAAAGACTTAGTGCATTTTTGTTAAACTATGGTTTTATCAGAGGACAGGTAGATAGTACATTGTTTATTAAATCAAAAGTTAAAAGTATATTGCTTGTGAAAATTTATGTAGATGATATAATATTTGGATCTACTGATGAATCCTTGTGCAAGTATTTTAAGAAGCTTATGCAGGGTGAATTCGAGATGAGCATGATGGGTGAGCTCAACTACTTCCTAGGATTACAAATCAAGCAAGGCAAAGAAGGTACACATATTTGTCAAACAAAATACACCAAAGAATTATTGAATAAATTCGGGTTTGTCAATGCAAAACCACTGTCCACTCCAATGAGCACATCCACCAGGTTAGACAGTGATAAATAAGGTAAGAAGGTTGATCAAAAATTTTATAGAGGTATGATAGGATCATTGCTATACTTAACAGCTAGTAGACCTGATATTTTATTTAGTATATGCATGTGTACAAGATATTAGGCAGATCCTAAGGAATCCCACTTAATTTCTATTAAAAAAATTTTTAGATATTTAGCTAAAACTCATGTTCTAGGTCTATGGTATCCAAAATCATGTGAAACTAGCTTAGTTGGATATTCTGATGCTGACTATGTTGGATGCAAGGTAGATAGAAAGAGCACCAGTGGTAGTTGTCAATTTCTTGCAGGATGCTTGATTTCATGGTCTTCAAAGAAGCAAAATTCAGTAGCACTATTAACAGCTGAAGCTGAGTACGTAGCTGCTGGGAGCTGTTGCACTCAACTCCTATGGATAAAACAATAGCTTGAAGACTATGGATTGCACATCAAGACCATCCCATTGCTATGCGACAACACTAGTGTGATAAATCTCACCAAAAATCCAGTTCAGCACTCCAGAACGAAACATATGGAGGTTAGATATCATTTCATTAGAGATCATGTAGCTAATGGCAATATAAATATTTCTTTTATAGATACTTTAAATCAGTTGGCAGACATCTTTACAAAAGTCTTACCTGAAGAGAGATTTACGTCTCTTAGAAGAGAATTAGGCATGTGTAATTTGTAATAAATACGTCTGCATGAAACTAAAATAATAAATTTCAAAATAATATTTTTTTCTCCTACCTTAAGTTAAGTGAATTTCTTATTCCTTGAAGAATACATTCTTTATTATTTGCATAATCCTCTCCTCTTTTGTCGTTATTCGCATTTATTGGTCTGTCCTTTCAAAAGTACCTTTATGTCCTGCCGTTAAGGCCCGAAATCCATGCCATATCGATTTCATCTCTCTCTCTCTTCTCTTTCGACTTGCCTGGAGCGATAAGCCCTATCGATTCCAGACCCCTCTCTGTGTGATCTCAAAGGATTTCTCTGTTCTCGCCAAGATTTCTTGAGGGCTTCTGTTCCATTCCTTCCCACGATCCTCCAGAAACTTTCCTTATTCATTTCCATGGCGGCTTCTGGGAGTTCCGGCACCGTTGGTGGTTACAGCGTCGTCTTCCTCACAGCGGAGCAGCAAGAAAGGTTTGCAGCAATAAAGACCAAGTTGTGTGGCAACAAGACAGTAGATATTGCGGATTTAGAGAAGAATGGGATGCACAGTATCGTAGAAGCCATAGAAAGGTTAAAGTGGTCTAGAATGGTTACAGTTTCTGAGCCAAGTTATCTGGACCTAGTCAAGGCATTCTTTACATGCCTGAAGGTGGACGAAGACAGGTCCCTCTCCTCCTCAGTAAAAGGTACACCTATCCACATCACCTATGATCTATTGGAGAGGCTTTTTGGTGTGTCTGACGTTGGTCGCAGTAGGGTAAACAATGTAGATATTCATGCCAAGGGGCTAGGCATTATTGGTATAGAGTACAAGCTGAAGGATGGGAAGATAGATATCAACCAGCTGAATGCATTCAATGGGATTTTGCATTTCATTGTGTGCCAGATTATAGTACCAAGGAGCGCAACTTTCTCGACTTGCCCTAAGGCCAACTCAGATATGATGTTTTAGGCAATCCAAAATCAGGACATTAACATGGCACAGGTAATAATTGAGAGGATGAGATCTACTGCTGACATGATATGGGATAAGAAGAACAAGATCAATGTATCACTTCCGTATGCTCATCTGCTGACTAGGATATTCAGGCATTACAATATTGATCTAACGGGAGAAGTGATGGAGAAGATGGGCCAACCTATCAAGTCCAAAAATCTAAATAAAAGTGGTTTTTCCCTAGTAGGGAGTGTTTGGACCAAGACCTCCATGGTAGAAGGAGAGGCTATTATAGGTGAAGCTCCTATAGTCCCAGAAATTCCAGTGGTCCAAGAAGAGGAAGAAGAAGTTAGAAGTGAAGAACCAGTGGCAAGTGCTAGAAGAATAGAAGAAATCGCCCCTGAGCATATTGAGCCCATTGGGCAGACATCTGGTGTAGAAACCCCCTCAACAGCCATTGCATCTGTAATTGAAGAAGTATTGGACGCTGTTGCAAATATTCAGGGGGAGCAGGAAGAAGTTCATGAGGAAATCATCCCAATTATTCCTACTGAAGATGCCACTATGGAAGAAGCCAGTGTAGCAGTAGTAAGTTCAGAAGATGTGGCACCATGCCACATAGAATATGTTCAGATGGAGGATGCTCTAGCTCAAGGGTAGTAGGTGATTCAAAAGAAAGCAGAAATTCAGGGGGAGCCCACAACATGTGCCCCTGATACTCATTTTCAAGAAGGTCTTGTGGAGAGCACCTCTGAGGGTGATATTGATGTTGATAAGGAACCAGTTGCTGGTACTGATGATAAGGGCAAGTGTGTGGCCACAAAGATTCCATTGCTCACCAGAAAGGCACACAGCAGATCCCATAAGAAGAAGAAGCTCAAAGTGAACATGAAACCTGTAATTGAAAGATTAAATGCACAAGGGGAGATCTTATGCTCTGTACAGTCTAACATTTCTTCCATTTTTATTAGTCAGAGCACTGGAGCCAAAGAGCTTGCAAGAGTCAAAGCAGTGTTGTAAGGAATGAAGAATGAGTTGGGAAGCCTTAAGGAATTAGTAGCAGATCTTTCAAATTTTGTGAGGGCGCAATTGCCTATTCCTGCCCCTCTTGCTCCCACTCAACCCATGCCAGAAGGCAGTTCAGGGCCATCAGGACCAAGGAATGAAGAAGAGGTTCGGCCACCAAGGCCTTCTGAAGAAGAAGTCAGGCCATCAGGGCCAATTGTTGTTGAGGAAGAGCCTGCACAGGAAGCATCAGGGCCACCAGGGCCATTAGTTGAGGAGTCAGGGCCTCCAGAGCCAGTTGTGGTAGAGTCTGGGCCATCAGGGCCAGTGGAATCCGAAGCAGAGCAAGTCAGAGTTGAAGTTTCAGTAGAAGCTACTGTTGTGCCCCTAGAGCCTCCTGTCTCTTCACCTCTTAAGACTCCAGCTCCTCCTTCTCCACCTTCTTCATCCACTGCACCTCCAGCCCCTGCCACCTTCAAACAACCCCTTCCAAAACACATCTCCTCACCTGCACCATTTCCTACTACCTCCTCTTCTTCACCTATTTTCTCTTCTACCATTCCTCCTCCTCCCATCATTGAGGAACCTCCAGCATCATCTTCTTCAACTGGACCCTCTTTCTCTGGTCATTTTTCTGCTGGACCATCTGCACCACCTCCGCCTACTTCCTTTTATCCTCTTCATCCACCCACTCCATCATTCATAACTATCATTCCTGAGGGTGCTCGCATCCAGGGTGAGGTCATTCAAGACATTAAAGATGAGTTTGAAGAAGCAATTCTTCGCTCAGTCCTATCCACTTCCTCTCATATTCACAGGACAAGCTCTTCTAGTCCTTTTCCTAAAAAGAGAAAAGTCTCCAAGGACCTTGCTCTCTCCTCTGAACCTCGTTTTCCCCCTCTTTGGTTCTTTCTTTCTGTTGAAAATAGAAGGAGATCTATATACTATGAATACCTTCAAAAATGTACATTTGCTACCATTTTTGGCCTCCCTCACCTTAACCTCACTGAACACCTCCATATTGTTCTTCCTCTCTCCCACATATCCAAATCAAATCAGTCCAAAATTTTTTCAATGGCTGAGTCTAAGACTAAAGACTAGTGGGCTAGGGGCCATTAGTCTCTTTATAGACAATTCTTACTTTCCAGATCTGAATGGTTTCCCCCTTCAGACCATCCTCTCACACTATCAGAATGGTTTATCATACACCACAGAAAGTCTTGGGGACCTTTCATCCAGAGGGAAATCAAATTGGTCTGGCACTTTCAGATGTTCCAAGACTACAAATTTGTAAACAACCTGCCTGAAGTCCAGATTGGTCAATTCCGGGGAGCCATTGCACAGTTGAGGACTGAAAACCCAGTCAATACCTCCCTTCAGGTAGATTTTGCTACTCTAAAGCTCCCAGAGGTTGTCTTTCTCCCCAAGCTTCACTCTTTGGTCATGGATTCTGAAGTAGGTCCCATCATTTTTTAGAGATTTGCTAGAGTCATGAGCAGAATCTCAGTTCAGGAGGGCCATCCACTTGCCTTCCACAAATTCCTCTTCAGAGAATACCATAGGGGATATATCAAATCTGATGTGCTTGCTCCCCTCTTATCTGAATGTGAAAGACTTTCACCCTCTGATTGGGAAAAGCACTATCACAACTCTGCTCTACAGCTGGAAAATCTGAACAGTTCCTTGTTAATTCTAGTCAACCCACTCTTTCAAGTGAAGATTTTTTGGATCTAAACTCCATCCATCTTGTTCAAGATCCGTTTGCCATTTGGGTTGAAAGGTATAAGATTTTTGTTGCTCTGAAAAAGGAACTGAAGGAGCACCCGATATTCTATCCAATTTCTATTGATCAGTTTTTGCAGCATGCTAGTTTTGGAACCTCCAGCTCTTACAAGATTTCTCTTGGCAAGGATGAATATGCTAACTTTCTAGAAGCTCAAAGGCAACTCCATATCTAGTGGACGGTTCCTGTTAGGGGGCCTTCCTACACTATTGCCTGGGGTGTTTTCCAACTTCATTTTGAAGAGCAGGAACTCAAGGATTGGCCCATCATTACTCGCCATGCCTCCCTCTTGTCACCTGCCTTCTACATTTCTGTGCCACTTCAGTAATTAATATAGTGTTGCTTGGCTCCATTTATCTTTCTTCTCTTCTTTTCTTGAGTTCTTACTTTTGCTTAATGACAAAAAGGGGGAGAAAATAACACACTCTGAAATACATATCTACATATTCTAAACTTATCCAGAAAATTTACTTAAGTTTATTTCAGCACATTACATGTTATGTTTTGTTATATTTTGTCATCACCAAAAAGGGGGAGATTGATGATCAGTCCATCCCCATATAATTTATTTTTTATATGCATTTTTTGGTGATTAACAAAACCTTAACAAAGATTTTCCAACAATCCTTTATGAAGTTCCTCCACAGGAAATTTAGTCAAGCAAAATTCGTAAGTAATTCTCATACACTGTTATTTAAAGTTTACAGCATGTATTCATTCCAACTACACATCGATTTCCTTGATAGAACATCCGTTTCTTAAGAAAAACAACGATTTCGTCTCACATCGGTTTCATAAGTGACATAATGATTTTGGTCTCACATCGATTTCATAAGTTACTTAAACAACGATTCGATAAGTTATACAATGATTTGATCACTGTAACGATTTGATAAGTTACACAACGATTTGATCGCTGTAATGATTCGATAAGTGAAACAACTGATTTGGTCGTTGTAACGATTCGATAAGTGAAACAATGATTTGGTCGCTGTAATGATCGATAAATGAAACAACGATTTGGTCGTTGTAATGATTCAATAGGTGAAACAAGGATTTGGTCACTGTAACGATTCGATAAGTGAAACAATGATTTGATCGCTATAATGATTCGTTACCACTTCAACATCGATTTGCTCAAACAACGATTTGCTCTCACTTGAACAACGATTTGCCTTAGTCAACATCGATTTACTCAAACAATGATTTGCTCTCACTTGAACAACGATTTGCCTTAGTCAACATCGATTTGCTCAAACAACGATTTGCTCTTACTTGAAAAACAATTTGCCTTAGTTAAATAATGATTTGATTGGACAATGATTTCATTATTATTATATTCTCAGATATTCCTGATAATGTCCATACCATTCAAATATATTTTCAAAACTCTGTTCAAATATATTTTCAAAACTCTGTGGAGTTCAAGTCTTCCCGCGCATACTAAGATTTTGATTATTTCACACGAAATCCTCTTGCTTATTTGATATATTGCATAGGGTCTTGATTTGTGTGATGACAGGATATCCTTTCTAGTTTAAGCATATCATTACTGCACGACTACCAGGGTTGACTGACAATGTAGACAAAAAGTTTGTCTAGGTATCTGTGTTTAATGCATGCAGGCCTTTTGTAGTAAAGCACTTAAAGTATGGATCCGTCAATCTGTCGAAAAGGATAAAAGATTCAGAAGATCTTTCCTGAGGATGCAATGACCAATCCAAGAGCTTATAGCTGCAAGCTCATCTCTGCGACTAGTCTCTCTAACGAGCATGAAGCTGTGAGACAACGGGCGTCTGAATGGCTACTTCAATGGTTAAATTATTTTACAAAAGATAAATAGAAGACTAATGACTCCATGAAGAACAAGTTGTTGAGAGACAGAGCCACACATACAACTGAAAGACAACTTGCAAGCATCAGTTAGAAGAGCTTTTTCGCTTCACTCCACCATTCATTTTTTAGCTCTTAGCTCTCAGCTTTTCTTGCTTAGTCTTTGGAGAGCAAACTGTTGTTCTAAGAGATTTTCATATTGAAAATTTGTCTCTCTCTCAGACAATGCCTCAGATCAAGCAAACTCTTATAAGCTTGGTCTAGTGGCCTTTTGCCTTTTTACACAATTCTCTGTGTGTTCTTCTTTGGTTGTGAAGAAAAGACCAGTTGGAAACAGGTGGTTGTTATTCCCTTCATTGAGGAAGGAAGACCTATGTATCAGGTGGTGTTTTGTACCTCTTCGGGGTTAGAAGAGAAGGCCAGTTGCGACTAGATGTGTAAGGGTCCTTAAGGGGGACAATACCCTTGGTTAGTGAAATCCCAAGTTGTTGCTTGGGGACTGGACGTAGGACTCCTTGGGATAGGAGGTCCGAACCAGGATAAAATTCTCCTGTGTTGTGTGTTTGATTATTTGTCTTTGTTCTCACTAACACTAACTATCAATCTTAGTGTTTTTATGTTAAGTGTTTTTATTGACAGGTTTTAATTTATAAAGAGTGGTTAGCAATCCATTCCCCCTCTCTAGGCTTGCTATCTGGGCAACAAGCCACAATCTGCATGATATGGCATGAAGGTTACGATGACAAGATGGTGATAGTTATGACGGTGTGACACGATATTCGCGGGGTCATCTGACAGTTTTGGTAGGCAGCCAACCACTATAAGAGGGGAAACACTTGACACTCACAGGTATGCAAGAACTCCATTCTTGATCGACCTACATCTTGGCCTCACACTGACTTGGGCATCAGATTGTCTTCCCATCAAGACTCCTTGGTGGTATTGCAGGTAAAGAGCTCAACGTTATTGGACCACGTCGGCTACATAGACTCCTTTGGTCACCTTGGCCCAGGCCGACATTAGCTGAGCAACTTCAACACTATCAAAAGATAGTAAAAATGTATATCATAACAAAAGTCTTGAATGGGCAAAAGAGAGAAAAAATAAAAGGTCCACTCATATATTGTAACAAATACTTTGCTAACTGACGCACTCTCGAAGTACACGGTGCCTTCCGAACATCATCTCGGGAATGCGGTGCTTGTCGAAGATCTTTGTGAGCCGCCAGTCGGAGTTTCGGCTGACATTCTCTGCATAAACGCTAGACTGACCTAGAGGACTCCCATTGTGTAGTACATTCAGAGTGGGCAACTTCTTGAGGACTTTGACGAAGCGATGAAAACTCAATGATGAGCTCCTAGGTTCTTCCTGATGGACCATGCCCTCTACCGCAACGGCTTCGCGTATCCATATCTCCATTGTGTCAAAACTGCCCAGGCCAAGGAGACTGTGTGCGAGATCTACGAAGGAAGTTGCAGAAGTCATACAGGAGCTCAGTTGCTGGTTCGGCGAATAACTCGACAAGGTTACTGGTGGGCGATAATGTTGAAAGATGCTGAGGACTACGTCAAGCAATGTCATCAATGTCATGTCTTCAGCAAGGTAGTTCGACAACCACCAGCAACCCTCACCACCTTCTCGGCTCTGTCGATATCCTCGATCCATTCCCGCCTGCTATAGGCTAGTGGAAGTTCCTCATCATTGTCGTCGACTACTTCACCAAGTGGGTCGAGGACGAGCTGTTGGAGAAGATCACAGACATCAGTGCATGGGGATTTGTTTGGAGGAGCATAGTATGTTGATTCGGACTGACGTAGATGCTCATCACCAATAACGGGAAGCAGTTCGACAACATGAAGTGTCATCAGAACTGCTCCGAGTTGGGCATTCAGCATTGGTTCACCTCTATTGCTCACCCTTAGTCAAACGAATAAGCCGAGGTGACGAACTGAACACTTCTCAATGGGTTGAAGAAATAGCTAGATGACGCGATGGGGCGACTAGTTGGCCCGCGTACTTTAGGTGTACCATGTTACACCCCGAGAAGCAACAGGAGAATCCTCTTTCGCACTCACTTTCAGGGTGGAGGTAGTGACCCTGGTGGAGTTGCTCATAGTACCAATGCACGGAGTGATGGGCTTCGAGCGAGAAGGGAATGACCTATCTCACCGGGTCGAGCTGGACCTAATTGAGGAACATCAAGACCTAGCTGCCATTCAGATGGAGATATACTAGAAAAGGATGAAGCGAACCTTCACCGCTAAGGTGAGGCCTAGATGCTTTGGCATCGGTGACCTTGTCTTGCACAAACTGGCCATCTCAGATCCAATACTAGCAGTTGGTAAGATTTCTCCAACCTGGGAAGGTCCATATCATGTGGTCGAGGACATCGGTCATGGGACCTATCAATTGTTAGACTTAGATGGGTTGACGATTCAAAGAATGTGGAACGCCGAGCATCTACGATGTTACTATGCTTAATGTGAATAAAATTCACTTTTATTGCATTTCTTGTGTCAACCGATGAGTCGCTTTATGCATCGTGGGGATACCGACGACTAGTCACTTCGACATTGCCTTTGACTAATGTCATAAAGGTCGGGGAAGTCAGCGATGAGACCGCTTCAGCACTCAACTGACTCCGACATTATGAGTTAGTGTGGAATTTTTCGTTGGGATTCATCTCGTCTAACATCTGAGGCATCAAGGGAGTCAATTTGATGAGGTCGCTTAGGTACTCTTACTTGACCCCAACCTCCTGAGCTGACAGAGACCACCCCAATGGGCACATCTTCTCAAGAAGCTTTATAGATATCGTGGTAAGGAGAGGTCGCTACAGCATTCTCAGCTCACCCAACCTATGAATTTGACACTTCCTTATGCATCGGCTAAAGTCGTGGACGTTGGATAGCCTTTGAATGTTGATCATGTTGGAATGAGTTAGTGATGGCGTGTTGTAATGGTCTTGGGGTATCCTAGGACTAACCTTCTCTAAAGTTGCATTCTCAAGGAACTCTGACAACTCGTTCAAATGAAAAAAAAAGTAGCTTCTTTGTATTATGGGTCTTAGTTTTTTGATTGAGACAAGAGTATACAAAAGTCCTCAGCTCAGGGCCAAGACAGAAAAAAGCAGAGGAAAAGACCCTCGCAGGGGTCCCCTAAACCATCGGAGCAGTAGGAGCTGTCGAATCAGCCTTAGAGGCGGTGGCGATGACCGCAGTCATGGTTATTGTGGCTTGGGCCTCGGCAACCATGGCTTCAATGGAGGCTGTTGTGACATCAAAATCAGCCTCGGCGTCAGCCACTTCTTCATCTGCATGCTCCGCGGCACCGACCTCCGACAGCTCCAAGTCGGGGAAGAGGCCCTTGACTTGGGTGCAACAGTAGTCGAACCTGACCTGGAAGAGGCGGTCGACCTCTTTGGAGATCTCCATAGACTTGCAGTACTTGTCTACCGCTTAAGCCTGCTCGGCTATGACCAGTTCAGTGACTCCAGCCTTCGTCTTCTCATGGTCCTCATCCTCGGCTTTGAGGGACCTCCCATGTAACAACCCCGAGAACCCAACCCTTGGCCACAGCCGAGGACTCCATTTTCGCGGTCGCTGCCCACGGATCTGAGGACCCGGAAGGGCTATAACATATGTCTAATAGAATAAGTGAAGGAAACAAACATCAACTACTGAACTAGGAGCACACATGCGAACGTAGAAAGAAGAGCGAGACCGTAGCACATCTCTCTAGGTTCAGTCCCAACACACAACGAGTACAAGTAAAGAGGGGAAGAATAGATCCCTTAGGGACATACCCCGAGGGTGAAGTACAACTGAAGGGGAATACCACTGCTAGCTATGGGGACGACGACTACCGCCCTGCCTCCTCCGCCCGACGTGCACCCGGCCACTGTTGAGAAGTCTCACTTGGAAAAGGAGGGATGAGCTTCATAACAGAAGCTCAGTTGGGACTACCAATCTCCTACTGGCTCTAACAGGCGGGAAAGAATATATATAGCCAAATTAAATGATAGCAGTTCTATATATTCTACTCTAATCAAGAAAGTGCGGAAGCAAAGCTAACAAACTAGTGACGGTACGAAAAGACACCGCGGTCAGAAACTCCGTACGACCTGCACGTCGTGACCACCACATGGCTATAAACACTGGCAGAGAGAAGCCCGCCTGAACAAGCGACACTAGCTACATAAACCACTACCACTAGTCAACCGGTCTGGAGTGTCCACTAACGTCTTACCTTCGACCCAGGTCCAAACCTCCACGTCTCGTCAGAGTGGGGGCAGAAACACAAAGTAACACAACAGTAACCGCCATAGTCTTGTCGGACTACGGTCCCACGTCTGGCCTCTCTAAGTGGTTTCGGGGCCACAAAGAGCGAAGTAGTGAGAAGAAGGACTGAATGGCCTGCGCCAGGAAGACTCCAAAACGGCCTCAGCGTCCAAGACCAACCAAGAGAGCTCTACAAATGACTCAATGCCTCTGTCCTAACCACCGTTTTCCCCTCTGCTCCAGAGTCCGTGACTCGAGCACGCCCGCCGCCCAAAGCACGCCCTCAATAGGTGCACTGGGACGGGGGTCCCAGGTAAATGGTAACAAACTCTCTCATGGCACAAGCCCTCAGGTGCCAAGCACCGGGCGAACGACTAGTGTAGGACTGTACTAGGAACTAGCACAGGTGCCATGGGTACAGAAAGAACCAGAAAACAGCGAAGACTCCACGGAAATGGAACTCTGCAAGAACTTACCTGTGTTTGATAGTGTCACGACGCCACAAGCTGTTGCGACACTGTCGCGATGCCAAGGCTAGTTACGACCATGTCGCGACACCCCAGGGTGTCGCGATGATGTCTCGGAGGCCGTGCTGGTCATGATATCATCGCGACCTCTATGCCGGTCGCGACCTCAGTCGAGAGGCATCCCAGGTCAGTCCTCCTGAGGGTCACCCTAAAACCGTACAAAAACACATCCACAGAGGGAGGGGAGCATGGAAAACACTATAGAAACTTCTAATCAAGGCAAACCACCCTCAAACCGCAAAAAGCATGCATCACAAGGAAATCTACACTCGAAGGAAACCTCACTCACCGTGAGCATGGATCGCACACATCCCACAACCCTAAAACCACAGAGAAACAAGGATATCAAGGGGAAGGGGAACGTGCTAGAATGAGAAGGAAAGAGGGGTCCCTACCTCAAGGAGCAGAGCCGACCCGTTGGGGCCTTCACGTCGGAATGGCCACCTCCTCCTCGCTCCTAGAACCACACGGACGCCGCTTACATGAATGGGGCATCACCTCCTCACCCGAAACACCCATGAACCGCCGGAGAAGCAAAGGGGCTCGGAGGGGGAAGAAGAAGGGAGAAGAAGAAAAAGGGAAAGAAGAAGGGGAGGGGGAAATGGGCCTCGGCCTCAGTTTTGAACTGACGGGCGCAGAGATGTGATGGGTCGGGCCAGCACGACAACAACCTTGTCACCACCACCCTGCAGGTTGCGACCATGTCACGACCGCCTACCCCGGCGTGACACCAAAAGCGGTCAAACCATGAAGAGTGGGAAAACCAGAACGCGACGGCCTGCCAGGTCACGTCAACGCTGTATGCACCTGACACCCGACAAGGCCATTCTAACAGAAAGGACAGCAGTCAGAACGGTCAGAACGAAGTCATGTTGCCTTCATACGTTGCAACAAGAACGTGATGCCCACCCCCGTCGTGACCAGAACGTGACGGCTAGGTGTGCCGTGACCAAAAGCATGTCGCGACCGGCTCCTCTATCGAGACAATGTCACGACCAAGGGGTCTGTCGCGACCCTGAGGATAGAGCTAAGGGCCCGAGAGGGCCGGATCTTACATTCTACCCCCCTTAAAAGTATTTCATCCTCGAAATCAAAAGAAACTCAGTTTCAACAAGAAGCAACATAATGAAAAGCAGCATACCGATCAATCAAATAAATAAGGGAAATGCTCTCTCATCTCATCCTCTCACTCCCACGTGGCGTTGCCACCAACGCAGTTCTCCCAGACAACCTTGACCAGCGGAATCTACCTCCTGCAAAACTGTTGTACTCTGCGGTCCACAACTCTGACTGGGTGCTCTGGTACTGACAAATCCGGTGCAACCTCTAACTGCAAGTAATCTAACACGTGCAACGGATCTGCAACGTACCTCCTCAGAAGTGAAACGTGAAAAACCTTGTGCACATCTGCTAACTCTGCCAAAAGACACAATCTGTATGCGACCTCGTCGATCCTCTCTGTGATAGGGAAAGACCCAATACACCTCGAACTGAGCTTTCCCTTTCTACCAAACCTCATAACACCCTTGGTCGGAGAGACCCGCAAGAACACAAGGTCACCCACGCTGAACTGCAACGGCCTTCTGCGGACATCTGCATAACTCTTCTGCCCGCTCTGTGCTACCTGAAGCCTCTATCTGACTTAACTGACTATGTCTACACACTGTTGTACCATCTCTGGTCCCAAAAGCTGCCTCTCACCCACTTCGAACTAGTGAAGTGGTGTCCTACATAGCTGACCATACAAAGTCTCGTATGGTGCCATTCCAATGCTTGAGTGATAAGTGTTGTTGTATGCAAACTCTACCATCAGAAGGTGGGATTCCCAAGTGCCACCCTAGTCCAAGCAACAAGCTCTTAACATATCTTCCAAAGTCTGTATAGTCCTCTCTGACTGACCGTCTAACTATGGGTGGTACGCTGAACTCAGCCTCAACTCTGTACCAAGGGCTCTCTGCAAACTACGCTAAAACCCTGAAGTAAACCTCGGATCTCTATTGAAAACATTGGAAATTGGGGTCCCGTGCAACAAAACAACTCGGTCCACGTACAGTCTGGCAAGCCTATCCACTGACCAAGACATCCTGACTAGAAGGAAGTGCGCTGACTTGGTCAACCTGTCCACAATCATCCAAATACCATCATGCCTCTGCGGAGAACAGGGCAAACCAACCACAAAATCCATGGTGATGTCGTCCCACTTCCACTCGGGAATAGGCAACGGCTGTAGCTCACCACCAGGATATAGATACTCTGCCTTCACCTGCTGACAGGTAAGGCAACGAGTGACAAACACTGCTACAGCCCTCTTCATCCCCGGCCACCAGAAGAACCTCTTCAAGTTATGATACATCTTGGTGGAACCAGGATGAATAGCATACCTCGACCGGTGTGCCTCTGACAATAGCGCCTGCCGCGCATCACAAGGGACGTACAATCTGCCTCTAAACCTGACCTCATTGTCCTCGTCCAACTCAACATCTGGCATCTGTAAAATATCTGCCAACTCTGAATCTGCCTGTTGTGCCTCCAGCACCTGATGGTACACTGACGGGCGAACTGACAAACTGGTCATCACTGCACAATCTCTATACCTCGAAGGGCAGAAAACTCCCTGAGACAAGTCCTCAAACAAACTCCACTCCCTGACCATCAACGAACTCAAGCGAACTCATCTTCCCAAAGCATCCGCCATGACGTTAGCCCTTCCGGGTGATAGGAGAGGGTAAGGTCGTAGTCCTTCAAGTACTCTATCCATCTGCGCTGCCTCAAGTTCAAATCCTTATGAGTGAAGATATACTGCAAACTCTGATGGTCGGTGAAGATCTCGAATGCCTCGCCGTACAAATAGTGCCTCCACAACTTCAGAGCGAACACCACTGCTGCAAACTCTAAGTCATGAGTATGGTAGTTCTCCTCATGCTTCTTTAGCTACCGAGAAGCATAGGCAATGAGCTCACCATGCTGCATCAGCACTGCACCCGAACCTGATCTCAAATTGTCTCTGTAAACCACAAAACCTCCGCTACCTGACGGCAAGACCAACACTGGCGCTGAAGTCAACCTCCTCTTCAGCTCTTGAAAACTCTGCTCACAGTCCTCTGTCCAAACAAATCTGGTCTCAAGTCTAGTCAATCTAGTCAATGGCTCTGCAATCCTGGAAAAATCCTGCATAAACCTCCTGTAGTAGCCTGCCAAACCCAGAAAGCTACGAACCTCTGACACTGAAGTAGGCTACTCCCAAGACAACACTACATCAACCTTGGAAGGGTCCACTGCCACACTTGAACCTGAGATCACGTGTCCGAGAAAGTGCACCTCCCTCAGCCAAAATTCGCACTTGTCAAACTTGGCATAAAGTTGGTGACTCCGCAACATCTCTATCAAGATCCTCAGATGCGCCTCGTGCTCCTCCTCAGAAGCCGAGTAGACCAAAATGTCATCTGCAAAGATGACTACAAACCTATCCAGGTACTTACTGAACACTCTGTGCATCAAATCCATGAAAGTTGTTGGCGCATTCGTGAGTCCAAACGGCATCACGATGAACTCAAAATGACCGTACCTCAAACGGAAAGCAGTCAGGCCAATATCTAACTCTCTGATCCTCAACTGGTAGTACCCTGATCTCAAGTCAATCTTTGAAAACACTCTGGCTAACTGCAACTGATCAAACAAATCATCGATTCTGGGCAACAGATACTTGTTCTTCACTGTTACCTGGTTCAACTGCCTATAATCGATGCACAATCTCAAGCTGCCATCCTTCTTCCTCAAGAACAACACTGGCGCACCCCACGGTGAACGACTCAGACGGATGAAACCCAACTCAAGTAACTCCTGCAACTGGTGCTTCAACTCACGCAGCTCAGTCGGAGCCATCCGATATGGTGCCTTAGACAAAGGCATCGTACCAGGCAAAAGCTCAATGGAGAACTCTACCTCCCGCTCAGACGGTAACCCAGGTAGATCCTCCATAAAAACATCAGAAAACTCACAAACAATAGATACATCAAAACTGACGACCCACTAGGTTCCACAGAACAAACAGAAGCAAGATATGCTACACAACCATCGTGGATCAAACGACGAGCTCTATAGAAGGAAATAAAAGGTCGACGGATAGACTAGATACCTCGGAAGCAAAGAACGGGCGTCTCGGGTATCTCAAACCGTATGGTCTTCCACAGACAATCCACCACAGCTGAGTGAGCCTCCAACCAGTCCATGCCAAGGATGAAGTTGAAGTCACGAAGCTGCAACGCATACAACCTGGCCGGCAACTGGTGTCCCTAGACCTCAACTGTGACACCCTCAAGGTAGCCGAAAGAACGCATGTAATCACCGGATGGAAGATCAACCATCACATCACACTGCCTCTCAAGTGTGTGACAAACAAGTTACTCATAAAACTCCTCACAAGCAAAACAAAGGGAAGAACTGGGATCAACCAGAACACGAGCAGCTCTACCAAGGATAGGCAAAGTACTTATGACTAGGTTTGACGCCTCGGCCTCCTCCCTGGTGAGAGCCATCACACGACCACGCCCACGTTGTGGCACCTGCTGGGGCTACTACTGCTGCGGCGGCTGCTGCTGCTGTGGAAACTGTTATTGTTGGTGGTACAGCTGAAACAGCTGAGGCTGCTGATGCTGCTGAAACTACTGAGGCTGCTGAAGGTACTGCCCCTACTACTGTTGACGGGGCACCAGTTACTGTGAAGGATACTGGTACTGCGACAACTGTTGACTGTACTACACTGGCTGTTGTGGCTGCTGGACTTGCCCCATCGGGCATTCCCTCCTGAAGTGGCCTGGCAAACCACAAGTGTAACAAACTGCCTTCTGCCTGCCCTGCTCGGCTCCCTATTGGACCAACTGCTCTACAAACCTCGACTGGCGCTTCTGCTGCCGGCTCCATCCACCCCCGTGAGGGTTCATCTGCCTGAACTTTGAGCGCAAACCAAAACTACCCAAGCCCGATGAAGAAGAAGTCGCACTACCATGACTACCTGCGGGATGTTGGTACGGTGTGGTCCTAGAGGAAGCTCCTCCCTGCTGCTGCTCCACCGCAAATCTGGCCTCAGTCTTGCAATAAACCTCTCTGCACAAGCTTGCTCACTGTCGGCAACATAGGGAACATGCCTCAACAACCTGACAAACCTCTGGTGATACTGAGGAAACTGTCAAGTCACCCTGAACCAACTCATGAAACTGATCTCGTCTCTCACGTCAAGCATAGTCAGGAAAGTACTCACCGTGGAAGACCTCCAAGAACCGCTGCCAAGAAACCTGATCCAGTCACTGCCCTGGGAAGTGTGTCTACCTCTAAACTCTCCACCACTCATGGGCTGGTCCCTTGAGCTGATACACTACCAATCTGACCTGATCCTCCTTGGCGGACTCCATGGTCTCGAACGTACACTCCAACTCGTGCATCCAACTCTTAGCTCTGTCTGGGTCATAGTCGCCGAAGAACGTCAGTGGTCAGAGATGCAAGAACCTCTCCAAGAGAGCAATCCTGTCCTCAGTGATAGTAGTTCTCCTCCTACCGACCCAGGTACTCCCAGTACCCGATGCCTACTGAACCACTGGCTGCTCCACCTGTGGATCTACCTGCTGCTCTGGTGGTACTGGCAGAGGTACTGGCAGCTGACCTCCCACTACCATCTGCCCTGGCTGCCATGTCCCCTGGAACATGGCCCTTAAGAACTGCTCGGCCATAGGGAACCAATCTGCATACTGCTAAGGTGGGGGCTGGTACCACTACTGCTACTGCTCACCCGCTGCTGCTGCTACCATCGCCTCCTGAGGCTGTGCCACAGACTCCTCTGCTGACTCATCCTTCTGAATCTGGCCTGGCGCTGGCATGTCTGACTCACCCTGCTGCTCCATCAGCTCTCTGGTTTGCCTACGCCTGTGCGGAGCCATATCCTGCACGGCACACAACCAACAAGGTTAACGACACTAACTCGGGCGGCTAGCAGTGTACTTGTACTACTGTTCGGACTTCCTGTTGCAATTTAAATCCACTACAAGTGCTGTTAGACTCTCACTCTGATACCAACTATAGCAACCTCGAGAACCCAACCCTCGGCCACAGCCGAGGACCCGATTTTTACAGTCGTCGCCCACGGATCCGGAGACCCACAAGGGCTATAACATAAGTCTAACAGAATATGTAAAGGAAATAAATGTCAACTACTGAACTAGGAGAACACACGAGGAAGTAGAAAGAAGAGCGAGACCACAGCGCATCGCTCTAGGTACAGTCCCAACAAACAACGAGCATAAGTTAAGAGGGGAAGAACAGAGCCCTTAGGGGCATACCCTGAGGGTGAAGTACAACTGAAGGGGGATACCACTGCTAGCTACGTGGACGACGACTACCGCCCCACCTCCTCCGCCCGACATGCACCCGACCGCTGTTGAGAAGTCTCACTTGGAAAGGGAAGGTACGAACTTCACAACAGAAGCTCAGTAGGGACTAACAATCTCCTATTGGCTCTAACAAGCGGGAAAGAATATATATAGCCAAATTAAATGACAGCAGTTCTATATATTCTACTCTACCCAAGAAAGTGCGGAAGCAAAGCTAACTAACTAGCGACGGTAAGGAAAGGCACAGTGGTCAGAAACTCCGTACGACCTGCATGTCATGACCACCACACGGCTGTAAACACAGGTAGGGGGAACCCCTCCTGGACAAGCGACACTAGCTACGAAAATCGCTACCATTAGTCAACTAGTCTAGAGCATCCATTGATGTCTTACCCTCGACCCAGGTCCAAACTTCAATGTCTCGTCATAGTGGGGGCAGGAACATAAAGTAACACAATGGTAACTGTCGTAGTCTGGCCAGACTATGGTCCCACGTCTGGCCTCTCTAAGTGGTTATGGGGCCACAAAGAGCGAGGCAGTGAGAAGAAGGACTGACTGGCCTACACCGGGAAGACTCCAAAATGGCCTCGGCATTCCAGACCAACCAAGAAAGCTCTGCAAATGACTCAACACCGCTGTCCTAACCACCCTTTTCCCCTCTGCTCCAGAGTCCGTGACTCGAACACGCCCGCCGCCCAAAGCACTCCCTCAACAGGCGCACGGGGACGGGGGTCCCAGGTAAATAGTAACAACCTCTCTCATGGACAAGTCCTCAGGTGTCAAGCACTGGGCGAACGACTAGTGTAGGACCGTACTAGGAACTAGCACTGGTGCCACATGTACAGAAAGAACTGGAAAATGGCAAAGACTCCACGGAAACAGAACTCCGCAAGAACTTACCTGTGTCTAATTCTGTCACGACGCCACAGGTTGTCGCGACACTGTCGCGATGCCAAGGCCAGTCGTGACCATGTCGTGACGCCCCAGGGCGTCGTGATGATGTCGTGGCAGCCAGGCCAGTAGCAACATATTCGTGACCTCTATGCTGGTCGCGACCTCAGTTGAGAGGGGTCCCCGAGGGCAAACCAAAACCGTACAAAAACACATCCACAGGGGGAGGGGAGCATGGAAAACACTATAGAAACTTCTAATCAAGGCAAACCACCCTTGAACCCCATAAAGTATGCATCACAAGGAAACCTACGCTCGAAGGAAACCTCACTCACCACGAGCATGGATCTCACACACCCCACAACCCCAAAACCACGGAGAAACAAGGATCTCAAGGGGAAGGGGAACGTGCTAGAACGAGAGGGAAAGAGGGGTCCCTACCTCAAGGAGTAGAGCCGACCTGTTGGGGCCTTCACGTCGGAATGGCCACCTCCTCCTCACTCCTAGCACCACACGGACGCCGCCTACACGAACGGGGCATCACCTCCTCGCCCAAAACACCCAAGAACTGCCGGAGAAGCAAAGGGGCTCGGAGGGGGAAGAAGAAGAAAGGAAAGAAGAAGGGGAGGGGGAAATGGGCACCGACCTCGGTTTTGAACCGACGGACCCAGAGACGCGATGGGTCGGGCCGACGCGACAACAACCTTGTCGCGACTGCCCTGCAGTACGCGACCATGTGGCGATCGTCTACCCCAGCGCGACACCAAAAGCGGTCAAACATCAAAGACCGAGAAAACCAGAACGCGATGGCCTGCCAGGTCGCGTCAATGCTGTACGCACCTGACACCCAACAAGGTTGTCCTGATAGAAAGGACAGTGGTCAAAACAGTCAGAACAAACTCGCGTCGCCTTTAGACGTAATGACAAGAACGTGATGCTCACCCCCGCCACGATTAGAATGCGATGGCTAGGTGTGCCACGACCAAAAGCATGTCGCGACCGGCTCCTCTGTCACGACAATGTCACGACCAAGGGGTCCGTCGCGACCTTGAGGACAGGCTAAGGGCTCGAGAGGGCCAAGTCTTACATACCAACTTGTTGATTCCCTTTTCCAGCTATACAACATTCTCCTTGGCCTTCACCACAATTTTCTCCACCTCCATGTGGAGCCCTCTGTCACATCAGTCTTCTGCTTGGCCTTTGCAAGTCTCACTTTGGAGATGGAGTGGCTCACATCGACCTTCTATAGGAGTTCTCCGTGTAGTGCCATGTGATCCTATTGCGTGCAGAACAACCCCTCGACGACCTCATCAACTTTCAGTCCCAACGTGCCAGCCTTGACTTTCGGAGTGATGGATCGATATCTCGATTCAGTGGCTGTGCGATTATCTCTCGGTCGCTGGGGTAACTGTTGCTTTGATGAGCCGGTGGTTGAGGTGACGAGCGACGCCAGCAGCGCAACTTGCTGTAGCTGCTCGCCCTATTGCTGCTCAGGCATGGCAGAAGGAGGGGTGATGATCTAGACGTTAGCCTTGGCCACCTCTACTTGCAACCTCTTTGAGGGTTGGATCGCGCTCCTCTTGTCAGTGCGAGCCTAGAACCTCTTTGTCGCCTCCTCAGTCAGGGACGCCTTCCCCTTGTCGGCCATTTCTTATGCAAGGAGATAAATGTGTGTCAGTTTGTTTCAAAGTGCAAATTTAAGTGGGGAGGACGTTGGCAAAGTTTTGAACCTCAGATGGATGTGTCGATCAGCTTGAAGAGCTTCTCGGATGGCTTGTACAGGTCGGGGGCCTTCACTACCTATAAAGATTTGAACTCCGAGAGCTCGGTTTGGGTAAAGTACCAATGAGACCTAAATCTTTGTCTTTGATGTTCATTGCCCACCAAGTGGTCGGGAAGGGCCACCCAATCGGGCAATGAACAAAGAGGACGTTCCTCTTTCAGTTATGGATAGAGGAGGATATTCTTCCAAGGACTTGTCATCTGGTCTGAGCTACGAAGTATAGCCAGTCACCGAACGCCTTCACTACGAAGCAGTAGAAGAAGAGCGCATATGCTGGGCTGCACTCTGGCTTGGGCATAGATGACCAAGAAGCCGACAACCGACGTCCAGGAGTTGGGGATCAGCTGCGAGGGAGCAGCTCCCAGATGGATGAGAAGGAGAACAATTAAAAAAGGAAAAAGATACTGAAAGCTAGCATGAATGGCCTCTATGTAGCACAAAAGCTGAGCTCCATCGAATGATAGGCTCGGATCTCGGCGGGCATGATCAAGGAAGACCTGTAAAGGAAGTCAAGCCCTGGCACCAATGATACGCACTTCAGGGTATCCTCGTTGACCTCCGAGGGAGCGTCAGCCATTGAATTAGTTCTGGGACGTGACCCAGAGGTGTGCGTCGAGGGTTCCTTAGGTACATAAGTACCAGGGGTGACCCTTATATCATCGTCCGCCTCATCACCAATTTCTACAACTAGTTTTGATGCTAGAGCATCAGATGGACGAGGAGAAGGCATCGCAGTGGATGACGACAAGGAAGAAGAAGAACTCTCTGAAGAAGATGCCTTAGAGGAAGAACCCTCTCCGAGCATGAGGAATCTTCGGAATCAGAAGAAGTTGAATATGAACTCATGGCTTACCACATAAGGAAGCAAGCAAGGGAACGAGGAGCCAGAGAAGGAGATCGGTTGCCAAGGAGACGAAGGAGGAATCTCGTCAGCTGAAGCTTGTCGGATGGAGTCATCATGCGCGGAAGCTAGGCATGTGTTTCAGACTCAGACCTCCCTATTTATAGAGCCGAGTGGCTAAGCAGATCTGACGGTTGTAGCTCATCGCCTCACCTCAAGCGTCTAGATCGAACCACATGGTGTCTCTCCATTGGGTCTCAACCTCTGCCGCAGATGACGACCGAGCACAGATGACAAGATTTGTGATGATTTGGCACGGGATTTGGTGCTGCAACACAACGGTTGGCGTCACACTCAGTAGCCGAGGAGTTGCCCTCATTGTGCAGGTGCAGTTAATGTGGCAATTGGGCGTGTGGTAGAACACGTGATCTGACATGTCCACGTGGCTGGATGTGTGTCTTAGTTGGAGGAGTTCTATGTGACAGCTTTACCTCACCCTGCTAGCGGTTCGACTTGAACCTGGGGGGCCAATGACACGACAGGTCTCCCGCAGCTCGATTGGAGCCTCAGTCTCAGCCAACGTCTCGGCAACATCCTTAGCCGACGACTGCTTCTCGGATAAGGATTAGGCTGGCCCGTCTCGACTGAATTTGATGTAGAGCGCATGGTACAACTGCGGGAACCCTGAGGTCGTGGATCACGTAATGGCCTAAGCAATAACTGTTGAGGTAATGGTCGCAGATTCTATGTTGGGTAACAGTTGTCATGAAGGCCATCATCTGGCATGATCGTTATGGCGATGATTACGGCGACCTGATGTGATATTTGCAAGGTCATATGACGGTTCTGGTGGGTAGCCTACAAATATAAGAGGGGAAACACTTGACACTCACTTGTACGCAAGAACTCTATTTTTGACCGACCTACATCTCGACCTTATATTAACTTGGGCACTGGAGTGTCTACCCACCAAGACTCCTCGGTGGTCTTGCAGGTCAGGAGCTCGGAGTTATTGGATCACATCGGCTATGTAGACTCCTTTGGTCACCTCGGCCCAGGCCGACATCAACTGAGCAACCGCAACACTATCAAAAGACAATAAAAACATATATAGTAGCAAAAGTCTTGAATGGGCAAATAAGAGAAAAAAGAAAAGGTCCACTCATTCTCACATCCATGTGCACGCATTATGCATTAAAATATATTTACACATCCTACAAATAGCACATTCACACATCCTATAGAAGAACACATTCACACATCTTGCAAAAAAACGTATTGATATCCACATCCATATCAATATTTTATTTACTGAACTAAATAAAAATGAGCCACCACCCAGACTCACTAGATCTTACGTGAGCAGAAAGATCGAAAGATGAAGAGCAAAGAAGATCGGCGATTGCAATCCTATCATGATATTATACCCAAAAAAAAATTAACATATACCTAAGTAAAAAATTAGCATACTCGAAAGATGAGATATGTGAGAACTCACATGTGGATTTGGGTTGCCAAGTGCCAGAGGGGTTTTCTCTTCTAACCCTCGGGGGAGAGAGAAAAAGAGAGGGGTTAATTGGAAGGAGAAAATTGGCATTTACTACTTAGTTAGGATAAAAAATTTAGAGGGGGTAATATAGTCTTTTACTACTGTTCAGTTAGTTTAATATAACACAGGAATATTAAAGTTTAAAATGTATAAGGGCCAGAATATTCACAGGAAGCTTCACATGCATGAGCCATGTACTTCATGAAACATACCACATGCCTTCCTGCGCTAACTTGATTTGCTAATCATGCAAGTGCAGGAAGAACATATGAAATGTAAGAAGAAAAAACGTCTATTTCGGAGATCCTATAATAACGATGGTCGATGGTGATGAGTTTCTTTGTTCAGCACTTTCTTTCTGTCAGCCATGATGGGGAGCTTGGTCGGCCATATGTCCTCCCGGGCTTTGGCTTCCTCGTCATCGGCCTGTGGCAGCTCTTCAACCACATCAAGTTCCATTGCTAGCACCCCAATACTTACCACTCCCTACCTGGTTCCCCGTACCAAAGGTGAGGCACCTGGAGCTCTACCTTATAACCATGTTCGGCGGCCTCGCCTCCATATCCATGGAGCTCTTCATGGGGCCCTCGCGGCACCAGCTGCCCTACCCAGCCAACTGGAATATAATGTTTTAATTTTAAATTATGGTGTACATAATAATTAATTTACATTCTAAAGTTTAATTTTTAATATTTAAAATAATATATAGAAATATTATTAAAAAATTATATATTTAATTCATAATTTATGATGGAAAAAGTTGACAATAATAAATTTATGTAGACGACTACACCAAAAAGTGTCTACATATGCACGATATGAAGACGGCCAATATTGCAGTCTACAAAATTTATATAGATGGCTAAAATGTAGCTGTCTACATATGCTTCATTTGTAGACAGTTGCTAGAGGCCGTGTACATAACAAACATATGTAGATGGTTCCATCCAACCATTTATATAACAAATGTAGAGAACTTGTTAAATTTGTCTACATGTGATTAATACATAGAAGGTTATAGGAAGCCGTCTACAAAAGCGACATATGTAGACGATTATGTTTAGCCATCTACATATTTATATAGACGGTTGACGAAGCCGTCTACATATGAACAACATATGTAGATGACTTTTTTCAACTATCTATATATATTAATATGTAGACAGCTTTTTTAACTATTTATAAATACTCAATTTTGTAGACGGCTACAATTTGCAACTGTCTACATATACTATCTTTCTAATAGTGGTTCTTCCAGCACAATTGAGTGAGATGGGAGACTTGGTTTTACTAACCTCATCATCCTTATCCTACATGGAACACTTCTAAGTGGCAATTAAACTACGTTATGTTCAACCTCTATTCAAATATACATTGTATATTTACAGATTTAATCCATAACATATAATAGTTTTGAAGGCGACAAAATGAACAAATATCTATATATTTATAAACAAAACATGTCAAATACGATATTTCTCTCTCTTACATGTCATATAATCAAATCTCTAAAGCATACTTAATCATACAAATTATTCTCAGAAATCTTAAGTATAACTTCGTTTGCCTAAGGAATATACGAAGTTCACTTCGTCATATACGAAGTTCACATCCTCATATCCGAAGTTAGCTTCGTCATATGTGAAGTAAAACACGAAGATCTCACTTCAACTGATCATGTTGAAATTGTGATATACGAAGTTCACTTCGTCATATCCGAAGTTCACTTCATCATATGCGAAGTAAAATACGAAAATCTCACTTCGACTGATTATGTTGAAATCGTGATATACGAAGTTCACTTCGTTATATGTGAAGTAAAACACGAAGTTCTCACTTTGACTAATCACGTTAAAATCATGATATATGATGTTCACTTCGGAATTCACTTCTCATACACGAAGTTCACTTCGTCATATCCAAACCTCACTTCGTCATATCCAAAATTTACTTCGATATATACGAAACTCACTTCATCATATCTCATGTGTCACTTCGATTAATAACATTATATCTTTATCATATAAAATGAAGAATATACTAATTATATGATATCTTTTCATCATTGACATTTTTCATCATATTCATAACATTCTTCATTTATGGTAAAAATCTATGATCAAATTCCTGAATTCAACTACATCCTGAAATATGAATTTTTAGTACAATTGATTAAAAATAAATAAGTATGTATTTCACTCTTATTTTCACAAAGCTCTCAAACGTAAAATATCTTATGGCTTTGTCTCATTCCTATTTTAAAGCATTAGTCAAAGTCTGCGAAAAAGGTCTTCTGACATCTGCCACAATAACATCCATATTATTTTTTGTCAGATCTGCACTCATGATCTCTACCTACTACATATTCTATAATATCTATTCGCATAACCTTTTTCCATAGAACATTAATTGCTAGTGCACAGAAGATAGCCATCAACATTTGAAATATCTCACAAATACCTATGATCATATCCGTAGCTAACATACTGGACCCAATCTAGTATATCTTGGAACTTGTATCTTTCAGGATAAAGACGGAATAGCATCAACACAAAGAATTGTCTGATCAATGTGAATGTAAAAGACATACATGTCGCCCTTGGAAGAAGACATGCATGCACGTCGCCCTTGAAAGAAGATGTGCACGACTATCTCTCCAACGGGTAGATTCAAATAGATCAAGCAACAACTATCTCTCCAACTGATAGATTCAAACAGTTCAAGTAACGACTACAAAGATGAAGCCTATAAATATAAAGACAGTCAAAAGAAGCACATGCATGAGTGTGGGAGATAACAAGCTACATATAAGAAAGCAAAAGAGAGATACAAGCATATATATGAGAAGAGGTGAAAAAGGTGCAAGTGTGTTGCGTCAAGTTTCTTCTCCAAAAACATTGCATGGGCCCTGCGTTGGAGCCTTGCCTATGCATGTAGTAAAGTAGTTGTTCAATTTCGCCTTGTGAAGGTTCTCTTCTTAGACTCAGAAAATCTCTCTTCAGACTAGAATTTCTCTGTCTTATTCTTCCAGTCTGGAGTCCGTCTGAAGTTTAGTCCTCCACATAAGGAGCTTGTTAAAAGTAAGTGTACCTCTTTAAAAAGGGAAGACCTGCCAAGCAGGGTGTGTACCCCTCTAGAAGAGGGAAGGCCAAGGTAGTCTTGGCGGTTTGTTCCCTTTTGTAAAGGGAAGGCTAGTTGTAACTAGCGGCTTATTTTTCTCCTTGTGTAGAAGGGAAGACCGGTCAAGTACCGGGGTGTTGTATCTTTGAAAAGATAGTGAAATCCTAAGCTTGGCTTAGGAACTGGGCGTAGTACTTCTATTGGAAGAAAGGTCCGAACTAGCTAGGATAAAACTTATATGTCTTTTGCAGTTTGACTAACATAACTAACTTGTGCTCTTAAGTAATAGTTAAATTAACTTTCGCGATGAAAAACATCTATTCCCCCCCCCCCCTCTAGGTGAAAAATTCTACTGTCATCGATCCAACACATTCAACTAGTGTTAGAAAATTTCTTAAGCAATCTGTTCAATTAAATGACGTGTCAATTGGAGGAGAGCTTGGCAATTGAGCTCGACCCCCTGACGGTACCACTTCGTGGGGAACCCTGCAAGTAGGGGTGTTTAATGGTTCAGTTTGGTTCAAGTTGGCTCATTTTTTGTCAACCCGAATTGAACCGAACCGAATATAAATGTCAGTCCAAACCAAACCAAACCGGAGTTGTTCCAGTTCGGTTTCGATTCAAATTGAATTCTCACATTTAATTAAATATAATTACATTTATTAATATTTATATAATAAAAATAAGAATAAAATCTAATATATATATATGTAAATTTAGTCATATAATTATATTTTTAATACTTATAATCTAAAAATTATATTAATATTATTATAATTATATTAAAATTAATTTACTCGATTTACACAATTCGATGGATTTCACAAATTGTAAAATCGAACCAAACCAACCAATCCAATTTGATCCGATTCAATTCTCGAACTTGAACCAAAATTTAAACACTCGACTGCAGACATGCAGTTGTGCGGCTGAGGATCTATCTTCTATCTCGTCGCTTCCTATTCAGTACTAGCTAGTACGTAGTGTCCGCCATTTAAAAAAAAAAAATTTATACCTGGCCGAATGTCTTCGGATCCTTTTATAGTGGGCATCTTCTAGTCTTAACACCTTTTGCTCGTGAGAAGATACAAAACATCTCACTGGTCGACCCTATATATTATTAGAAACAGTTTGCACAAGGAAGGAATCCCATGATGACGTACCAAAAAAATCTTCCTCTCTCTGCCTCACCCTCTATCACTCTCTCCTTATGTCAGCTTCAATCCCATTCACAAGGGGAGTTGATTGTGGCATCAGCAGCCCTTCATGGGTCAAACCAAATCAATGGACCCTCAGGCTTGACCTCTCACGGTGTAGTGATCGTCTCCCATGGATCGGAGGGGGGCCTCCCATGCCCAGCCGCCTGAGCCGGCCTAACTTCCCGTCTCGCGGAACGGCCTATTCACAGCCTCGAACGAGCCACCTGATCATATCAGGCGCAGAAGGAGATCATAAATGTCAGCAAATAGTCGAGTAGTAAGAAGTGTTCTTCCAAACAAATAATAAACATCTTTTGAGGAAGTAGTATTCAGGCGCAGAAGGAGATCATAAATGTCAGCAAATAGTCGAGTAGTAAGAAGTGTTCTTCCAAACAAATAATAAACATCTTTTGAGGAAGTAGTATTCAGGCGCAGAAGGAGATCATAAATGTCATCAATTAGTCGTCTAGAACCTTGCTCGCCTCAGCTGTCTGCTGCGCAGGGCACCGGGCTATCCAGGTCCGCCGCCGTGGTAAAGGGAAGCATGCATGCACCGGTTCAAACGCCCAATCGTAGCGGCCAACCTCCGGCGTGCCGTCGTGTAGGTTTTATTATCTGTTTACCATGCATGCACGAGGGAATCGCGGGTGTGTGATCCGGGTCCGCATGTGCTCATTGATGGTATCGGTACGTGTTCTCCGGGGGTTGTGCTGATGGAGAAGGGTGAGGGCGCGCCTCTGGGAGCGTTGTCCGCCAGGGGTGGCAACTTGCCACGGATCATGTCGGAGCAGGAGGAGGATTTCGACAGTGGTTGTCCCAAGTCATAACTTTAATGGGTCCGAATCGTTTTGAATAAATTAATGAAGTTCTAATAACAAAACGGCGAGGATACAATTGCATTGAAGTGGAATTCATGTCTCTGTGAACCTAACTTATAAGTTCATGAATGATTAAAAAAAGAAATCCAAAGATTACTCGAACACCAGAATTACGAGTACTTCAACTATCAAATTGGCTTCATTCTCCAAGGGAATGAAGAATCATGGAAAACATTTCTTTAAAAAATAAAGAATTAGAGAAAGTATCTTTTCAAAAATACTTTCCAAATTAAGGGAGATGGGAAAATTATTTTCCCAAGGGGGAAGGTAGAGAGATTAATTAGTCTAAGAAGAAATAATCTCAAAATGAGAAAATGAAATATATATCAACTACCATATAATTAATGTGTCCTTGTATTTGCAAACTACTATAAAATCTCAACTAAAATTTTCCCTTGTATTTGCAAACTACTATGCGAGAAACTAAAAGTTTCTGTAAAAATTTTGAGATTTCCAATCCTTCTAAAATTCCCTTCCCCTCGCTCTTGAAGACTTGCACGCGAGAGGACAAGAAAAAGAAACGGAGGATATGGAGAAGGGGGGTCGTGGGTGGGTGGGTGATGTGGCCCCGAGGAACACCCCTATGGCTATGATCGATCGGTGACGGCAAAGCCATTTTTCAACGTTCGCTAGCTAGAATAAAAGGAGATTCCCACGCACGGGAGGGGAGGGAGACAGCACTCGTTAATGGAATTCTCTCTGTTAGTACGCATTAATTTCCTTCCCACGCAAGGAAGACATATTCCCTCCCACCATCCCTTGTAATTTATGTATGCATATATATAATTAGTGGGGATGTGAACTATGGGAAATGGATCCTGCAGAGAGCACCTTGTTTGACGAAGAATACATACATATATATAATCTTGGGGCTATGCTTTCCTTCCCACTGACGGATGTTTCTAGATTGGAGGAACAAGGTTTGGAAACTGTTGTTTGAATGTAAGTAATTAAACATATGTATGCATATATATAGTTGATGAATATTCTATTGATATAATGATAGTCTAACATGATCAGTACGTACTAACCTTTCCCTACATTATTGGGGTTAAATATCTGTTGGGTAACCTGTTTTAATCACTAACATAATGTCTTGTGATCTTCTGTAAAATGAACATAACTGTTGATCACATTCACAAGCCTTCTTTAACGATGGGGAAAATGCAAATTTCAGAAATTAAGAGGATGGCCCCCACATGAAGGGGAAGAGTTGTGCTTTTCCATGAATTCAAGCGCTCAAAGACATAGAGAGAGAGATATATATATATATATATATAGAACTATGAGACATATATAGTTTCCAAGAGGATAATATATTCTTTAGAAAATTTGGCAGAAGAGATGTTGAATTTGGAACCTTTTTTTTCTGCAATGACATGATCCCGGCCGGGGAGTGGGACCCTCTAATTTTGTCTTCTCGTCTCTTAATTGAATGGCCCGTGTTGATGGCTGAACAAAGACAGTCATGGTCCATGCAGAAGCTTGACCGATGATGGTGACGAGGCTCTAGACAGTCATATGAAGTTTCTTCCAAAGGTTGGGATTAGATGATGGGACTCCCTTCGAAAGATTAAGCTAAAAGTTGTGTGAAAACGTATGAAACGATCATAGAATGACTTGGCGGTCGTGGCCACCTAATTAATCTAATCCCCCTGCCATGCAAATGGTTTTATGGATCAGTAGTGTTTTGTTTACCCATCATCAATATGGAGTTCACTACGTACAGTGAAACAAGCATATTGACATGGGAATTCCAATAAGATTCATCCAACCAGCTTCTTTTCAAGGGTTTAAGTGATGGCATGTTAATAGGGCAGATGTTATACTAACATTAAAGTAATAAAGTATGAGGTACAAATTTTCATGATTAAGTAGGAGAGGTGCAGATGATCATAATTGTGCCCTTCTATATTAGAGTATTTTTGGGTTTTTTTCATGTCCTTCAACATAATTATTTAGAGGATAATATTACATTTCAGAAGCCATGTCTGTGAACCTTTGATGTTTAATAAAATTACATTGATTTTCAATTGAAAATAAGATTGCAATCAAAAGTTGTTGTCATCATCAGAACCTTATCTCATTATGAGGGATCGGCTACATATTCATGTTCCGTCAATGATTTCTATCAAGTGTTATATTTGTATTTAAATCTAAAAAGTCGATGGCTTTCTTAATAACATTGTGTCATTTTATTTAGATCTTCTCCGAATTCTTTTACTAATATCCGTTAAAATTTGATCACATCTTTTAATTGACAATAAATTAGGATGACGATGTACGTGTCCAAATTATCTAAATCTATTTTCTCTCATTTTACTATCAATTGAAGATATTCTAAAATACTCCTCACGGAAGCATTCATTCATAATCTCATCTTTCTCTATCTTATCACATATCTATCTCGTATTTTGTTAATGAATTTATTTCATGCTCTCTGACACGTCTCACAACTATTATATAAAACTTCTCTTTAAATTTTATGGGAAAATACTTCATGCAAAGACTTTCTCAAATGCATCCCTCATTTCTCTAGTGAAACCTGCCCCACTTTTAAACCATCTACCTCAGTAAGTTCCTTCCCTCCCACACCCCCCCCCCCTTTTTTTTTCTTTTCTGTCGATGGGGATCCATCCGAGCACGGGCACAGCTGTTTCTAAAAAAAAAAGAAAAAAAATGATATCAATGAGTCTCTAAGATGGACATTGGAATTTGGTGGGTTCATGGGGCAAATTAATAGGGCCTATATATGGTCCCCCAAGGCTCTTACAAAATTCTGCAATATTATATAAATTGTGTAATCTTTGAGATTGCATGGGGCCTCAATCTCATGCTGCTTTTGCATAGCATCAAGTCATATGAATCTAGTACTTCCATGGTGAGACACACTTGTAATCATGGAGAGAGTATTTGTATCATTCTCTAATCATATGTCAGTGCAATTTATTTCAAATTTTACACTTGTATAGAATTACATGATCATCTAATTATGCAGATCCAAAAAGATTTACAAGGCACACAAAAAAGAGGGGAAAAAACAAATCAAGTGGACCAGTGATGAAACTGAGCTAAGGGGGTCCAAGTTAGAGTATGGTATGGATGGGGGTGTTATTTCTTGTTAAAATAAATATGTTATGAGTTTGAGGTCTATCTAAGATATACGTATATATAAGTGATATCGTGATTGAATGGCTGCTTTTGCCTCATTAAAATGCGTACGTTAATTTTTTTTTAATTATCTAATCATGAATATATTATACCAGATACAACAATTAATATATTCTTAAATAAAAAAACTGAAGAATACTACGCAAAAAAAAGGGCAAATAAAGTGCTTCAAATAAACTGCTAGTGGTATCTATTTTTTTTAACCATCTAATCGTGATATGATCCAAGAACGAGTATACATGTATACTAAGTATCAAGTATCAGGGTTAATGTATTTTAAATGAACATTTTTTAAAAAAAAATAACTGTAAACTTGGAAAGTGCAGCAGATTTTATTCCCGGTTACCAGGGCCATCTGTTCGTATAGTAGGTGTCAGAACTTGGCCACGTTACGGACGGGGGGACCCACACCCACCCCCTAGTCCCCTACACAAATTGAAAGAAACTTGCATCCCCGCACAACGCCTATGTAGACACGGGAGGGAGCGCAGTTTTAAAGCTTTTTCAACTGCTTTGCTGGTGTGGGGGGTGGGAGCCTCTTAAAAAGCCTATAAAAACCCTTCTTTTGCCATCCTCTCTTCCCCATTCCTTTGGTGCTCTCCTCTTCTTAAATCTCCATAGCCCTCTCCGCCGGCGGAGGCGCCACAGCCGCCCACCCCGCAGAGTGTGAGAGTGCCAGCGAGAGAGACGCGGAGAGAGAGGGAAGCAGAGTCTCGCATCTCACTCTGCGGTTGGAAGTGAGCGCGTGGGTGCGTCAGCTGCTGCTCCACCCTGCCTTTCTGATTCCCTTCCCTTACCACTCGTACGAGCACGCGGATCCTAATGCCCGTCTGTTTTCTTGCTGTTCTTTTGTTGGCTTTGGTTGGAGCAGGGCCGAGACGCAAAGGCGACATCTTTTCTTCTCGGGTGGGCAAGATGAAGTACGTGCTGGTGACGGGGGGAGTGGTGAGCGGGCTGGGCAAAGGGGTGACAGCCAGCAGCATAGGCGTCGTCCTCAAGGCATGTGGCCTTCGCGTTACTTCCATCAAGATTGGTTCGTCCCCTTCCCTCCTCCCCCTTTTCCGTCTATTCATGGATCTCTGCTGTTGGCGCCTCTCTCTCTCCGCCTCCTTCGTCCTGCACTGGGGACCCGGGGGGATGTCTTGGGATCCACGGGCTCCCCCGCCCCCTCTTTTGGGGCCGAACGTTGTGCATGCTCGACAGTTGTTCCTCTTTCTCGACGCATTTGTGCTCCTCTCCCTGGCCTTTTTTTTATTTTTATTTCTTGCCGGCATCTTTTTGTTGGGATTATGTGGCTTTTTGTGTGTATTCTGTTCCTTCTTCATGAGTTTGGATCTTTGTAAAACTCCTCCACACATATTACACAGTGTTCCTTTCTTTTCTTCTTCTTTTTTGTGTGCATCCTGTTCCTTGGCTGGACTTGGCGATTTCTCTTCTTTTCCTTACGAGGAAACGAAAAAGCAAACTCCAGAGTGTCCATGACTGGATAAATGATCGTTATTGCCTAGGGAAAACCGGAAAAAACATACCAACATGGCAAAATTATAGAGCTCTCGGCATTTCTTTATATTTCCCTTGTTCTCCGGTAAAGATGCATGTTCTTTTCCCTTTTACCTATCGGTAAATGTTTTTACTTTATTTGAGCTCGTTATATGTGCCGCTTCCAGTTCATGGCTTCAATCATCCAGGTGTCTAGGAATAGAAGTTTGCCAGAACAGTTTAAAGATTACATTGTGTTTTCCAGTGGTTTTGGTCCAAAAGTTTGAATTTCTGTGGGTTTTCACTTCCATTCCTCTGTTTTGTGATTGATGCAGGATGTGGTCTTTAGTTATTTATCTAGTAATTATCAAATGGACTACAGCTTTAGTGTGTTAAAAAGTGCTCAGTTTGTATATAGACTCGTTTTATTTTGGTGCTTAAAGTGCTCTGTATTTACAATATCTGTTTTTTTACGTTGCCTCTTTAGGTACCCATCCACCTTGTAGGACACTGGTTTAAACCCTCCTCATGGCTATGCCAAGGAGCTCGATTTCATAAGAGCGAGCTTCTATGACCCTCAAGGGGATGGCACATTGAATTTATCGCATGTGTATCTCAACAAAAAATGTACCTTTTAATCAAAACTTATACAGTAAAATGTTACATAAATTGCTTTTCTACCTGGACTTGATCTTATTGTAATTGACCTTTCTATGAAAAGAATGCTCATGTTACATAATGCTCCTTTGCAGATCCATACCTGAACAGTGATGCAGGAACAATGTCTCCGTTTGAGCATGGTGAAGTTTTTGTGTTGGACGATGGTGGAGAGGTAATTGACCCTTTGAAGTTTTCTCTTCATTCTTTAAACCTTCCATGTTTGCCATTTCAAATTCCTAATAGTGCTTTGTTCTGCTGATGATGGCTTTCCTAGTAGGTCATTTGTACTGGTAAACATATTTTCTTTCTTCATCACCACCTCCCATTATATTGGACACATTCCTTTCTTATCTGCCTGTGGTGCACAGTGATCTTAGCTATGGCCTCAGGATTTGAAAATGACTGTTTCTCCCAATTTCAATCTTTTCTCTGTTCAGCAATCGTTTATCCTCAAACATGTAATTTTTTGGGTATATATAAAGTTCAGACATTGCATGAGAATTTATCTCTTGATCCTTTTTTAGTCAAATGGCCATTCAAATCATTATAAATGTTGTCCTTTATTATGTTATGTAGGTGGACTTGGATCTTGGAAACTATGAGAGATTTCTTGATATTAAGTTAACTCGGGATAACAACATTACTACTGGAAAGATATACCAGGTATGGATGGCGCTTCTCACATAGGACTGTGTATCTATATGATGAATGAATGCAAGGAGTTGCATTGTTCTAATGCTTCAGTTCCCTTTTTTTCTCTGTTTGATCTTGCTCTCTTTAATATTAATTTCCCTTTTGTGTCCATTGTTATATGCAGTCTGTCATCGACAAGGAAAGAAGAGGAGATTACCTGGGAAAAACTGTACAGGTTTGCTTCCTTGTGCTGTTGTTGCATTGCATGCTGTCTTCCAGCTCTAACATAAACATGTTAATACTGAAAGTTTGCCTTTGTTCATGTCTTCAAGGTTGTTCCCCACATCACTGATGCCATTCAAGAGTGGATTGAACGTGTGGCAAAGATACCTGTGGATGGGAAAGAAGGTCCAGCTGATGTTTGTGTCATAGAACTGGGTGGAACAATAGGTGACGACATTTCTATGACACTAATTGAAAATTATTTATATCCCATTTTCATCATTATCATCTTGCTTCAAGTAGTTCCCATGTTGTGTAAGCATGGATGCAGGATCGATGATCCCTTTGGGGCATAACAACATTGACATTCTTGATACAGGGGACATTGAATCGATGCCCTTTATTGAGGCTTTGGGTCAGTTCTCATATCGTGTAGGTAAGTACTCGACAATGCATCTGGCAGAAATGGGAAATCTGTATTCTGTTCTTCCTCTTCACATTTTGTCCACGCCTTTTTGCAGGCCCTGGCAACTTCTGCTTGGTACATGTCAGTCTTGTTCCAGTCTTAAATGTGGTTGGTGAGCAGGTAAAAACAACTATCTGTGTTGGCTGTATTTTCTCATCTTATTTTCCTGTTGTGTAACAGTTATAGTGCGTCATTATTTTAAGCTGAAGTTAGTTAGTTGGACTTCACCTATTGTATCTCCTGCATGCAGAAAACTAAGCCTACCCAGCATAGTGTTCGGGGTCTCAGAGGACTTGGATTGACACCAAATATCTTAGCTTGCCGGAGTTCTAAGGTCTCCCTTTGTCATTGGATATCACAAATATTTTGTTATTGCAGTGGTACTCCTCTGATTTCCATTCAATGGTTGTGATAGGCACTGGAGGAAAATGTAAAAGAAAAGCTCTCACGATTTTGCCATGTTCCGGTACCAAAATTTAAATATTAATTAAATATTAGCCTGTGCTGTAAGGTGTGCATAATCTAATTGGAAGAGGTTTTTTTTTTCACAGGAAGCGAACATTATCACACTCTATGATGTGTCTAACATTTGGCACATACCATTGCTGTTAAGGGTCTGTAATAGTTTAATGCAGTTTCTTTGTGCGAGTTGCTTTTGCACAATGCTCGATTCTGGTACCTTGTGTAAAATGTGCTGTTTCTTCTTTCCATAGGATCAAAAAGCACATGAAGCTATCCTGAAAGAGCTGAACCTTCTGGGGTTTGTCTTTTGCCCTTATTAGCTATTTGCATTATATTTTCCATTAACTTTTTTAAACTGTTGGGTTAAGTTAATCAGCCATGTCCCCTCCACCAGTCACCTTCCTGGTGACAGTATATGGTACCAAAAAGCTGTTTCCAAAAGAAATTTTCAAAAGGATGTGTTTTTCTATGTGGTCAATGTTAAATGAACTAACAATGGATGAGTTTGTTCAAGCATAAAATTGATAGACTAGCGTTGATATACTAACTTGGAGTTTGCCAACTGTTCTTTGTTCTGGAAACGTGGCAGTACCACACAGGAGCCTATATTGGATGAGTGGACAACCAGAGCTAAAATATTTGACACGTTGCAAGATCCTGTGAGTCTGAAACAAAGTCTTGTGCCTTCCCTACTCTTCTTTGTGATAACAGTTTCTTTCCAGCAAATGGTGATCATATTCAGTTTTCAGGTCAGGATTGCCATGGTTGGAAAATATACTGGTCTCTCTGATTCTTATATCTCCGTGCTGAAGGTGAATTCACTTACCTTATTGACAGGAATTGAGACAATATTGTTTGATATAATAAGTTTTAACCAGCACATGAAAGATAATGAGGAAGGATTGTTCCAGATTCTCTTAGGATCTAGATATTAGAGTTGTCCTCCTTGACAGTCAAGAGTACGCTAATCCTGATGTTGCCTGGCTCTGTAGACTGGACCAACCCTGTCTGGCCTAGATATGGCTCAAGCTGGCGAGTTGGTCCAAGTCAGTCCAACTCAGTCCAGCCTGGATATGGTACGAATAAGTCCAAGTTGTCAAAATCTGGTTAATTCCATCATGTCTTACTGGAGTAACTGGACGATATGTCTACCTCTAAACACATTGTGACTTCAGTCTTTCAGCAGTCTGCACAGTAAAATACAATAAATAAAATGGACTTTTACATGTAAGCCATTCTTAAAATAAACATTGGTAAGGTGTCTGCCCTTTAAAAATGAGAGCAGTCAATGTATTCTCATCAAAAAAAATGTTCAACTAATGAGAATAATAAGATTTTTGGAAGGAATATTCAGTTTTTTAACTGAAATTAATTGGACTGTCATTTTTGCAACATTTGAGATTTAATAGTTATTTTTTTGTAATATTTTAGCAAGGATGTAAATTTTGCAATGTTCGTTGCAAGAATGGTTTATAAGCAAAAATCCCAAAATGAAATGGATCAATGTCAGTGTGATGTTTCTAAACACATTGATGTTCCTATATTCCCCTTATATGGATATCAATGGTGAGAAAATGTATTAAAGTTTTGAGTTTTTTTGTGCCTTCTAATCTGATTATAAGGTTGGGAAAGTATGAAAGGAAATTTGAGATTTTCACTTCATTGGAAAGGTGAACAATGGATATACCTTCTGGAAAAAAATTGCCTGCCTTATTTTGTAGTATATATGTATACTGTGATTTGACATGTGAGCATTTAGTGCAAGTTTCCTAGAAGTAACCACATTTTGTCTCCATCATGACTGTCAAGATTTGTGTTTATGGTCAAAGAACCAATGGATTCTTCCTCTGATACACGTGCAATGGATTCTTTGTGATGCGTACATATGGTTACCTGTTTGATAAATTAATAAACTTATAGAGGATCATATTGCCACTGCTTGTGATTAAAAGTAAATGGTTTATTGCCATTGTATTAATAAAAGGATCTCTACTTGCTTGAATTTCTCAGATAGCTTTATTCTTTTTCCAGGCTCTTTTGCATGCTTCTGTAGCTTGCAGGTGTAACTTGTTGTAGATTGGGTCCCTTCTGCTGATCTTGAAGATGCAACTGCCATTGAGGTTTGGTTTTTGGTTACTTTTGATTTTTGTTATCTCCTAGCATGCTATTATTGCTAAGCTGTTCAAACATTTTCTTTTTGCAGTCACCAGAAGCCTATGAAGCTGCATGGAACCTGTTGAGGGTGAGATGTTTTCCATAGAATTGGCAGTTGAATCTTTTGTATTACTCTGATAGAAATTATAAGTTGTCCCTTTTGCATCCATCTAATGGCCATTTTCTACAGGGCGCAGATGGTGTTCTAGTTCCTGGGGGATTTGGAGACAGAGGTGTTCAAGGGAAAATTCTAGCAGCAAAATATGCGAGAGAAAATAATGTCCCATACCTTGGTATTTGTCTTGGCATGCAAATTGCTGTTATTGAGTATGCACGATCCATTCTTAATCTGCAAGATGCTAACAGCACAGAATTTGACCCAGACACCAAGAATCCCTGTGTTATCTTTATGCCAGAGGTGATTGGATGTCCTGAGTTTGCACATCTTTTGCTTTTGCATTTCATCTGTTAGATACTAATCTTTCAATATACATAGGGGTCAAAAACTCATATGGGAGGCACCATGCGTCTTGGATCAAGACAGACATACTTTCAGAATACTAGCTGCAAATCTGCAAAATTGTGAGCATGGCCCCTTATTCTAATGCATCTTTTAGATTATATATTGCTTCATGAAATATGTTTTATCATGATAGTTCATTCATGTTCTGCTTTCTTCATTTTAGATATGGAAATGTCAAACATGTGGATGAACGACATAGACATCGATATGAGGTATATACGTCTGAGCATGTATCCTCTGTTCGATTCATTTTGTTGTTTTTATGTTTTGCATTCCCTCCTCTTTGTATCAGGAACCAATATGGTGGCTTCTAAAAGGAAACTTGTAGTATCATTTGTTTTCATGTGGTTGAGGTTTTCCCCTTTTTTGCAGGTGAACCCTGAAATGATTGCCAAATTAGAAAGTGCTGGTCTGTCATTTGTTGGTAAAGATGAAACAGGACAACGAATGGAGGTGTGTTCTTCAAAGAATTAAGGGTTTTGGTTATCAAATGATTTATCCAGCATTGATGGATGATTAGTTGTTCCTGCTCTGCCCTTCCCTTTCTATACAGGTCCTTGAACTGCCTTGTCATACATATTTTGTTGGGGTCCAATTTCATCCAGAATTCAAATCTAGGCCAGGAAAGCCATCAGCACTTTTCCTAGGTAACCATGTTACTTTGTATTTTCTCTCTTGAAATATGATAGCCTTATACCCAAACCTTCTTAAATGTGCTATGCATGCACTTCCATTTCTAGAAACCCTAGTATATCTTCTGTTGTATGTTAAAAGGTGTGATGCTGGCCGACCTGCATAAAGAACTGCTGCTTCACCACCTAATATGCTAACTCGATATGGGAAATACTACATGTTTAATTCACATAGAACCGATTGTCAAATTCCTTTGCATGCAAACATCAGCTTGTTGGCACCTAACTTGTGCATAACTATCTTTTATAGATGCAAATGCAATATGTAGTTAATAATGCAGTCTACAGTTGTTTTGCACTGATTCGGGTTGGGAATGTCATGTACTCTTCAGTTTTGATTTCTTAAACAGCCTGTCATTTCTTGTAACCACTTCATTTTCACAGTCCCTTTCTACTTGAAACAGGGCTTATAGCAGCCTCCTGTGGCCGGTTGGAAGCTTTACTACAAAACCCCCAGAATCCTTCCTGTGTCAGTGTCACGACGACACCTAAACACACGCTTAGTAATGGCGTGTCAACAAAGGCCTACCAGAACGGAACCAAGATCACGCACTATCAAAATGGAAGCAAAAGCATGTCCAAAAATGGGTTGGTTAATGGCAACATTTACTCAAATGGGTACGGTGTGCATGCGTGAGGGACTGGAAAGCAACAGAAATGAAGGAATGCCCGAAGAGGGGTTGGTTAGCATTAGCGAGGTTTAGTGAGAATGGGTATGGAGTGCAAGTGTGATATATTGAGAAGCCATTTCCAATTTCTTTGGTAGGTTTTACATATCAATTTTGGAAACCTGATTTGGTAAGCTTATATAGCAACAGCTGAAGGTGAATGTTGTTGGGGATGAAGCTGGTTTCCGTGTTTTAGAATGGATCGGCTCCTTTGTTGTTTTTCCTTGTGAACCTGCGCAGGCTGAAAGGTTATACTCCATATAAATCGGTAATTTTTGTTCCCTAACTTAGGAGCACATTGTGTTTCCCCCCTGTACATTGGCATGAACATGCTTAGCAGCTATCCTGGAAGTAGAGCCGGATGTCCCCCCCCCCCTCCTCTGCTGTCCTGTGACTGTTCGTTGAAAAAAAAAATGTCATCTGTACATATAATCTCGTTTCATAATGTTGGACTCTTGTGATAATGGAATGGATTTGTGGCAACCAAAATTTATGGTTTTTGCGGTATCACCAGATGCTCATACTTCAGTGGCAGCTGTTGCACTCCGTGTCTTGAGGTGTTAAGAGTTCTCTTCGTTCAATACTTTTTACATCATCCTTCCTCACAAATCTGCTCCCTGTGGGATTTGAACCACTCACAAATATGCACAAAAGCCTAAGAGAGAGTGCTCCCTTTTGTACGTTTGTCAGAATGCTTGCTTGTGATGCAAAGCAGCTAGTGTTGCCACAATGGTTGGCATAGTTTTGGACGTAACACCCTCTCACTTCTCTTCTTATTCTCCGGGTAGTAGGCTTTTGGACGATCACTGGTTCCCACTGTCATGTGCAACTAGCAGTACCAGCACGCGAAGAAAGGTTCCTCCTATCACCGAGTACACGCAAGCCATTAAGGTTATCGCCAGGCTTTGTTGATACATGTTCTCTATAGAGGCTTGGGCTAGCTTTTGAAGTGTTTGTTCCAACAATCACCACATGTCCCCAATATCTTCAAAGCTGGAGGATGTCCACGGTTTCCCGCTCGCCCATAAAACCTTTCTACGACATCAGGTGCATGATGTTGATCGTATCATCCCTTTCTGCTTCTGACTACTATTCACAACACCACACAAGGATTGTGATCCGCAACAGAGTAATTAAAAAGCATGTTTGGTATTAGGATGCATCGGGGATAGAATGAGGATAATTCCGAGAACTCAACAAGAGCAGCACGATGATTAGAGCAAGGTTTGTATAGAAGAGTTCATAAGATGGAAACCCTCCAAGCTGTTGAGGTAGCACTGTTCTACAAAACAAAGAGCACCGTCAAAAGTCCTAGCCATAGAGGGAGTTAAGATCATTCAACGTTTTAAGTCGACGTTTTAAGTCGATTTCAGCTAAATCACCAGACCATGTTTGGTAACGGGATGGATCGGGAGGAGGATATCTTCACTCTATTCCCGATCCATCCCGATACCAAACATGATTCAATCTAATAACAAAGAATCTTAATTTGTGCAAGAAAACCTTACTTACCTTTAACTGTAGGGATGCTTGCAGTTATGCAGGAAAATTTTGGTTGCATCAGGTTGAAAATGTCCAGTATTGGACTAATGCGACGCGGCCAAAATGCCATATATCTTTTACTTCAACATGGTCAGTTATGATGTGTCATATAGGGGGGTTGGTCCTAGCACGCCTCCACCTGAAGTTTTTCTTTTTCCTTTTTTTCAGATCGGAACATGGCAAGGGAACAACCCAATTTTATCCAGCATAAGAGTTGCAGCAATTATTAATCAGACATATTTGAACCAATAAATAAATAGTTCTATAGAAAATAATATTAATCCATACCCATAAAAAAAAAACTATTAATCCGCCAAGATTACAACTCCAAGCTGATCATAATGAGTCTCATGATTTTTACATACTTCATCCAAAACGAAAACTAAACATAAATTTGAAATCACTTGGCTACCTAAAATTAGATAAAATCCATATATGTAAGATATCTTTCAAGGAAAAGCTTCTTCAAACTCTAGCTAGACTTGGTTGTTTTTTTAGCTGAATACTCTTAAGTCCTCATCTAGCTTTTCTGAAAATATTAGTAGATCTTAATGTGTCTATTAAATTTTATTAGATTTCGTTTTCCAACTTAAAATCGTAAGGTGATGAGTGGAGAGAGCTTCACTATTATAAGCACACTATTATTTTTGTTCCTTTCTAATGTGATAATATTCTTACACACCCTCTCATATACAAACATATTTTAGACTTTTGTCACATAGATCATAAACTCAAGGTGCATCACCAGAAATATATCATAGACTCTAATATCATATTAAAATTTATTGCATTAGTTATTCCAACTCAAAATCTTAAGATAATGAGTAGAAAGACAAGTTAGAAGTATTATAGAATGATTAAACAAGAAAACTGATATAATCATCAAAATAAATTTATTCTTATGCATTTTCATGTCTTATTCACGTGTATGAGTGTGTATGACACATACTCAACCAAACATGTATCCAACCAAGGCAAAAGGAGTAAAACTTACGCATACACCTAACACAAGGGCACACAGTAAATCTTTTAAGAACATAGGCTATCCTCTTAGCAATGAGAATAATTCTCAAATTTTTGAGCTAGTTACTACTGTTTGGACCAGTGAGCATGTTGGCATTAAGTATGCCTCTCAATGGGTGGTTCCCCATTATAATTTACAAGAGAAAGATATGCATAATAAGATAACATTGTAGACATTCTTAAAAACAAATTAAGATATGGTCTTTACAGCTTCCACTAATTTTTAACAAATTTGCATAACCCCTTGTATGCACAAATACAACACTCTGGCAGAATCCTAGTGGGGACCAGAATCCCCTTAACTTTATGGTAGTAGACTTGTGGCAACATAACAAAACACCCCATACTTAATGGTAATCAACTCTTACTAATTGTAACCTTTACAACTATTGGTCTTTCAGCCTCCAAAACACTTGTGAACTTGTGGCAGTACAACAAATTGCAACTACTTGTTATGTTGTGAGAGTCGACTTGTGATATAACTCTTGTGACAATACAACAAAGTCATGTCAGTCACCCATCCCAAAGTTCGTCGTAAGCCTTAGTTTAAGTCAATGTCCTCTTGCTATAAAAGTCTTATGGTAGCACAACAAACTCACATAATCTAAGGACAACTCACTTAAACTATAACAATGCAAGACTTTGTGGGTCATTCATAATGCAATAGTAATGCTACATACATTTAATTCTTTGGAGTATCATATATATACCCAAATAAATAGATATGTACGTAGTAGCACATTCACATATATCATATATATGCATAATAGCGATGGATGATCATGGACTTTTCGCCTAAAGTGGCATTACTAGAGCCAATTGGTAATCTACAAAATTATGGCAAACTTCAACAACTTAAGTAGCAAATGTTGCCTCTTGATGTGACTTCATCTCTTGAGGATACAGCTAAGCCATCTTCTCCCCCTATTGATCCACTTCTTTATTACAAGTAATATTTATAATTTGACATGCATGTCCTTAGATATACATCAAATAATAAAGAAATTAGAACGGCCCCGATGCTCGGACCCCCGACTTCTGCCAAGAATCCGACCAGTAGGGAATGAGCTTTACGAAGAAGCAGAGTAGGGACTACCAATCTCCCACTGGTTCTAACAGTAAAATAGATATATATATATATATATATATATAATATATATATATATATATATATATATACATAACTGAAATAAAGCAAGTAAATCTATTCTACTAACAGAGTAAGTGCGGAAGCGTAAAGTAATTACACGGCCATCGGTCTAAACCACACGTCAGGACCGGAAACCCGTGTAAGCCACGGCACTAGGAAGAACCCAAGGCTACAAACACAGAAAGTGAACAACTTCCTGGACAAGGACACTAGCCACAAAACAACTACCACTAGTCAACCGGTCAGGTGCGCCACGCGCCTTATCCTCGACCACCAGTCTATGTCTAACACCTCCTGTCGGAGTGAGACGTGTAACTAAAGTAACCACAACTACCGTAGTCTGGCCGGACTACGGTCCCACGCCTGTCCCCTCTGAATGGTACCAGAACCACGTAGAGTTAGGCAGTGAGAAAAGACTAGCTGATCTATGTCAGAAGTACACCAAACCACCTTGACGTCCCAGATTCAACTAAGAGAGCTCTGCAAATGACTCTACACTGCTGTCCCCACTATTTTCTCCTCTACTACTGTAACGACCTCAGGAACCCGACCCTCGGCCAAAGTCGAGGACCCGATTTTCGCGGTCGCCGCCCATGGATCCGGAGACCCGGAAGGGCTATAACACAAGTCTAACAGAATATGTAAAGGAAATAAACATCAACTGCTGAACTAGAAGCACACATGCGGAAGCAAAAAGAATAGTGAGACCGCAGCGTATCTCTCTAGGTACAGTCCCAACACACGCACAACTAGTACAAGTAAAAAGGGAAGGACAAAGCCCTTAGAGGCATACCCCGAGGGTGACGTACAACTGAAGGGGGAAAACCAATGCTAGCTACGGGGACGACGACTACCGCCCTGCCTACTCCGCCCGACGCGCGCCCTGTCGCTGCTGAGAAGTCTCACCTGGAAAAGGATGGGATAAGCTTCACAATAGAAGCTCAGTAGGGACTACCAATCTCCTACTGGCTCTAACGTGCAGAAGAATATATAAACAATTAAATAACAACAGTTATATCTTCTACTCTACAATGGAAAGTATGGAAGCAAAGCTACTAACTAACAACGGTACGAAAGGACACCACGGTCGGAAACTCCATAGAATCTGCACGTTGTGACCACCACGTGGCTGGCAACGCAGACAGAGAGAGCCCTACCTGGACAAGAGACACTAGCTATGGAAAATGCTACCACTAGTCAACCGGTCAGGTGCGTCCACTGACGTCTTATCCTAGACCTAGGTCCAAACCTCCACATCTCGTTAGAGTGGGGCAAGAACACAAGTAGCACAACAGTAACCGTCGTAGTCTGGCTGGACTACGGTCTCACGTCTGGCCTCTCTAAGTGGTTCCGGAGCCACAAAGAGCAAGGCAGTAAGAAGAAAGACTGGCTGGTCTGCACCGGGTAGAACTCCGGCCGTCCTCGGTGTCCCAGATCAACAAAGAGAGCTCTATAAATGACTCGACACTACTGTCCTAAACACCGTTTTCCCCTCAACTCCATAGTCCGTGACTCGAGTACGCTCATCACCCCGAACGCTCCCTCTAAGGCGCACGAGGATGGGGGTCCCAGGCAAACAGTAACAACCTCTCTCACAAGACAAGCCCTCAGGTACCAAGCACCGGGCGAACGACTAGTGTAGGACTGTACTAGGAACTAACACTGGTGCCACAGGTATATAAAAAATCGGAACGGCGAAGACTCCATGAGAAACGGAACTTCGCAAGGACTTACCTGTTTCTGGTGCTGTCGCGATGCCACAAGTTGTCGCCACCAAGTCGCGACGCCTCAGAGCGTCGTGATGATGTCGCGACGACCGCGCCAGTCGCGACATCACCGCGACCTCTATAACGGTCGCGATCTCAACTGAGGGACATCCCGGTACAGTCCTCCCAAGGACCGCCCCAAAACTGGTACAAACCATCCATAGGGGGAGGGGAAACATGGGAAACGCATAGGAAAGCTTATAAAATATCCAAACCACCCTCAAACCCCATAAAACATGGATTATAAGGAAATCTACGCTCGAGGGAACCTCACTCACCATGAGCATGATCCTCACACCCCACAACCCCAAACCATAGAGAAACAAGCTCTCAAAGAGAAGAGAGTATGCTAGAACGAGAGGAGAACGAGGGGTCCCTACCTCCAAGAGTAGAGCCGACCTGTTGGGGCCTTCACATCGGAATGGCCACCTCCTCCACGCTCCAAGCACCATGAGCACGTCGCCTACACCAAGGGGACGTCACCTCCTTGCCACGAGCACCCAAGAACAAGCCAAGAATCACCGGAGAAGAAGAGGGCTCGGAGGGGAAAGAAGAAGAAAGAAGAAGAAGAAAGGAAGGGGAAGAAGAAAGGGGGTCGCCTACCTCAGTTTTGAACCGACGGCCCCAGAGACGCGACGGGTCGAGCCCATGTCGCGTCGCCCCTGGGCATCGTGACTATGTCGGGACTGCCGAGCCCGGCACAACACCAAAAGCTGGTCAAACCTCGAAGATCGGGAAACCAAAATGTGGCGGTCTGCCAGGTCACGTCAATGTTGTACGCACCTGACACCCGACAAGGCCATTCTGACAGAAAGGACAGTGGTCAGATCGGTTAGAAAAGTAGTCGTGTCGCCTCAGAGAGTCGCAACAAGAACGCGATGCCCACCGTCACAATGCCCAGGTGTGTCGTGACTAAAAGCCTATCGTGATAGGCTCCCCTGGCACGACCATGTCGCGACCAGGGTGTCCGTTGCAACCCTGAGGACAGGGCCAAGGGCCCAAGAGGGCCGGGTCTTACATCCTACCCCCCTTAAAGAAATTTCGTCCTCAAAATTAAACGAAACTCAGTTTCAACATGAAGCAACATAAAAGGGAAAACAATGTACCGATCAATCAAACAAATATGGGAGCTGCTCTCTCATCTCGTCCTCACGCTCCCAAGTGGCCTCGCCACCAACGCGGTTCTCCCAAATGACCTTGACCAGTGGAATCTGCTTCCTACGTAACTGCTGCAATATGCGGTCCACAACTCTGACCGGGTACTCTGGTACTGACAGGTCTGGTGCTACCTCAAGCTGTGAGTAGTCCAACACGTGCGATAGATCTGCAATGTACCTCCTGAGCTGTGAAACGTGGAAAACACTGTGCACACCTACCAACTCTGCCGAAAGACACAACCTGTAAGCAACCTCGCCGATCCTCTCTGTGATAGGGAAAGGTCCAATATACCTTGGACTGAGCTTTCCCTTTCTGCCAAACCTCATGACACCCTTGGTCGGCGAAACCCAAAAAAATACAAGGTCACCCACACTGAACTACAACGGCCTCCTACGGACATCTGCATAGCTCTTCTGTCTACTTTGTGCTGCCTGAAGCCTCTGCCTGACTAAACTGCCTGTGTCTACACACTGCTGCACCATCTCTGGTCCCAAAAGCTGCCTCTACCCACTTCAAACCAGTGAAGTGGTGTTCTGCACAGCCGACCATACAAAGCCTCGTATGGTGCCATTCCAATGCTCGAGTGATAACTGTTGTTGTATGCAAACTCTACCATCGGAAGGTGCGACTCCCAAGTGCCACTCCAGTCTAAACAGCACGCTCTCAGCATATCCTCCAAAGTCTGTATCATCCTCTCTGACTGACCATCTGACTGCGGGTGATACGTTGAACTCAGCCTCAACTCTGTACCAAGAGCTCTCTGCAAACTGCGCTAAAACCCTGAAGTGAACCTCGGATCTCTGTTGGAAACAATAGAAGCTGGGGTTCCATGTAACAGAACAACTCGGTCCACGTACAGTCTGGCAAGCCTATCTATTGACCAAGACATCCTAACTGGAAGGAAGTGCACTGACTTGGTCAACCATCCACAATCACCCAACTACCATCATGCCTCTGCGGAGTATGGGGAAAACCAACCACGAAGTCCATGGTGATGTCATCCCACTTCCACTCGGGAATGGGCAACGACTGCAGCTCACCACCAAGACGTTGATGCTCAGCCTTCACCTGCTGACAGGTAAGGCACCGAGTGACAAACTCTGCCACGCCCCTCTTCATCCCTGGCCACCAGAAGAACCTCCTCAGGTTAAGATACATATTGGTAGAACCAAGATGAACAGCATACCTCGATCGGTGTGCCTCTAAAAATAGCGTCTGGCGCGCATCATAGGGAACATACAATCTGCCTCTGAACCTGACCTCACTGTCCTCGTCCAGATCAACATCTGGCATCTGTAAAATATCTGTCAGCTCTGTATCTATCTGCTGTGCCTCTAGCACCTGACGATACACTGACGGGCGAACTGACAAACTGGTCATCACTGCACAGTCTCTGTACCTTGAAGGGCAGAAAACTCCTTGAGATAGGTCCTCAAGCAACCTCCACTCTCTGACAAGCAACGAACTCAGGCGAACTCGTCTGCTCAAGGCGTCTGCTATGACGTTAGCCCTTCCTGGGTGATAGGAGAGAGTAAGGTCGTAGTCCTTCAAGTACTCTATCCATCTACGCTGCCTCAAGTTCAAAACCTTCTGAGTGAAGATATACTGTAAACTTTGATGATCTGTGAAGATCTTAAACACCTCACCGTACAAATAGTGCCTCCACAACTTCAGAGCGAACACCACTACTGCCAACTCTAAGTCATGGTAGGGTAGTTCTTCTCATGCTTCTTCAACTGCCGAGAAGCATAGGCAATGACCCCACCATGCTGCATCAACACTGCACCCAAACCTGACCTCGAAGCGTCGGTGTAGACCACAAAACCTCCACTACCAGGTGGCAAGACCAACACTGGTGCTGAAGTCAACCTCGTCTTCAGCTCCTAGAAACACCGCTCGCAGTCCTCAGTCCAAACAAATCTGGCCTCAAGTCTGGTCAATCTGGTCAATAGCTCTGCAATCCTGGAAAAGTCTTGGATGAACCTCCTGTAATAGCCTGCCAAACCCAAAAAGCTGCGAACCTCTGACACTGAAGTGGGCTGCTCCCAAGACAACACTGCCTCAACCTTGGCGGTCCACTGCCACACCAAAACCTTAGATCACGTGCCTGAGAAAGTGCACCTCCCTCAGCCAAAATTCGCACTTGTCGAACTTGGCATAAAGTTGGTGACTCCGCAACGTCTCTAGCACGATCCTCAGATGCTCCTCGTGCTCCTCCTCAGAAGCTGAGTAGACCAAAATGCCATCTATAAAGATGACCACAAACCTGTCTAGGTACTCGCTGAACACTCTGTGCATCAAATCCATAAAAAGCTACTGGCATGTTCGTGAGCCCAAATGGCATCACGACGAACTCAAAGTGACCATACCTCGAACAGAAAGTTGTCATGCCAATATCTGACTCTCTGATCTTCAACTGGTAGTAGCCTGATCTCAAGTCAATCTTCGAAAGCACCTTGGCTGACTGCAACTGATCAAACAAGTCAATGATCCTGGGCAACGGATACTTGTTCTTCATTGTTACCTGGTTTAGCTGCCTATAATCGATGCACAATCTCAAGCTGCCATCCTTCTTCCTTACGAACAGCACTGGCGCTCCCCATGGCGAATGGCTCGGACGAATAAAACCCAACTCAAGCAACTCCTGCAACTGGCGCTTCAACTCACGCAACTCAGCCGGAGCCATCCGGTAAGGTGCCTTAGACAAAGGCATCGTACGAGGCAAAAGCTCAATGGAGAACTCCACATCCTGCTTAGGAGATAACCTAGGTAGGTCCTCCGAAAAAATATCAGAGAACTCACAAACAACAGGTACATCAAAAATCGACGACCCACTAGGCTCAGAAGAACAAACAAAAGCAAGATATGCTACACAACCATCGCGGACCAAACGACGAGCTCTACAGAAAGAAATAAAAGGTCGATGGGTAGACAAGATACCTCGGAAGCAGAGAACAGGTGCTCCAAGTATCTCAAACCGAACGGTCTTCTGCTGACAATCCACCATAGCTGAGTGAGCCTCCAACCAATCCATGCCCAGGATGACGTCAAAGTCATGAAGTTGCAACGCGTACAACCTGGTCGGCAACTGGTGTCCCTGGACCTCAATTGTGACACCCTCCAGGTAACCGAAAGAACGCATGTAATCACCGGATGAGAGAACGACCATCACATCACACTGCCTCTCAGGGGTGTGACGAACCAGCGACTCGTAAAACTCCTCGGAAGCAAAACAAAGGGAAGCACCCGGATCAACTAAAACACGAGCAGCTCTACCAAGGATAGGCAAAGTACCTATAACCAGGTTCGACGCCTCGGCCTCCTCTCTAGTGAGAGCCATCACACGACCACGTTCATGCCCACACTATGGAGCCTGCTGGGGCTGCTGCTACTGCGGTGGCTGCTGGTGCTGCAGAAACTACTGCTGCTGCTGCTAGTACGACTAAAACTACTGAGGCTGCTGATGCTGCTGAAACTGCTGAGGCTGCAAATGGTACTGCCCCTACTATTGTTGACCAGGTGCCTGCTGTTGCTGAGGGTACTGGTACTGCGGCAACTTCTGAGTGTAATGCATTGGCTTCTGTGGCTGTTGGACTTTCCCCATCGGGCAATCCCTCCTGAAGTGGTCCAGCAAACCATAAGTGTAACAAACTACCTCCTGCCTGCCCTGCTCGGCTCCCTGCCCGACCGACTACTCTGCAAACCTCGACTGGCGCTTCTGCTGCTTGCCATGACCACCTCTCACGAGTGGTCATCTGCTTGAACCTTGAGCGCAAACTGGAACTGCTCGAACTGCCTGAGCCTGAAGAAGAAGAAGTCACACTACCACGACTACCTGCGGGGCACTAGTACGGTATGGTCCTGGAGGAAGCTCCTTCTTGCTGCTGTTGCTGCTGCTACTGCTGCTGGGGCTGCCAAGTCTCTCTCTCTAAGGCGGTGGCCTTAACCACTGCCACTCCCAAGGTGGTGTACATATGGACGGTCACGCCCCACCTCAAATCCGGCCTCATCAGCTCTGCAATAAACCTCTCTGCGCAAGCCTGCTCACTGCCTCTCACGTCGAGCATAATCAGGAAAATACTCGCCGTGGAAGACCTCTAAAAACCGCTGCCAAGTAACCTAATCCAAATGCTGCCCTGGGAAGTGAGTCAGCCTCTAAACTCTCCACCACTCATGGGCTGGCCCTTTGAGCTGATATACTGCCAAGCTGACCTGATCCTCCTTGGCGCACTCCATGGTCTCGAACGTACGCTCCAACTCATGCGTCCAACTCTCAGCTCTATCTGGGTCGTAGTCACCGTAGAACACCGGCGGTCGGAGACGCAAGAACCTCTCCAAGAGGGCGGTCCTGTCCTCAGCGACACCCATCCTCCTCCTACCGACCCGAGTACTCCCAGTGCCCGACGCCTGCTGAACTGCTGGCTAGTCTACCTGCGGATCTGCCTACTGCTCTGGTACTGCTGGGGGAGGTACTGGAGGCTGACCTCCCACTGCTGCGTGCCCAGGCTGCCATGTTCCCTGGTATAGGGTCCTAAAGTACTGCTTGGCCAAAGGAAACCAATCTGCATACTACTGTGGCAGGGGCTGGTACCACTGCTGCTGCTGCCCACCTGCTGCTGCCGCTGCCTCCTGAGGTAGTGCCACATACTCCTCTGTTGACACCTCCTCCTGAACTTGACCCGGCACTGGCATATCTGAGTCACTCTACTGCTCCATCAGCTCTATGGCCTGCCTACGCCTGCGCAGAGCCATATCCTACACGACACACAACCAACAAGGTTAACGATACCAACTCGGGCGGCTAGCAGTGTACTTGTACTACTGTTGGGACTTCCTGTTGCAGTTTACACCCACTACAAGTCCTGTTAGACTCTCGCTCTGATACCAACTGTAACGACCCCGAGAACTCTACCCTCGGCCCAAGCCGAGGACCCAATTTTCGCGGTCGTCACCCATGGCTCCGGAGACCCGGTAGGGCTATAACACAAGTCTAACAGAATATGTAAAGGAAATAAACGTCAACTGCTGAACTAGAAGCACACACACGGAAGCAAAAAGAAGAGCAAGACCGTAGCGTATCGCTCTAGGTACAGTCCCAACACACACACAACTAGTACAAGTAAAAAGGGAAGGACAGAGCCCATAGGAGCATACCCCGAGGGTGACATACAACTGAAGGGGGAAAACCACTGCTAGCTACGGGGATGACGACTACCACCCTGCCTACTCCGCCCGACGTGCGCCCTGCCGCTGTTGAGAAGTCTCACCTGGAAAAGGAAAGGATGAGCTTCACAACAGAAGCTCAATAGGAACTAACAATCTCCTACCGGCTCTAATAGGCAGAAGAATATATAAACAATTAAATAACAATAGTTATATCTTCCACTCTACAAGGAAAAGTGCGGAAGCAAAGCTACTAACTAGCAACGGTACGGAAGGACACCATGGTCAGAAACTCCATAGAACCTACACGTCGTGACCACCACGCGACTGGCAACGCAGACAGAGAGAACCCTTCCTGGACAAGAGACACTAGCTACGGAAAACGCTACCACTAGTCAACCGGTCAGGTGCGTCCACTGACGTCTTATCCTCGACCTAGGTCCAAATCTCCACGTCTCGTCAGAGTGGGGCAGGAACACAAGTAACACAACAATAATCACCATAGTCTGGCCGGACTACGGTCCCACGCCTGGCCACCTTAAGTGGTTCCGGGGCCACAAAGAGCGAGGCAGTGAGAAGAAGGACTGGTTGGCCAGCACTGGGTAGAACTCTGGCCGTCCTCAGTGTCCCAAACCAACTAAGAGAGCTCTGCAAATGACTCGATGCCGCTGTCCTAACCACCATTTTCCCCTCAACTCCAGAGTGTGTGACTCGAGTATGCTCATTGCCCCGAACGCTCCCAAGCAAATGGTAACAACCTCTCTCATGGGACAAGCCCTCAGGTGCAAAGCACCAGGAGAACGACTAGTGTAGGACCGTATTAAGAACTATCACTATTGCCATGGGTACAAAAAGAATCGGAACAACAAAGAAACCACGAGAAACAGAACCCCACAAGGACTTACCTATCTCTGGTGCTATCGCGACGCAACAGGCCATCGCGACCAAGTCGCGACGCTCACCGCGACCTCTATAACAGTCACGATCTCAGATGAGGGGCGTCTCGGTACAGGCCTCCCAAGGACCGCCCCAAAACCGGTACAAACCATCCATAGGGGGAGGGGAAACATGGGAAACGCATAGGAAAACTTATAAAATAGCCAAACCACCCTCAAACCCCATAAAACATGGATTACAAGAAAATCTACGCTCGAGGGAACCTCACTCACCATGAGCATGATCCTCACACCCCACAACCCCAAACCACGGAGAAACAAGCTCTCAAGAGGAAGGGAGCATGCTAGAACGAGAGGAGAACAAGGGGTCTCTACCTCCAAGAGTAGAGCCGACCTGTTGGGGCCTTCATGTCAGAATGGCCACCTCCTCCTCGCTCCAAGCACCACGAGCACGTAGCCTACACCAAGGGGATGCCACCTCCTTGCCACGAGCACCCAAGAACAAGCCAAGAATCGCCGGAGAAGAAGAGGGCTCGGAGGGGAAAGAAGAAGAAGAAAGGAAGGGGAAGAAGAAAGGGGGTCTCTTGCCTCAGTTTTGAACTGACAGCCCCAGAGACGCGACGGGTCGAGCCGGGGTGACAGAAAGCATGTCGCGACGCCCGGGTCATGACCTCCGAGCCCGGCGTGACACCAAAAGGTGGTCAAACCTCGAAGACTGAGAAACCAGAACGCAACGGTCTGCCAGGTCGTGTGTGTGGACGTCTCGTTCCGCCCCCGTCTTCGGATGCCGACTGGCGTGGCCTTCTCCGACGGTGGTTCACGGACGTTCCGCTCCCTCGTTGGCGATGGAGAGTATGCCGGTTGACCTCGTTGACTTCTCGTTTGACCAGGTTGACTGAGGGAAAACAAGGGGAACCGGAAGGGGATGGGAGATGATTGTGATCGCCAGGGCCTTACCTGTGCCCAAGGAGTTGTGCTGATCACGCCGGAGTAGTAGCCTCGCGTCGCGGGTGATGGTGAAGCTCCAACTTCTCCTCCTTCAGCCGGCCAAAGGAAGAGAGCTCCACGGTCTTCTTTGGATCGTTCCTGCCACAGAACAAAACTCTATTAGACCCTAAATAGTGTAGCAAATGCTCAAACGAAATGTGGAGGGCCCAAAAGGAGAGTCCCGTACGGTTGCGGACTTGAGAAGAGGGGTGGCCAAGTGTTATGACCACCCTTCTTCCCTCCGTTTTTGGTTGGGAAACCCCTTTCTAGGTGTGTAGGAAGGTGCCCTACGTGCCTAGAGTGTGTGGGAAGTGTGTGTGACATGTAAATATCTAAGAGAGAAAAGGAAGAAGAGAGGAAGAGTGGGGGAGGTGATCCTCGTTGCTGGTGATGCTAGCTCGTTGCAGAGGCTCCTTCAGCTCCAGAGCAGCCTCCTTGGACGTCCCAAAGGTTGAGAGGAAGTAGAGGATGACTTGGTGAAGCTTGGGTGGGATTTTCTCTCTCCTCTCTCAAAGCTTGAGCATATGGACGTCCAGCCTCTCCCCACTTGTTCAGAGGGACCAAGGGGGAGTTATATAGACAGTGAGCTCGGGGGTTGAGAGCATTGGATGCTCAAGTGTGAAGAAACACACTTGCACATGTGGCACTCCATGTGTTTAAGCTCCAACCAATAGGGAGAGGCCAAATGGGATTTTTACTGGGTCAAAGGACTGCCAAGGTGGCCCATATACCCGTTGGGAACGGCCCCATGCGTTGCATGGGCGAGACAAGGGCGCAAGTGGGCTGGAATCTCGGGTTAGTTGGGCAGACCCGGTAAACGCTCTTGACGTCCAGGGATCAGGCCGCCAACCTCATGCAGACGTCCATCGAGGTGGACGCCAAGATGGGTCGACGTCCAGGGGACATGCCGTCAATCAGTAGTAGGCGGCGGTCGATGCTGCCGTCTACATGGAATCCGAGGCTGGTCAACACATGGTCAAACGAGGCTTAATGGGCCAAATAGCCTTGCGGGAGATGGGCCAAATCTCGCGTCTACAAATGCCCCTCGAGACGTCGGTCTTGCAAGGGAGCAGAGCGGACTGAAAGGTTGGCGTCTCGGAAAACAAAGGACGCGGAGATTTAGTGGACGGGCCATCTCCGAGGATAGGAGTTCTAGCAAACCAAACGAAAGAGACAAGCTAGGAACAAATGACGAATCGTCTGAGAGACAAGTAGGGGTAGGAAAAGGATGATCTACCCGTGTAACTACAACCTCAACCCAATGGTAGGGTCCCTGGCGTGGCCGTGTTGGACTTTGACTAGTTTCCGGCGTGTCTGAGTCAAAGGAGTTTGTAATATGACGGTTGAATCAGGAGGGTCTCGTAACCAGAGCCGTGGGCTCGCTGGCCTAATCAGGACGTCGGTCCCGAATTTAGGAGGTCACGAAGACAAGGAGTTGGTTGAGCTCTCAAAGGATTATCAAAAGATTCTAACTGGAATCACATGCCTGGAAAGCCTGAAGTCCGGAATTAAGCTCGCGGCTGGCAAAGGCTCAAATGAACTCAGTATGGCTGGAATGATCATTTGTTGAAAGCACGGTGGGACAAGTAAGGAATAGGGCAACAAAGACCCGTTATCGACTTGGGTAATCATGAAGGACGGACCCAGTAGGGTACCCGAGCTGGGGAAACCATGGAGCAATCATATATTCGAGGAAAATCACCATTTTTTTTTTTTTAGTGTTAGTAAGAGAATGTTAGCAGTGAAGATGCATGCTGGTGTGGGTTGCCTATCTAAATGCAAGTTAGCACCAGAGGAAATTCTAAAGGCCATACGAATAACTGAGAGATCGCAAACCCGTCACGGTTTTTGGTGAAGGGGAACTCAGGGTTCACGGTCGCCAAGTTATTCGCCTCTGTGGGGTCCTATGTTAGACATACCTGTAACGCCCAAGGTCGCATGAGCGTTCTGAAATTGAAGCGCGACTTGTGCTTAAGATATCTGCAAAACAACTCGAAGCACAAGATAATGGATAATGGCCATATAAAGAATAAGACTTTTAAAAACTTCCGGTCAGTAAACGTCCACATCGATGGCCGCCAGTCATATTATTAACGTCCACATATGTTGCCGTCAACATTAAACTGACGTCCACCGATATGGACGTCTACCTGACAGCGGATCAGACCGATAATATAGGAGATGGGAGCCCATAAGGACTCTATCATCTTCCTCCTCCGTCCCTCTTGCTCCGCTGCGAACCAGAGAGAGCAGAGAGACAGAAAAGCACAGCAAGATGGCCTCTTCATCGACCGGACAATCTTCAGGTGCGAATCCCGGAGTTCTGAGTGAAGTTCCGGGCCACCTAAGCGCACGTCTAGCCAATGGAGAGGTAAGTGATGACTACTTCTGCTATTTCCTGGGGGAAAACGCCCCCAAACAACTTTCTTACAGAACTCCGCCTCCATGCAGGAAGTCCCGGCATTCCCAAGCCAAGGCCAGGTACGGGCTTTTCCTGGCTGTGAATCTGGTTAACACCATCACGTTGGCATGCGAGGTTTATCGGACTATGGCATTGAAATTCAGGTAGTCTTGGCCAAGACATGAAGGAAATGTGGTGGGGGTCGATGGCCGCCAGTCATATTATTAACGTCCAACTTCTGGTCGCCAACCACTGAGACTGAGAATAGACGTCCACCTAGGTAGCCGTCTAATTAAACTAGACGTCCACGTCTGACGCCGATCAGTCTTCGAGGTCTGACATTGAAAGGACATTGACGTCCAGACCCTAGCCGTTGAATGTACGTCGGCGGCCAGAGATTGACGCCAGATAAAGTTAAACGGCTAGGGGTTGACGTTAAACCAGTAAACGCCCTTTTTTGAACCGACGCCTTCTCCCGGCGCCATTCCGTCTTCCCAAGCGCCGGGAGAAGGAAAAGGCAAAGGAAAAAAACCGAATGCCTAAGACTGAAGATGAGGACGAGGGAGAAACGCACCATCAACCGGGGCCGTCGCCCACCGGAGGAGGAAGACGAGGAGTTGGTCATGGCGGAGGAGGAGGAAGAAATGGCGGTGGAGGACATCCCGGAGGGGGACGAGACCGAGGGAGGAGATGAGACGGAGGCGGAGGCACCTCGACGACCTCGGGTAGGTACCATAAACCCTCTGTGTGAGTGTGTTGGATTTGGTGAAAAGACGGGGGAAACAGATGAAGCGCCGTCGGGTCAGGCAGGAAATTGACGGCAACATCGGTTGCCGTCGAGTTCTTGCTGACGTCCAACCCCTTGCCGTCAAGGGGGACTTGACGGCAATGGGCCGGACGTCGACACAGGAACTTAACGGCCACCTCAGGACGTCTACTTTTAATAAACGGCAGATCCTTGCCTCCAACCTTGAGTAAACGGCAATCGATATTGACGTTGAGTTTTCTGTGTTTCCTGCAGGGTAAAGGCAGAATGAGGAGCAGAGTGACATGGGATCTCTGCTGGGCATGGTACCACGCGCTCCCAGAGGCCCAGCAGGCCCGGATAGCAGGGATGGGTTTCGGACATCTCTTGTCGGTACGCCCTTTCCACCCAGATGTGCCTTACCTAGAGGCGTTGAGGGAGAGATGGGAGGAGGACTGCAAGGCATTCATCATGCCTTGGGGTCACATGATACCCACATTGGAGGACGTGGCGTATCTCACGGGACTGCCGGTTCAGGGAGAGCCGGTAGTCGGGCTGGAGAGGAGGGATTACTACGACGATGTCGTAGAGTTGCTGGGGCCAGAGTTCGTGGCCGGGAGGAGGAGACCGATCCGGAGCATCCTGCTCGGATCGTTGTCTGATGCTGTTGGATTGAGGGGGAGGAGGAGAGGACCCCTGGAGTCACTGGACGAGTTCTATGCGGAGTACGGGGGGTGCTCGACTAGGAGACCGGAGCGAGGAGCGCTCGGTGCGGATTTTCGTGAGCTACTTCTTCGGACGGCTTTTGTTTGCGACGCAGTCATCTCAGATGAACTGCAAGTTCGTGCTGCTTCTCCGAGATTTAGCGCAGGCGGGGAGGTATGCCTGGGGGGCTGCGATGCTGGGACACCTTTCTCACTTCTCCCAGCAGCTCGCAGCGCTCTCAGAGCACTGGGGGTTCACCCCTTCCTTCAGGTACGCAATTTCTTCCTTTAAAGCTCAACTTGAATTTCAATTGATTAAATTGCTTGACTGACTGACTTTCTCTTCTTGCAGGTCTGGGGGTACACCCGCTTCCCCATGGGGCGCGGGACACTTGTAGAGGGGCGCCAGATGATGGTGCCTCTCATGACGAGGTGGGAGGTGGCCCCGGACCCCAGGGTCACCGACAGGAGGGCAGGGGATGTGCGGGTCGCACTTGACCACTACCCGCACGATCAGGTATGAAACCCTCAACTAGCTTTTGCATTCTTTCAATTACTGCTGCATTTGATGTTACTGACCAGTGTTTTCTCATTCTTCTCAGGTGGTGTGGACCCCATATCGGGGTGAGGAGGACGCCTCGCACCCGGCGGTGGCGGCAGGTCGCCCCTTGTTCGACCGCCACCTCCTTTTACTGTGCCTCGGGACATGTGAGGTACTGTATTTGGAGTTGGTGGTACGGACCCTGGGCTGGCACCAGCCGGCCATCGAGGTGCCCTCCCTCGGGAGAGAGGGGCACTCACGCCGGCGGTTCTTTGCGGAGGACCGCGACTGGGGAGCTGACCATGGGAGCACCGTCGCCTACTGGCGGGCGGGCGGTGAGCAGGTGCTCCGCCACGAGGGCCTCCAGGACAGTTCAGCATACCTGGAGGACTACAGGACACGATATGCCGGGCGACTCCGGCTTGACCGACGAGTGGTGAGTGAAACTTCTAACTTTAAGCCTTGGTCGGATCTGAATTTGAATTGATTCTAACCTTGAAGCATTTGGCAGATGCCGGAGTCACAGGCCATCCGCCTCTTGGAGGGGCGACTGGCCGAGCAGGAGGTGGAGCTGACGAGGCTCCGGGCCGAGGTCAGGACCCTGGTGAGTATCTTCAACCGTTGATCTTGAAATTGCCATTGATTTGATTTGATTGATTTCTGACCAAGATTTGTGCATGCAGAGAGGAGAGCTATTGAGGGCACAGCGAGTCGGGACGCGGGGGCGAGCTCGTCTGCCCAGCCAGTCGGAGGGGACCTGGCGGTCCGCTTGCAGAGGGCCCTGGACCGAGCAGAGGCGAGGGTCCGAGAGCTTGAGGAGCAGGCTCGAGAGATTGGGGCTCAGGTAAAACATTAAACTAGCATTTTCTTTCAATGTATATGAATGTTCTAACATGCTTGCCCCTTGACATGCAGCGGCAGGGAGGAGATGCGGCTACTCTCCAGGCACAGATGGAGAGTTTGCGACTGGAGTTCGAGGCGAGGATCTCCGGTCTGGAGGCCGAGGTAAGACACTTCCTTCTTTCTTTTCCTTCTTGCACATGTTCGAGACTGATCCTTTTTTGCTTTTGACGCGCAGCGGCGGACCATGGTGACAGCCATGGAGGAGTTGAGGGACGACCGGGCCACCATGAGGGGTCGCCTGCTCGAGGCCCGAGAGAGTCAGAGGGAGGCCGAGACGGCTCGAGCACGGATTGCCGCGGATTACGAGATCCTCAAGGACCGGGTGCTGAAGAAGCGCCGGGAGCAGCAGCGGCAGGCCCAGCAGGCGACGCCGGCGAGGACCGGATCAGCGTTCGCCTCCCTTGACGACATCGTGTCGCTAGGGGACCCCTCCGTAGTGCGAGGAGGGGTGCCGAGACCCGAGGCGTCTACGGCTTCCAGACCTCCTCTCCCAGACCGGCGTCGGGAGAGGGAGGAGGAGGAGGTGAGCAGCTCCCGTAGGCAGAGGCCTACAGAGGGGAGCAGAGAGAGGAGAGTGAGGAGCGAGGCTCCTTTTGTACCACCAGGGGTATGCCCCTGTTATGAGATGTACATGGACTTGATTATCATAGTGGAATTTGTGAATTTTTGTGAGCTTTTGTGCTTGAATTTGCTTCTTGCTCTTGGTTCCTGCACCCTGTATCCACAACACTTAAAGAAACAGATTAGTGTAGATCTGTTTTAGCCCCTTGCCTACGATATACCTTTCTTGAGATCTGGTCAAGGGGCTAATTTCTAATCAAAGATAGGAACATAAAATAACCGAAAGGGAAATATGCACATGCATTTTTTTTTTTTTGTGTTTTGTTGTTTTCTTGATTTTTTGTTTGTTTTTGATAAGAAAATAAGAGAATGTTAACATATATACATGGTACCACTAATTTTTTTTTTTGATTTTGATTTTTTTTTTTGGCTTGAAATTTTGGGAGAAATATGTACAATGTGAATATATACATCAAAAGACTCTCTTTTGTTTTTTTTTTTGTATTTTTTTGGATTTTTGGACTCTAAGACACATATTCAATCACGAAGATAGGAGGGACGTGCATAAAATCCTTGATGTTGGACATTGCCCCTAGCCTTCTTGATGTTTTCCACTACAGTGGGTCTTATACGGCCAAATTGCCCCTAGTGGGAGAAATGGAAGAAATGTATAGGAAGTCATGTGAGGATTTGGTTCAAACTATTTTTGTTTCCAAACCGACATCTCATATCAAGCAGACTTGGTCAACCATTTTTTAGGGGAAATTTTTCTTTCTTATTTTATTTCTGGGGTGGAGGCACGTACTTTTTGCTACCTCCTTGAGTTGGTCAGCCTTTTTCTGGGTACGTACTTTTTGCTACCCTTTTTTGACCTTTGGCTTTTCTTTTCCCCATTGAGGCTTGATTTGACATTTGCCCCTTGCTTTTATTAGTTGCCCCTGTTTTATGGTGACCTTGTCCTTTTAAAAGAGAGTGGGTGGTCCCCTACTCGTAGTTTGTTCCGCTTCCGGACATGACCGAGTGGGAAGAGAATAGGGGAAATATATTGACCGGATGAGACCGCCTGAGTGTACTAGTGATTTTCTAGCCAAAGGGCAATATCTCAACATCGTGTGGTGTGGATAAGCCTACCTACTAGTGGCCACATGGAGGAGTAGACCCACACCTTAACAAGTGATGAATGACTGACTTGACGGACTGACGACTGACTAAGGATAGAACTTCTTGAGGTAGACTGCATTCCAGGGATGCGTTAGCTCAACTCCCTCGGCATCTACTAGCCTATAAGCGTTCCCTGAGTAAACCTCTTTGACAACGAATGGACCTTCCCAATTTTCTTGCAATTTACTCCTGGGACCTGGTGCCTTTATGATTTTACGCTTAAGGACCATCTCACCCACTTCGAACTTTCTCTCAAGAACTCTTTTGGCATAAAAACGTGCAATTCTCTGACGATAGACTTGAGCATGGTCAGCCGCTATCATTCGTCTCTCATCTAAGAGTTCAAGTTGTGCCAATAAGGCTTCCCGACGTCGATCAGGATCAAGTTCGGAATCCAATTGAACTCTAAGTGAGGGGACGAAGATCTCGTATGGTAGTATCGCATCCGATCCGTATGTCAAAGCATAGGGGGTTTGCCCCGTAGGAGTTCGGACCGAGGTGCGATAAGCCCAAAGAGCTTCAACCAAGCGATCTGGCCAGTCAGCATTGTTGTGAGACTTGCATGTTTTCTTTATGATTTTGATGAGAGTTTTATTAGTAGCTTCCGCTTGTCCGTTACCTTGTGGATAGTATGGTGATGAATGATGCAAATTGATACCATATTTACCACACATGTCGCGAAGCTCCTGTGAAGTGAACTGTGGTCCGTTGTCGGTGACGATGTCCCGAGGCACGCCAAACCTTGCAAGGATGTTGCGCTTGATGAACTTGACAACCGTTGATGCTTTGACTTCTATGAACGCTTCTGCTTCAGCCCACTTTGTGAAGTACTCTGTGGCGGTCAGAATGAAGGATTTCTTCCGGACTTCTCCGGTTCTATCCGCGAGAGGACCGACCACATCGAATGCCCACATGGCGAAAGGCCATGGAGCAATAAGGGGATGAAGAGAGGAAGAAGGAGCATGAATTTTATCACCGTGTAATTGGCATTTAGCACAGTGACGGACGAAATGGGTGCAATCTTCTTCCATGGTAGGCCAGTAATAGTGTCTTAGCAACTTTTGGGCAATTGCTCTACCATTGACATGGCCACCACATTCACTAGAGTGAGCAGCTTCAACAATGCTTTCAGATTCGATTTCATCAAGGCAACGGAGATAGACCCCATTGAGGGATTTCTTGTAGAGAACGCCACCTATGATCTTGTACCGTTCGGAGACACGGCGAATAGCCCGTCTATCGGCAGAAGTGGCGTAATCCGGGAAGGATCCATCTTTGAGGTAGTTCTCGATGTCAAAATACCAGGGATGGCCATCATCGAGGTCGATTTCAGGCTCTTTTGAGAGTGCATTGATTCGATAGGAGGGAGATTGAAGTTGGACAAACCAGGGATCAGCATGAGAAGGGATTCTTAGCCTTTGAACAGAGACGGTTTCGGAGGACTTTCCCAAAGGAATGGGAATGGAAGAGGCCAGAGAGGCGAGGGAATCTGCTAGGATGTTTTGGGCCCTAGGAGTGTGGACAAGGGTGAGCTTCCTAAACTGCCGGATTACCTTTGCAACCAACTCTTGATATGGTTTCAACTTGGGGTCCCGGGTTTGGTACTTGCTGAGAGATTGCCGGAGTATCAACTGCGAATCTCCAATAATCCTTAATTCCTTGACTCCGAGCAACAATGCCATCTTCAATCCAACTAGGAGAGCCTCATACTCGGCCACATTGTTCGTGGCACGGAAGGTTAATTGGTAGGCGTGCGGAATGACTACCCTTCCGGAGAGAGGAGGACTGCCCCTATCCCACTCCCTTTAGAATTGAGAGCCCCGTCGAAGTAAAGCACCCATGAAGGCTCACCATCGATGATGGCTCCTAACTCTTCATCGGGAAAGCTTTCGTCGACAGGAGAATACGAAGGTAAGGGGTGATGGGCTAGGTGCTCAGCTATGGCATGCCCCTTGATTGACTTTTGGTTGACGTAGGTGATGTCAAATTGATTGAGAAAACTTTGCCACCTCATCAACCGCTCAGTCAGGACGGGCTTCTCAAGCAAGAACCGAATAGGGTCCATACGCGCCAAAAGTTTCACTTCATGTGCCAGGAAATAGTGCTTTAACTTTTGGGCAACCCAGACGACGGCCGCGCATGTTCTTTCCATGGCGGTGTACCTCTTTTCAGCTTCATTGAACAATTTGGATAAGTAGTACACCGCTCTCTCCTTCTTCTCGTCGTCATATTGGGCCAAAACTGCTCCAGTTGAATCTTCAGTAGTTGATACATAGAGCAATAAAGGCCGACCCGGGACCGGAGGAGCGAGAACAGGGGGATTGAATAGGTAACTCTTCAACTCATCAAAGGCCTTTTGACATTTATCGTTCCAATCAAATTTTGCCTCTCCTTTTAGCATCTCGTAGAAGGGCTTACAACGGATTGAATGCTGGGAAATGAATCTCCTAATGAATTGAAGTCTGCCAATCAGCCCTCTAACTTCTCTGATGTTCCTAGGAGGAGGCATTTCGATTATTGCTTTGGCCTTGTTGGGATCAATCTCAATCCCCCTTTTGCTAACTATGAACCCAAGCAATTTCCCCGAAGAGACTCCAAAGACACACTTCTTGGGGTTCATTTTAAGCTTATGCTCTCTAGACCTTTGGAGAACCGCCCGGAGGACCTCAGCATGGCCATGTCGAGTCTTTGATTTTACCAAGACATCGTCCACATAGACCTCCATGTGCACATGCATCATGTCATGAAAAATTGCCATCATTGCCCTTTGATATGTTGCTCCTGCGTTCTTCAATCCGAAGGGCATGACGACGTAACAGTAAGTCCCCCAGGGTGTTGTGAAAGAAGTTTTCTCCTGGTCTTCCTCCGCCAGACGGATCTGGTTGTACCCCGAGAAACCATCCATGAAAGATAACATTTCAAACCCGGCAGTGTTGTCCACTAGGACATCTATGTGTGGGAGAGGGAAATCGTCCTTTGGGCAAGCACGATTAAGGTCTCGGAAATCTATACAGATCCTAACCTTACCGTCCTTCTTCATTACGGGGACGATATTAGCTACCCAATGTGGATATAGCACAACCCTGATGAATTTGGCTTTATGCAATTTGTCAATCTCCTCTTTGATCTTGAGTGCTAGCTTGGGATGTAGCCTCCTTAGCTTTTGTTTGACGGCGGTTGCATCGGCTTTTAGGACTAACCGGTGTTCGACCAAAGAGGTGTCGAGTCCCGGCATGTCCTCGTAGGACCAAGCAAAACCGTCGGAGAATTCTTTAAGGATAGCTACCAACGCATGCTCTTCTTCTTCACTCAAGTTGGCACTGACTAACACTGTCTTCGGGGATTCTTTGGTGCCAAGATTGACTTCTTTAGTAGGTTCGTCTGCAGCCGTGGTGGGCTCGTCGAACCTCTTCGTGCCATCCACATAGGAGCTCACTGGGTCTTCCTCTTCTTCTGACCCAGATTCTCCTAACCCATCTTTCTCACTGAAATCTAGCAGATAGACCCCTAGACCGTCATCTACAGAATCACCTTCTTCAAAGTCTGCCTCCACGAGGGCAGGCTCCTCAAGAAATTCCGGGACTTGACTCAATTTGGCACACCTCTCGGCCAAGGCCATGACATATCGGGCAGGAACTTGCCTACCTTTTCTTTGCGAATGCATGGTTGAGAGGGACCAGACTCTCCTAATCCTGACTCTAGACTGGACCCTAAACCTGACTCTAAACCCAAATCTAAACTAGGATCTAGACTGCTATGTACAGGACAACTATGTACATGGGAAGTGGTCCCAGAGGGGTGAAAATCTAATGGGGAGAGCGTCGGCCCTTGGCCGAGCGGAAGAGATTCCAAAGAGGAAGGGTGCTCAATGGAGATCTCGCATTTCCAACTTTGATAATTGGCGTTTTTTTTTTGGAATCAAGGCCCAAAACCATGAGTTGCTGACTCAAGGTGGCCTCGACTGGATGGGTGAGAGATAGAGATGGTGATGGGAGTGGAGTAGATGCGGATGGAAGATTAGAAGGAGAAGGAGATGAGGGTAGAGATGGTGAAGAGGGGGATTCGGACCCAAAGAGTGAGAGGAGGCCGAAGTCATCACAGACTTCCTCTATTTCTGCCATTTCCTCTCTGCTTCTTCTTCTTCTTCCTCACTCTCAGAGCAAGGCAGTTCCTCTATCAACGGCTCCGGGTTCCCAGCTGGGTGGCCCCTTGGACAAAATGTTCATTAAGGTCCAAGTAAGAGGTTGGTAAGGTATGAATGGATCGGGATGGACCGGGTCTGGGTGGAAACCTAGTCCAGCTTTTGGCAGCAACCTCCTAATGGCCCGAACACTCTGGATCTGCCCTTGCCTTTCTTTTCCTAATCCATAGCCATGGACATAGCCGATGTTGGCCATCACTTCCCAACCTTTCCCTTGAGTGCAGGGAGGTTGCTCAAGCTTCTCATCAGATTGGGGGTGATGGCTCAAATCACAGGGGGAGGGGAAATCGAAGAGAGACATGACTGGCTTCTTCCCCTTATCTGGAACGAAAAGATGTGGCATCTGCTCTGAGGTGATAGCATTAAGAGTCTCCAAAGTGGGAATGCTCTTGATCTTGATAATCCGCCCATTATACGGAAATTTGAAACATTGATGGGCGGTGGAAGGGATTCCTAGGGTCTGTTCTAGCCAGGGACGACCCAGGATGGCTTTGTAAGCCGGATCGACATCAAGAACTAAGAATTCAGTGGTCATGGTAACCGGTCCGACTCCCAGCTTAAGAGCAATCTTGCCTTTGGCAACTCTTTTGGAATTGTCGTAGGCAGCAATGGTAGAGCAACTCTTCTCCAGATTATTTTCTCCTAGACCCAGCTGTTTGAGGGTCTTCATCGGACAGACATTAATGGATGCCCCGGTGTCAATAAGAGTGGAATCCACCGAAACCCCATTGAGGTTTATGGTGAGACAGAGAGGAAGCGAACGACATTCGGGGGTGGCAAGATCTTTGTCCGAGAAGGAGATCGAAGGTCCTTGGGTGAGGGAAAGGATGGCATTGGTGACCCCACTAGGAGGGAGGTCATCGTTAACCATGATTTTCTGAAGAAATTGGAAGAGAGTGGATTGATGTGACGGCGACCTCCGAATCAACTCTAAAATAGACACCCTCGCGGGCGTCTTATCAAGATGTTGGAGAATATCATATTCGGTGCCAGCCGGGGGCGGAGGAACATTATCCTCCTCATCCTGGGAGGCCGCGGAGGTGGAGGAACGATCCGGTTCCGAAGTGTGACATGGACGGCCTCCTGAGACTGAGGGCGGATAAGCTGAAGGGGTCTAGTAGATGACTCGGAGGCAGAGGGGGTGAGGACAGTGGGGTAGGTGTCCTGAGGAGGTCGGATAAGCACTAAGGTTTTTCCTCAAGGATGGCATCTACCGAGGTGGGAGGTTCCTGGGACTCTACAGTGGGACATGGATACCACTCATCAAATCCCTCTACCCCCCATTGTTGTTCTCTCCTCACGACCCGGGGTTCCGAACAAGTCATGGTGTGGACATTTTCCTGGGATTTTGAGGAGGAGGGGTTGCTATTTTGGTGATTGGGGAGAGGGTTGCTAAAGATGCCGAGGTCCTTTTTGGTGTACCTAGACTTGGCTATGGCCACCTTGACATCCTCCCAATTAATTCTACCCTGGTCATTCATATCATAGACCCAGTCACGGAAGGTAAAGCAATTGGTGATGAAATGACCATGGGCTCTATGGTACGGACAATATTTGGAGGTGTCAATCCTCGGGTTGTTATTCTCCCTTTGTGGGGGGAGTTGGATGGCATCACATGACATGAGGGCGAAGAACACGTCCTCAAGAGTCTCTGGGAGGGGAGGATAGTGCGACCTTTTGGGGCCAGGTCGGGTGTAGCCGGAAGAAGGGGGAGGAACAGCAGAGTACGGCTTGGAAGGATGTGACGGGAATTGGTGAGGATTGGAGGGAGGGTTGGACGGAGGGATAGAGGATTTGTTGGGAGGCCTCAAAGGCTGGCTGCAAGCATTTACAGACTCATTGACGGTCACCCCTTCGGTGGTAGGTGCCGCGGGAGTCTTGCGAGCTTTCGGCTTTCCCTCAAAGAAGTGGGGGAGAGAGGAGTCTTTGATTTGATTTTCAACTACCCTGGCTCTGTTGTAGAGATGTGAGAAGGAGTGGAACTCACTTAGCATTAAGACAGAGCGGAGCACAGGAGTAGTGTTAGTAACCAAGAGGGTTATGGCTTGAGACTCCGGGATAGGAATGTCGGCTCTTGAGGCCATGGACCTCCATCGGTTGGCATAGGTTACAAAGTCTTCGTTCGACTTCATCTTTTCTGCCATCAAGTCGGAAAGTGTGGGGACTTGAGTGGCCATGTATGAAAAGTGCGAGATGAAACGCTCGGAGACTATGTCAAAATTAACAAGGTCAGATGCGGGTAGAGAGGTAAACCACCTCAAAGCTTCCCCTTCCAATGATTGTTGGAAAAGGTGAACTAAGAGGACCCGATCATATAACCACCGATGGGAATCCATGGTGAAGCCGGCGAGATGAAATTGGGGGTCGGAGGTCCCATCATACTTGCGGTACTTTGGGGCCTTGAAGTCGGGGGGAAAGTAAGCGTTGGGGAGCTTGCAGTAGTTTAATAGCGAATGAGGCTTAGAATGGGATAAGGAATCCGCTACAAGCTTCCTAACGAGACCTTCAACTCTGAAAGGGGAACAGATTTAGATTGAATGAGGGGTGCAATTTGGGTAGGTGGCGAATAGGCAGAAGGAGGAGTGGGAATCGGAGTATGCAAAGGAACGGGAGTGACAGGAGGAATGAAGGCGGAGACAGGAACTCGGGATGGGGTGACTGGTTTAGGAGTGGGTCTAGATGTGGAGGCATTGAATGGGGATAAAGATGGAGTGGAAGGGGAGGTAGCTGCCCGGACAGTATGCTTTGAAATCATAGAAATGATATCCTCGGGCGAGTACCGGGACATGAGTCTAGCAAACTCGGGGTCTTCCTGACTGTCTTGATCATGAGTGGGATTGACCCTTAAACTCACTTCTTCATTATCAGCCTGAGAGGATGATTGGACTGACTCCTCAGGCTGGACATTGGTATTAATCATACCGACCATTTCATTGATATTATCATCATATTCAAAAGCCGGTTTGTTAGCCATGTCAATAGGATCCAACCAAGTGTCCATTAGCACACAACCTATGGATTTTAGAGTGGTTAAAGTTGATTAACTTTACTGTTTAGACAGAAATGTGGGTTTCTACCAAACAATGTTAGCAATCAACGTCCCCAAAATTTTAAAAATTACCAAAGTTGTGTGTTGAGTTAAGTTGATTGGTAAGACCGTCCTCTCAAAGCTCACTCGAATCCCGGTAATAGGTGACTAGACAAGGTGGGTAAAGGTCCTCCTGCCCCGTACCGTGAGGGAATCCACGGAATTTAGGGACTTATAGAGTTTTCTTCGGAGCCAACCCGATTTACCCGAGCGGGAATCCCCGAGTAAAAGGTTGTGAACCGAAGAAGGGTGATCCTAGAAATGTGAGGGGAGGCTAGAAAAGAGGAGAAGAAGAACCCCCTGGAGACTGAGGACTGTTAGTGATAAACAGTAAGCAAACAAGAAATAAAAATAAGACAAAACAAAACAAAAAAACAGAGAAAAACAGGCTTCTGTGAAACTAAACGGCATGCAAGTTGACGCCAAGTTTAACAGAAATCCGTAAACGGCAAGATCGACTGACGCTAATATACAGTAAACGACACACTAGATGGACGCTAAGAAGTATTCAACGGCAGGAAGACTGGACGTTTACCTTGGTAGGCGGCAAGATCGCTTGCCGTCTACCTGGATGCACTCAGACCGCAGCAGCACTGTTGTCCCACCGTGATCGCCAGAAAAGAGACTGTGGACGTCTCGTTCCGCCCCCGTCTTCGGATGCCGACTGGTGTGCCTTCTCCGACGGTGGTTCACGGACGTTCCGCTCCCTCGTTGGCGATGGAGAGTATGCCGGTTGACCTCGTTGACTTCTCGTTTGACCAGGTTGACTGAGGGAAAACAAGGAGAACCGGAAGGGGATGGGAGATGATTGTGATCGCCAGGGCCTTACCTGTGCCCAAGGAATTGTGTGATCACGCCGGAGTAGTAGCCTCGCGTCGCGGGTGATGGTGAAGCTCCAACTTCTCCTCCTTCAGCCGGCCAAAGGAAGAGAGCTCCACGGTCTTCTTTGGATCGTTCCTGCCACAGAACAAGACTCTATTAGACCCTAAATAGTGCAGCAAACGCTCAAAACGAAATGTGGAGGGCCCAAAAGGAGAGTCCCGTACCGGTTGCGGACTTGAGAAGAGGGGTGGCCAAGTGTTATGACCACCCTTCTTCCCTCCGTTTTTGGTTGGGAAACCCCTTTCTAGGTGTGTAGGAAGGTGCCCTACGTGCCTAGAGTGTGTGGGAAAGAGTGTGTGACATGCAATATCTAAGAGAGAAAGGAAGAAGAGAGGAAGAGGGGGAGGTGATCCTCGTTGTTGGTGATGCTAGCTCGTTGCAGAGGCTCCTTCAGCTCCAGAGAAGCCTCCTTGGACGTCCCAAAGGTTGAGAGGAAGTAGAGGATGACTTGGTGAAGCTTGGGTGGATTTTCTCTCTCCTCTCTCAAAGCTTGAGCATATGGACGTCCAGCCTCTCCCCCTTGTTCAGAGGGACCAAGGGGGAGTTATATAGACAGTGAGCTCGGGGGTTGAGAGCATTGGATGCTCAAGTGTGAAGAAACACACTTGCACATGTGGCACTCCATGTGTTTAAGCTCCAACCAATAGGGAGAGGCCAAATGGGATTTTTACTGGGTCAAAGGACTGCCAAGGTGGCCCATATACCCGTTGGGAACGGCCCTATGCGTTGCATGGGCGAGACAATGGCGCAAGTGGGCTGGAATCTCGGGTTAGTTGCGCAGACCAGGTAAACGGACTTGACGTCCAGGGATCAGGCCGCCAACCACATGCAGACGTCCATAGAGGTGGACGTCAAGATGGGTCGGCGTCCAGGGGGCATGCCGTCAACAAGTAGTAGGCGGCAGTCGATGCTGCCGTCTACATGGAATCCGAGGCTGGTCAACACATGGTCAAACGAGGCTTAATGGGCCAAATAGCCTTGCGGGAAATGGGCCAAATCTCGCGTCTACAGTGTGAACACTGTACGTGACACTCGACAAGGCCGTTCTGACAAAAAGGACAGCAGTCAAATCGGTCAAAAAAGTAGTCGCGTCGTCTCAGAGCGTCACGACAAGAACGCGACAGCCAGGTGTGCTGCGACTAAAAGCCTGTCGCGACCATGTCGTGGCCCTGAGGACAGGGCCAAGGGCCCAAGAGGGCCGGGTCTTACAACTACTAGAGTCAGTAAACTCGAGCTCGCCTACCACCCAGAGAACTCCCTAAACAGGCGTGCGGGGACCGGGGGTTTAAGTAACGGTAACAACCTCTCAACGGACAAGCCCACAAGTGCCTAGTACCGGGCGAATGACTAGAGTAGGACCGTGCTAGGAAACAACACATGTTCCAAGAAATAGAGCTGCAACGGAAATAAAACTCCGAACAGGTCGCCAATACATTCTCTGTCTAAGAAGGCGATGCAAGGGCTGTTGCCACCTGAAGGCGACACCTTGCCTGTAACGTCGCGCATTTTTCAGATCCTTGTGGATCCCTCATTTAGTGTTTGTGGTGGCCAGTGTGTGGCCAACGTGGTGTGTTTCCGGTGTGTGTGCAGGTTTTGGGGTGTTTGTGGGCCATTAGGCTGAGCCCAGTGGCGGATCCTGAACATTAGTTCAGTGGGGTCACTTGACTATAGGGGGGTCACCCTTAAATTCAGTGGGGTCACCTTATATTAACTTACCTAAAATTTTGACCTATATAAATAAAAAAAAAAGAACTTCTTAAGACTCCTCTCCAAGTCAGTGGGGTCACGTGACCCCACTGACTGCACTGAGGATCCCCACTGGCTGAGCCCAAAACACCTGCCCGTTCACTGTCTATGAACGCGACAGTGAGGAACGTCGCGTTCTGAACGCGACAGTCCTGCATGTCGCGTTCCTGTTGCCACTGTTGAGTTGTCGTCGTCTGCATGCGCGCCGCGTGTCACGCACTGGGCGACATGCAGACGTCGGCCCTGGGAAGGCAATGCCCGACCCCGTCGCATTCAGGTCACAACAGAGGGGTCCATCGCGTTCCCAACCGCTGGGCGTTTTTAAGTTGCCCTGGCCAAGCAGGGCTGTAACCAGTTCTGCTCGGCCAAGGGGAAGGAGCTGCGGTGATTTGCTGGGAGATTTGGTGGATTTGAGGTGTTTTTGGCGTGTTCTCGCTGCAAGGACCTTGCGTAGAGCGGGGGAAATGCCAAGTGTTCACTGTTTTTCGTGTTCTTCGTAGAGGTAAGGTGATTCCTCCCGTGTTTGGGCCATGAATCTCATGTGATGATGGTAAAAGGTGTTATTTGCTTTAAGAATAGTAGATATCCTGATAAGACACTCATTAAAGCATGAAAAATGAGAATTAAACATGGTGTGCATGGTTTAGGGTGGTGATCCGTGGAGAAGATCCTGGATTAGGGTTTTCGCCTGTGAAGGTGACAGAGCCCCCTGTCGCGTTTAGAACGCGACAGGCCGACCCGTCGCGTTCAGGTTATGAACACGACATGTCAGGGTGTCACGTTCTGAAGGTGACATTACCCTGTGTCGTGACCTCAGTTGAGAGGTCAAGTTGTGCATGGTTTGAACGGTAGGATTATCCGATTATCGATATTTTACATACTTGGCAAGTATTAGTGGTGCTTTGGCACCTGTAACGCTCTGTGAGGGTGTTGTTTACGAGGCTAGCATGCTGTTTACGAGGCTAGCTAGTGGTTCACGTGGTTAGCTTGATGTTCACGCGGCTTGTGTGTTGCGTTCACGTGATTGACGTGAGGTTTCACGTAGTTTGTGCGGTGTGCATGTGGTTTGTGTGTGCGTGGCGGGTAGTACGACGCCTACCATGGTTACCTCTTCAGTTGGGTGCCCCAGGTTTTGTATGAGCCAAGCTTTGTGCTCGGGGCTTGTCCCGGTACTTGTGTTGTACCGTTGAGGTCTGTGTCGTCTGTCCTAGACACCCTCACTCCTGTGTTTGAGATGTACATCTGGCTGAGGGAAAGACGACAGTGGGACAATGACTTGTGAGAGTTTGTTGTGTTGTCGCTTGTAGCGCGCTCGTATTTGGGGTTACGGACACTAGTAGACGTCACTGGTCCCCAACAAGTCCTGTTTCCTAGTGCCTCACTTTAGGGAGCTCAGACCAAAGTTTCTAAAGGTGCCATGTATGGACCCGTGGCAGTGTGGTCCGCGGGTGTGGTGCTGGTTGGTCTTCACAGTTGTTTGGCTTTTTCTCGTGGAGCGGCAGCTGGACCTTCCGTCCGTGGCTGCGAGGCTGAGAGGTAGACCTATGTGGTTTGTCCGAGTTAGTTACTGGTGCTGCGAACCAGTCTACGTGACTCGAGTGTGGCGGTCACTACTTTAGCACGTACACTGAGTTGTGGCTTTACCATTTATTTATTAATGTCGATTTACGTTAATGGTAAGTGGTAAGTGGCAATTACAACTTTAATATCCTACTTAGTTGTGCTATAAATTGTTAGCGTAGCTTCCTGATTTCGTACTTGAGTTTGGTTTGCTCGGTTTATTTGGGAGAGTTTCCCTACTGAGCTAGTGACTTGCGAGGCTCACCCCTAGTCCCTACAGGTGAAGGAGAGCAGGAGGTTTCTCTACCGTCTTCCAGTTTAGAGCCGCATCGTAGTGGAGTTGGGTCGACGCCTCCAGTAGTGTAGTTTCTTTTTCTGTTGTACCTCGGGGTATGCCCAAGCTTGTGTACTTTACTTTGACTTTTATTAAATTTGGCTATGTAAATCCAATATAAATATGTGTGACCTTGTGAATCATATATATATATATATATATATATATATATATATATATATATATATATATATATATATCAGTGTGTTCCTTTGTGTTTTCACAGACATGCGAGTGATATCCCTTGCGAGGCTACGACTCGTTCGCAGGAGACGGAGTCAGATCAGGCTCGTTATTGGGTTAACGGGTTTGAACGATGTGGTCTGTCACATTGCCTGTCGTGACCTGGGTCTAAAGATGAGGAACCGTCGTGAACTGGGTCGCGACTAGGGCTTTATCGTGATCGCAGACAGAAGTCCAGGTGACCACCCAAAACCTCCCACAACCCACGGGGAAAACCAAGTATGAAGGCGACGACCACCCTGTCGCTACCATAATGCAACAGGGTGTAGCATCGCATTCATACTAGAAGGCGATGTGTCAGGTTGTTGCGATCTGGGTCACGACATTAAACTTGTCGCGACCACAGACAGACACACCCAAGAGCCCCAAAACAAGGCATAACTCCCAAATCCGGTGTGTACAAGGGGAGGGGAGTATGTATAATGATGTACCCACATTCCATAACCACAAACCACCCTCATTCATACCCATGCATGTCAAGGTTATGCATCTACACTCCATAAACCTCACATGCAAGCATGAAACCCTCCATACCCAACCCACCCCAATTCAAGCACAATGGAGATCACCAAACACACATGCACGACCTAGCATGGATTCTAATGGCTTGGAGAAGGGGAATGGAAACCTAGCATGATAGAACTAGGGGGAGGACAAGGGTCCCTACCTCAAAACGAAGAGCCAGTCCGTTGGGGTCTTCTCATGTGCATGGCCACCTCCTCCTCGCTCCAAGCTCCACGAAGACACCGTCCACAAGCCACGAACGTCCTACACGTCGAAGGAGAGTCACCACCATGAAGAGGAGATGATGTTAGAGAGGAAGCCATGCCAAGGGGAGGAAACACGCCAAGAAGAGAACCACCATAGGGAAAAACTCACTTCACACAAGCCTCAACTCCCCCCCACAACCCTCAACTCCTCTCCACGGTCAGAGGATCGCACAGTGTTGGAGGAAGGGAAGAATCACCAGAAGAGAGGAAGAAGAAGGCTATTCTGAGGTCTGAGCACATATAAGCCTTGAAGTTGAGTACGCGAAAACTTACCTGTCACGTTCACTTAATGAACGCGACGGCTAACCTGTCATGATCCTAGAGTCCTGGTCAAACCTGACCAACGGAACCGTCACATGTCATCCTTGCAGACTTGACACCATGAACGCGACACCTGACACGTCGCCTTCATCTTGTCAGTGATTGACACTTGTCCCAACTGTCCCGATAGCAAAATGACAAAACTACATGTTGTAGTCAGAAGGCTGAACGCAACGACATGCCTGTCGCGTTCCTAACCAGAACACGATAGGCATCCCATCGCCTTTAGAAGGCGACATCCCGATACGTCGCTACCTTCATCAGAAGGTAGCTGACCAATGGGAGGAGGATGTTACAATCTAACCAACAAAAAAAAAACAAATTTCTCCTTGAAATTAAGGAAGAAACCTAGGGATGAAGGCAAGCAAACATACCAGTCACTCAAACAAGTAAGGAAAATGCTCCCGCATCTCGTCCTCGCACTCCCACCTGGCCTCGCCACCGACGCAATTCTCCCAAACAACCTTGACAAGCGGGATCTGCCTCCTGCGCATCTGCTGCACTTTGCGGTCCATAACACTGATCGGGTACTCTGGCACTGACAGATCTGGATCAAGCTCTAACTGTGAATAGTCCAACACGTGTGATGGATCTGGCATGTACCTCCTCAGCTACGAGACGTGGAAGACGTCGTGAACACCTGCCAACTCGGACGGAACGGCTAACCTGTACACAACCTCGCCAACCCACTCCAGGATAGGAAAGGGACCAACAACCTCGGGCTAAGCTTGCCCCTCTTCCCAAACTTGAGAACACCCTTGGTTGGCAAGATCCATAGAAACACACTGTCACCTGCCTTAAACTGAAGTGGCCTCTAGCGAATGTCTGCGTAGCTCTTCTGTCTACTCTGTGCTGTCTACAGTCTCTGTCTGATCAGCCTCACTATGTTTACACACTGCTGTACCAACTCTGGCCCCAGTAATTGCCTCTCACCAACCTCATGCCAGTGCAAAGGTGTCCAGCATGGTCTGTCGTACAGAGCCTCGTAGGGTGCCATCCTAATGCTGGAGTGAAAGCTATTATTATAAACAAACTCCACCATGGGAAGGTGCGACTCCCACATACCGCCCCAGTCCAGGCAACACGCTCTCAACATGTCCTCGAGGGTCTGTATGGTCCTCTCTGACTAACCATCTATTTGCGGGTGATAGGCTGAACTCAGCCTCAACTCGGTGCCCAATGCCCTCTGAAAGCGGTGCCAGAAACGAGAAGTGAACCTCGGATCTCTATCAGAGACAATAAAGACCGGGGTCCCGTGCAACTAGGGGTGTAAACGGAATCCGATATTTCGATATTCCGACCCGATTCCGATAAAAACTATCAGTTTCAGAATTGGAATATGATACCGATAGCTTATCAGAATCAGTATCAGATATTCCGATAAGTTATCGGAATCGGAATTGAAAAAATAATCAGAATCGGTATCAGTATCGGTATCGATTATTCCGATAAATTATCATAAACTCAAGGTAAAATTATGGTAAACACCTTATCCTATCAGAATTTCGGTTCCGGTAATATTATCGGAATCGGAACAGAATCGGAACTAACCATTCTTATCGGAATCATATTTCGGTTATCGGAATCGGAATCGGAATCTGTGTTTCCGGTTCTAAACCCGACCCGTTTGCAACCCTACGTGCAACGGTACCACTCTATCCACAAACAACCTGGCAAGCCTGTCCACTGACCATGCTAACCTAACCGATAGGAAATGAGCTATCTTCATCAGTCGGTCGACGATCACCCACATACAGTCGTGCCCCTGCGAAGTACGAGGTAAACTAGCAATGAAGTCCATAGTGATGTGCTCCCACTTCCACTCAAGAATGGGTAGCGACTGCAACTCACCACAAGGACGCTGGTGCTCTGCCTTCACCTGTTGACAAGTAAGGCAGCGAGCAACAAACTCAGCAATATCTCTCTTCATCCCAGGCCACCAAAAGAGTCCCCTCAAGTCATGGTACATCTTGGTGGAACCGGGATGAATAGAGTACCTCGATCTGTGCGCCTCAGCCAATAGCTCCTACCTGACGTCCGCTGGAACGTAGAGTCTGCCTCTGAATCTGACCTCGTTGTCCTCGTCCAGCTCAACCTCTGGCATCTGCAAGATATCTGATAACTCTACATCTGCACTTTGAGCCTCTAACACCTACTGATATACAACTGGGCAAACTGTCAAACTGGTCAACACTGCTCTAGCTCTGAGTCTCGACGGAGAAAACACTCCCTGAGCGAAGTCCTCTACCAACCTCCAGTGTCTAACCAACAAAGAACTCAAGTGGGCTCTCCTGCTCAAAGTGTTCGCTATGACATTAGCCTTTCCTGGGTGATAGGAAAGAGTAAAGTCATAGTCCTTTAGGTACTCGACCCACCTACGCTGCTTGAGGTTCAGATCTCTTTATGTAAAAATATACTACCAACTCCTGTGATCCGTGAACACCTCGAACACCTCTCCGTACAAGTAATGTCTCCACAACCTCAAGGCAAACACGACCGCTGCAAGCTCCAAGTCGTGTGTAGGGTAGTTCTGCTCATGCTTCTTTAGCTGCTGAGAAGCATAAGCGACTACCCTTGCTGCATCAACACGGCGCCAAGACCAATCCCCGAAGCGTCGGTGTAGACAACAAAACCACCGCTATTAGACAGTACAACAAGAATCGAAGCTGAAGTCAACCTGCTCTTTAGCTCCTGGAAACTCTGCTCACACTCTGTTGTCCACACAAACTTGGTCTCTCGCCTGGTCAACCTCATCAACGGCTCAGCAACTCTGGTGAAGTTCTGCACAAACCACCTGTAGTAGTCTACCAACCCCAGAAAACTGTGCACCTCTACAACTGTAGTGGGCTGGCCCCACAAAACCACTGCCTCGACCTTGGTGGGATCCACCGCCACTCCAGCACCTGAAACCACGTGACCGAGAAAGTGCACCTCCTTTAGCCAAAATTCACATTTGTTAAATTTGGCATAAAGTTGGTGACTCCTCAGTGCCTCCAACACTAGCCTCAAGTAAACCTCGTGCTCCTCTATTGTCGCTGAGTACACCAGGATGTCGTCCACGAACACCACCACGAACTTGTCCAAGTACTCTCAGAACACACTGTGCATCATCTCCATGAAGGTTGCCGGTGCATTCGTGAGCCCAAAAGGCATCACGACAAACTCAAAGTGGTCATAGAGGGTACGAAAGGCTGATCTGGCAATATCTGACTCTCGGATCCTCAACTGGTAGTAGCCCGACCTCAATTCAATCTTCGAGAACACTGAAGCTGACTACAACTAGTCAAACAAGTCATCGATCCTGGGCAATGGATACTTGTTCTTCACTGTAACTTGGTCCAGCTGCTGATAATCGATGCACATTCTGAGACTGCTATCCTTCTTCCTTACAAACAATACAGGTGTGAGACTCGGCCCTCTCAAACCCTTAGCCCTGTCCTCTTGGTCGCGACAGACCCCTTGGTCGCAACATTGTCACGCCAGAGGAGCCAGTCGCGACATGGTTTTGGTCGCGGCACACTTGGCCGTCGCGTTCATGTCGCGACGAGGGTGGGCGTTGCGTTCCTGTCGCGGCATCTGGAGGCGACGTGACTACTTTTCTGACCGTTCTGACTGCTGTCCTTTCTATTAGAATGGCCTTGTCGGGAGTCAGGCGTGTACAACATTGACACGACCTGGCAGACTATCGCGTTATGGTTTTTCCGGTCTTTGAGGTTTGACCACTTTTGGTGTCATGCTGAGGTAGGGTGTCGTGACATGGTCGTGACCTGATGGGCGGTCAGGACATGGTCGTTGTCGCACCGACCTGACCCATCACGTCTTGGGGGCCATCGGTTCAAAACCGAGGCCGGCACCCATTCCCCCTTCTCCCTTTCCTTTCTTCTTTCCCTCTCTGAGCTTCTTTCTTTTCCGACGATTCTTGGGTGTGTTGGGCGAGGAGGTGACGTCTCCTTGGTGTAGGCGACATCCGTGAGGTGCTAGGAGCGAGGAGGAGGTGGCCATTCCAACGTGAAGGCCCCAACAGGTCGACTCTACTCCTTGAGGTAGGGACCCCTCTTTCCCTCTTGGTCTAGCATGCTCCCATCCCCTTGAGATTTCTTGTTTCTCCGTGGTTTTGGGGTTGCGGGGTGTGTGAGATCCATGCTCGTGGTAAGTGAGGTTTCCTTCAAGTGTAGATTTCCTTGTAATGCATGTTTTATGGGATTTTAGGGTGGTTTGCTTTGATTAGAAGTTTCTATAGCATTTCCCATGCTCCCCTCCCCCTGTGGATGCGTTTTTGTGTGGTTTTGGTGTGATCCTCAGGAGGGTTGTCCCAAGACCCCTCTCGACTGAGGTCGCGACTGGTTTAGGGGTCGCAATGATGTCACGACCGACATGGCCGCCGAGACATCATCGCGATGTCCTATGGCGTCGCAACATTGTCATGACCGGCCTTGGTGTCGCGATAGTGTCACGACAGCCCGTGGTGTCACGACAGTGTCGCAACAGCCTGTGGCATCGCGACAGTATCAGATACATGTAAGTTCTTGCGGAGTTCCATTTCTATGAAGACTTCGCCATTTTTCAGTTCTTTTTGTACCCGTGGCACCAGTGCTAGTTCCTAGTGCGGTCCTACACTAGTCGTTCGCCCGGTGCTCGGCACCTGAGGGCTTGTCTTGATACGTCGCTACCTTCATTAGAAGGTAGCTAACCAATGGGAGGAGGATGTTATGAAAATTATGAACTTTTCAAGAGGAGTACTGTAGTGTTGTGGCACCCCTCCTGTCTGGCTAAGAGATAGCACAAACACCCACTAAACGAAAGTATCTTACACACACTATTATGGGAAGGTCCTTTGTTCTGCATAAAATACTTAAGCAAACCAATCATAAGAGTAGTATATAGTAATAATACTAAGCATAGATTTCTGCACCTGCACCATTGCATCACATATATAGATACAATATCGTAGTCTGTTCATTAGTTACATGCCATGCATAGCTGAGTACAAAAGTTGGCACAACCATGACTTAAACACAGTTTTATCCTTTAAGATCACCCAATCTAAAATATTTACATAACAAAGGAGGTTGGCTTGATGAGGGGACCTCGTCAAGATGAAGAATCTGAAATGGGTTCAAACAAAGGCATGAGTTCTAAATGAACTCACTAGGGAAACCAACATAAGAAATAGAACATATGAGCATGGAACATGGCACAGTTTATCAGGTTACAGAAGTACAAAAGCTACACAAAGAGTACATCGTAAAGAAGACTTAACAGTTACATGCTTACAGGAATGCATGTAGCATATTTTAAAATATAAATGCTTGGCAAGGATTCAAATTCAAACATATCGAATGATATCATCAAATCTCTCATAGGGATGGATAACATATAGCTAACCACATGTCCAGGATGTTTACATATACATACATAACTATGAGTGCCCAGCAAATTGAGCCTAACCACCCACGTTTGATTTGTGGGATGAGACCGTCGTCACGGCTAAACCCTCACGCATGATGCCAACCATGAGGAGTCCTAACCACGCTAGAGAGAGAGAAAGAGAGATATCAAAGTATCTTGCCAAGTCAACTAGATATAGGGTGTCACGCCCCGATGCGGAATATCGGAACGCGAGGCAGTTGCAAGTAAAGGTATAGAGCAAGTACTAGACATCAAACCATTGCACAATGAATAACACTAAAGCAAATCTTTCTCATTAATAACTTTCCAATATCTAGTTACAACCACTAATATCATAGCCAATCTATAGGGCTCAATTACATTGAAAATAAAGTAAAGACTAAACTTCAAACCTAACTACTACAACGCTAGACATAGTAATAGGACGCTAGGGTACTCATGACATCACTCCAGGTCATTCCCGTCCTCTTGAGTGTATGGTTCATCCTCGGTCTCACCTGAGAACACAACGACAAATAACGCAGGGTGAGCGACAACGCCCAGTAGGACTTAAATCTCAGGCTCAAGCAGGCTTTCAATAATTAATGCGTTAAAGGTAGAGTAACTAATGATAGAACGAGAGAGTCAAGTAAAAGATAGCAGGATAGCATGTGAATGAAATAGCACATGTTTCCAGATATAGCACAAAATAGCAAGATGGCCATAACACAAATAGCACAAAATGTAGCAATAGCATAACGAGTATAGCATAGCACTTTGTTGTCAACAGACAACAAGAGAATGTAACACTTTTTATTATCATTAGATTAATCTAGATAGTATAGCACTTGGATGTAATGCCGACATCCTGATCATTTAACTCCCATGGGCAAATGGCACTTTCGAGCGCTCTCCCCAGGACCAGATCGGGCCCCATTGCGCTGGCATTGGTTATATTGTTTATCTTTAGACAATCAGTCAATGGTCAATATAGAGTACCAAGAAATAGATGAGAGCACTAGATGAATAGATGAGATAGCAGAGTGAATGTGAGTGGATGAGCGAGTAGAGTATAGATGAGAGCTAGTGGACATTGCACGTAACATGTCGAGTAAGCAGGCGATAATAACAGTTGCACAACACGCGCACCTGGTGTTGGAAATCAGGTGGAACTCACTACCCTTCCACTGGCCATGTCAAGCACAGGTCCAGAGGTCCAGCATGATTCAAGATAAGGGCGAACTTCTAATAGTCGTTTGGATCATATCGATCCCTAAAGGGGTAATAGGTGTTAGGGTACAACTGGCTCGTCGACCATGTGGGAATCCATGGACAGAGGGGACTTACAGAGGCCTTGAACAAAGACTTACTAGTCCGACAGAAGGAATATCTGACAGAGAGTTCGTCCAAGTCAAGAAAGTGTGTATATAGAAACAAGTGCTCGACGTTCTAGAGGAATTCTAGAACAGTGGAGCGTCAAGATCGGTGTTTCAAAACAATGCGAAAATCGAGAACAAGTTCACTTATAAATAAGGTAATTTAATTACATAAATTACCAGATATATTATATCACATGTGCATGCCAATTAAGCCATATATAGATGGGTCACAGTGTGTGCATGTGTCATGAAATTATAGATGGAAATTAGTTGTGTGTATGTATTTTAAATCACATATAAATATTCAATTCATGTTAAGTGTAATTTCTGCGATATAACTGAGAGTAAAGGGCATAAGCACACTAGGCAATTAGAGCATTGAAATCAGGGGTTTTTCTGCAAAAATCTTGTGATCGCGACGGACACTTGTAAGGATTGCGATGGGGTCGGATCAGAACGCGACAGTACCTTGTAAGGATCGCGACAGGCTTGTCTGATCAGGCACTGAGAACGCGACAGAGACCTGTAAGGTGTTGCTCAGTTGACAGGCCCAGAGGGGGGGTGAATGGGTCTTTAAAAATATTTGATTAGTACATGTGCTTAAAACATTACACAAAGACGTTCTTCGATGAAGGTTAGTGACAGTTAGTTTAAAGAGCAATTACACAAGAAAAACAACCACACAACACAAGAAATTATCCTGGTTTGGACCTCCTCTCCATAGGAGTCCTACGTCCAGTCCCTGAGCAACAACTCAGGATTCCACTAACTAGGGTACAGTCCCCCTATGGACACTACAACACCCAGCTCAGCTGGTCTTCCTTCACACGAAGGGAATTACACCACCCTGGATACCCCACCAGGTCTTCCTTCACAACAGAAGGGAACAACAACACCCTGGATACCCCACCAGGTCTTCCTTCAACACAGAAGGGAACAACACACCTGGATACCACAGGTCTTCCTTCAAACAGAAGGGAACAACAACAACAAAGGTAAGCAGTAAAAACAAGCCCCTAGATCAAGCTTCAACAAGCTAAGATCTGAAGCAAGCAGGACTGAGAGTAGAAGATCTAGAGACACAGTAGACTCTCAGAACTACACGAGCTCTCTCAAGATTTTCACTACAGTGTGGAGAGCAAAGAGCAAAAACAAGAAGGAGTGAAGTTCTTGGCTCTAGAATTCTATCAGAAGATTTGAGTTGCTTGTACGTTGATCATTCCTACTTTTCTTCTGATCTTCTGTCTTGTATTTATATCTCCATTTGAAATACGGCCGTTGAAGTAACCGTTGTCTCTTAGATTGGTAGACGTTAGACTGCTTGACATTTGGAAGCTTCAACAATCTTTTATCCAGTTGAGCACGCAAAGAGATAAGGTCTTCTGGCGTCTATATGGTCCAACGTTGTATGACAGAATGTCTTTAGGACCCTGCACATATTAAATGCTAGAACAGTAGACAGCTAGGCTGTCTCTTGTTGTCAGTAAACGTTGATGTGAATATTCACCAAAATAGCAATGCCAAATAGCTTGTTTAAAAGATGTTGACAGAATATGCACGATAATGAAAAGATATCATCTGCATGCATGCAGAGATACGTTCTGTCTTCATTAAATGCACAGCAGTCAGACAGATAAGAGAAGACTTTGACTATTCAACGCTTTAAGAGATAAGATAAATGTCAAGTCGATATAAACCAAAAGTCGTTGTCTATATGACTTATGAAATCGTTATGATCAAGTGTTTACTGAAGAAATCGTTATGAACACTTAACAAATCGTTATGAGAAAGCAAGTCGATGTGTTCAACGAAGAAATCGTTATGAACACTTAACAAATCGTTATGGAAAGCAAGTTGATGTGTTCAACAAAGAAACGTTATGAACACTTAACAAATCGTTATGGAAAGCAAGTCGATGTGTTCAACGAAGAAATCGTTATGAACACTTAACAAATCGTTATGGAAAGCAAGTCGATGTGTTCAACGAAGAAATCGTTATGAACACTTAACAAATCGTTATGGAAAGCAAGTTGATGTGTTCAACAAAGAAATCGTATGAACACTTAACAATCGTTGCGCAAGGCAAATCGTTATGAGCTCTAAAGAAATCGTTGCGATAAATTAAGGAACCGTTACGACGGAAGTCGTTACGAGTTCTAAAGAAATCGTTGCGATAACTTAAGGAATCGTTACGACGGCAAGTCGTTACGAGTTCTAAAGAAATCGTTGCGATAACTTAAGAATCGTTACGACGGGCAAGTCGTTACGAGTTCTAAAGAAATCGTTGCGATAACTAAGGAATGTTACGACGGGCAAGTCGTTACAGTTCTAAAGAAATCGTTGCGATAACTTAAGCAATCGTTACGACGGGCAAGTCGTTACGAGTTCTAAAGAAATCGTTGCGATAACTTAAGGAATCGTTACGACGGGCAAGTCGTTACGAGTTCTAAAGAAATCGTTGCGATAACTTAAGGAATCGTTACGACGGGCAAGTCGTTACAAGTTCTAAAGAAATCGTTGTGATAACTTAAGCAATCGTTACGACGGGCAAGTCGTTACGAGTTCTAAAGAAACCGTTGCGATAACTTAAGGAATCGTTACGGGAACGACTTGTTTGTAACACAATGATATTTCAGTCTTATAAAGAAATCGTTATAGCTCTATTGAAATCTATACACACATAAGGAAATCGTTGTGACTTTCAACAGGAGTCGATGTGGACTTAGAGAAATATGATCTTGAGATGATTAAAGCTTCAGAAAGGTAATACTTACCAATATTGGCTTGTTTGACCTTGGTATATTTCCTGTACTTAAGACTTATGAAGTATGTGTTAGAACTTTTTGATAGGGTTTTGTTTGGTTTTGTTAATCACCAAAATAAATATGTAATTAATTAAAATTACATGGGGACAGACTGAACATCAATCTCCCCCTTTTTGGTGATGACAAAACTTAACAATAAGCATGAATAAAGAATCTGAATATTTGCAGAATGTATTTCAGACATGCTAAGTATTTTTCTCCCCTTAACAATAAGCATGAATAGTAAAAAATATGAATATTTGTGGAATGTATTTCAGACATGCTAAGTATTTTTCTCCCCCTTTTTGTCATTAAGCAAAAAGATAATCTGAGACAAAGAATGAAGAGAAAAGATAAGCAGAGACGAGCAAATGTAGTTCATTCATTCTGAGGAGGTACAGGTAAGTAATAAGCAGGAGATAAAAGAGAGGCAAAATGAGAGATAGTCTCCCAGGCCTGCTCTTCCTGCTTCTCAAAGTAAGTCTTGAAGGGTCCAGGGCCAACAGAATAATTTGGTCCCATAGAGGGAGCCATTCTTTTTAGGTGAAGGACCAACTGAGCTTCAAGGAAATCATGGTACGGATCTCTGTCCAAGGACATCTTGTAGTAGGTGACTTTTCCAAAGCTAGCACAAGCAAGAAACTGATTAAGGGAAACAGGATAGAAGATCTGCCTATGCTTCAATTCCTGGCGCATGGCGACATAGACTTTGTACCTTTCCACCCAAATTTGAAGAGGATCATTTACAAGGTGGAGGGAATTCATGTCCAGAAAGGTTGCAGCTGAGATTGGAGGGCGGCCTTCCCTGGCTAAGGTTGCATTTGTATCCGACAATTGTTGAGCAGATAGGGGATAGAACTTGGCCCACCCGGCAGATGTCAGTCTTTCACATTCTGACAAGGCAGGGGCTAGAATCTCAGCACGGATGTGGCCTAGGTGGTACTCCCTAAAGATAAATCTGGGGAAAGCTACCACACTGCCCTTCTGAACTTTGATTCTGCCCATCACTCTCGCAAAACGTTCAAAAATAACTGAGCCTACTGGTGTATCCATGAGCAAAGAGTGAAGAGGAGGAAGATATGTAGCCTCTGGCAGCTGAAGAGTAGCAAAGTCCACTTGAAGTGCTGCAGTGCCATGCTCAAATCCAAGATTTCGGATGGCTTGCCTGAACTAACTGAGCTGGACTTCAGGTAAACGATGAAGGTACCTATAATCATTAAACATCTTGAATTGCCAGATCATTTTGATCTCTTTCTGGATGAAGGGAGCCCAGGTGTTGTGATGGTGGACCAGAAACCATTCTGACAAGGTGAGAGAGTGATCCCTGGGAGGAAAAACTTCAGATCTGGCAGTGAGAAACTTGTTGTAAAGGACTTTATTTGAGCGTGCCCATTCTTCTTCAGATAAGGATTGAGCAGAAGAGAAGATCTTAGTCTTGACAACCTTGGTAAGAGAGGTGTAAGGTAGGATGGTTTGAAGATGGTCAGAAAGGTTTAGGAAAGGAAGATTGAAGAGGGTGGCAAAGACAACCTTGGTGAGGTATTCCCTGTAGAGAGGCATGTTTTTAGTGACCTCTGTGAGAGAAAACCACAAGGGAGGATACAACGGATTGAAAGATGAAGAGGTTTTTCTTTTCTTAGAGGGAGGACAGGAAGGATCAGAGACATGAATATGCTGGCCAACTTTGAGAACAGAGCCAAGAATGGTGTCCTCAAATTCGTCTTTGATGGGGCTCAGAGAGGGACCATCAAGTTGAGCTCCTTCTGGGATGATGGTGATGAAGGAGGGAGGAGGATGAGGATGAAGAAGGGATGGTGGATGAGAAGAGGTGTGAGGAGATGGTCCAGCTGATGATGAGGGACCAGAGGAGGAGGCTCCAGCTGATGATGAGGCTGGAGGAACCTCAAAGATAGGAGGAGGTGGAGGAAAGGGAGTTGAAGATGCAGGAGGTGAGGTGGATTGAGAGGAAAAAGGTGCTGGTGAGGAGATGATTCTAGGGTGTGGTTGCTTAAAGGTTGGAGGTGCAGGTGGAGCAGTGGAGGCTGAAGGAGGAGATGGAGGAGCAGGGGTTTGAAAGGGAGAAGAAATTGGGGGCATTGGATCTATAACAGGTTCTTCTGTTGGAATCTGCTTGTTCCCTGTGGGCTCGGATGGATCTGACCCTTCAACTGGAGGCCCTGATGGCCCTTGCTCCTGAACTGAGGGCCCGGATGGCCCTGACTCCAAAGGTACTTCTTCTGAAACCACAGATGGCCCTTCCATTTCTGCACTGATGTAGGAGGCTCAGAAGATGGAGGTGCTTGAGCTTTTATGGCTTGCAGAACTTCTGAAAGTAAGGCCTTCATGGATCCCATTTCCTTATTGAACCATTTCATTGCATTCCTTACTTGTAACACTCTTTTGAGGTGGAGGCCTGGCTCATGAAAATTGAATTACATCGGACTGCAAAGAGCACAGGATTTCTCCTTGAACATCTAGTCTTTCTATGACAGGCTTCAGTTGTATCACAATCTTCTGCCTCTGGGTCCTTTGAAATGGAGCATCTGCAAGAAGAGGAAGTTCTGGAGCAACTTCCTTCCCTTTCTCCTTGGCTTGGTTCACAGGAGCCTGTACTTCATCAATATTGGCATCCTCATCAGATTCTGAGGAGCTAGCCGTTTCCCCATCTCGGAAATGTTCTTCTGGGGGGTTTTCAGTGCTCTCCCCCTGAGGTATGCCTTCATTTCCTTACAATGAAGTGCCTAAACCGAAGGTATCTGCCATTGGTACAGAGGTTTCTTCTGGGATATTTGGGCTGACAGACTGCTCCCCTCAATAGGAGCATCTTCTGCAACACTTCCTTGCTCCCCCTGAATGGGAGCATCTTCTACAGCTGCTTCTTCAAGGTGGCCGGATGCCACAGCTTCTTCCACTACAGCTCTTGCTGGTGCCACTGAGACTTCCTCTGCACTTTCTCTTTCCAATTCTACTGCAACTGAAGATTCTGGTGCCTCTTCTGCTGCGGATGCAACTTCACCAGGTGCTCCTACTGCTGGTTCTGCTGAAAATTCTGTCTCAAAAACTGCTCGTTGAGTTGAAGTTGATTCTGTGCATATGGAGTCACTGCTGCTGCTGTTGCTACTTCTGCTTCTAATGAGGTCACTGGTACTGCTACTGCCATTGCTGCTGGTGCTACCACTTCCTCTGGCTGAACTTCAGGGGTTTCACCAATTATAGCCTCGCCCTCAGCCACTGAGGTCTTGGTCCATATACCATTAATGATTGAGAAACCACTTTTTCTAAGATTTCTAGACCTAATGCTCTGGCCCATCTTCTCAACTACTGCCCCAGACAGGTCAACACCAAAGTGTTTGAAAACCTTGGTGAGCAAGTGAGCATAAGGCAGAGATACATTGAGCTTACTCTTGGTGTCCCAAATCTGATCACGAGCAAACTTCATCCTCTCTATCATCACTTCGGCCATGTTAATCTCCTTGTTCTGTATGGCCCAGAACATCATATCCGAATCTGCCTTGGTACAGGTTGAAAAAGTTGCACTTCTAGGAACTAGAATTTGACAAACAATAAAGTGCAGAAGACGGTTGAATGCATTCAACTGATTGATATCTATTTTCCCATCTCTCAACCGGAATTCAGGACCAATGATTCCGAGACCCTTGACCTGGGTATCCACAGTGTGGATTCCACTGTGACCAGTCGAGCTTACATCAAACAGAGTCTTCAGAAGATTGTAATCAATCTTGATCGTGGTTCCCTTGACTGAAGATGTCAGGGACCCATCTGCCTCTGATTTCAAGCAAACGTAGAACGCCTTCACAAGGTCCGGATAGCTTACCTCAGAGAAGGTCGAAATGATTGTCCACTGCATTCTTCTCACTGCGGCCACTATGCTGTGCATGCCGTTCTTCTCAAGATCAGCTACATCCACTGCCTTATTTCCACAAAGCTTGGTCTTCACGAACGTGAACCTTTCCTGCTGCTCAGGAGAGAGGTACTCAGTGCCGTAGCCCCCAAGACTGCCGGAAACAACTGGTGTGGCCATGGATTTGAGTGGAGGAGGGTTTCAGAACGGAGGAGATGGTGGCAGAAGTGAAAGCCCTCAAGAAATTCTTCGCGGGAAGAGGTGAAGGGCTTCAAATTTGCAGAGAGTCGATGTCGAAGTCGTTAGGGCATCGGCTCAGGTAACCAGACGAAAGAGGGAAAAAGGTAGAAGATAGGAGATGAATCGTTCCCACATCGATTTTGGAATTAAATAAATGCTATACCGAAAAGTGAGGCGCCAAAAGGTGGCAGAAAGCGACAAATGAGTTTGACCAACTCAACAGACTTTATAAAGAGAGCGGCTCGGAAAGATAATTTAAATTACTTTTGCTTAAAGCCATGGAGGGAAAACTTACTTAATTCTGAAAATTTATATGCCACTTTTAAACAGAAATCTCTTCACAAATTACACATGCCCAATTCCCTTCTAAGAGACGTAAATCTCTCCTCGGGTAAGGCTTTTGTGAAAATATCTGCTAACTGACCATTTGTGTCAATAAAAGATATTTCAATGTTACCATTTGCTACATGATCACGAATAAAATGATATCTAACCTCAATATGTTTGGTCTTGAATGCTGGACTGGATTTTTGGTGAGATTGATAGCACTGGTGTTGTCACACAGTAGTGGAATTGATTTGATATTTAGTCCGAAATCCTCAAGTTGTTGCTTTATCCATAGGAGTTGTGTACAACAACTTCCAGCAGCCACGTACTCAGCTTCAGCTGTAGACAGTGCCACTGAATTTTGTTTCTTTGAGGACCAGGATATCAAACACCCTGCAAGAAATTGACAACAACCACTGGTGCTTTTTCTATCTACTTTGCATCCAGCATAGTCAGCATCAGAATATCCTACTAAATTAATTTCACAAGATTTTGGATACCACAAACCTAAATCATGAGTTCTAGCTAAATATCTAAATATTCTTTTTACGGAGATTAAATGAGATTCTCTAGGATCTGCTTGATACCTAGCACACATGCATACACTGAATAGAATATCAGGTCTACTGGCCGTTAAGTAAAGTAATGAACCAATCATACCTCTGTAGATCTTTTGATCTACTTTCTTACCATCCTTGTCACTATCCATCCTTGTAGATGTACTCATTGGTGTTGAGAGTGGCTTTGTGTTCTCAAAACCAAATTTCTTCAAAAGCTCTTTGGTGTATTTTGCTTGACAGATGTGGGTGCCATCTTTTCCTTGCTTGATTTGTAGTCCAAGGAAATAATTGAGTTCTCCCATCATGCTCATTTCAAACTCTCCCTGCATTAACTTTTCAAAATACTTGCAAAGGGATTCATCAGTAGATCCAAAGATAATGTCATCTACATAAATCTGTACAAGTAATATGCTTTTAACTTTTGATTTTACAAATAGAGTGCTATCTACCTATCCTCTAGAGAAACCATGGTTTAATAAAAAAGAGCTAAGCCTTTCATACCAGGCTCTTGGTGCTTGCTTTAAACCATACAATGCCTTATGAGGTTTAAAAACATGATTAGGAAATTCTATATCATCAAAACCTGGAGGCTGTTCAACATACACTTCCTCCTTTATAAAACCATTTAAAAAGGCGGATTTAACATCCATTTGAAATAATTTTAAATCTAGAGCAGATGCATATGCAAGTAAAATCCTAATAGCCTCAAGTCTAGCTACAGGAGCATAGGTTTCATCAAAATCTATGCCTTCCTCTTGGGAATAGCCTTGAGCCACCAATCTGGCCTTGTTTCTTAAGATTACACCAGCCTCATCCAATTTATTTCTGAACACCCATTTGGTGCCAATAACTGGATGGTCTGATGGTCTGGGAACAAGTGACCATACTTGGTTTCTCTTGAACTGATTTAGTTCATCTTGCATGGCTATAATCCAGGATTCATCAGTAAGAGCTTCATTGACTGTCTTAGGCTCTATTTGAGAGACAAATGCTAGATAGTCACAAGGTATTACATTACCTCTTGTTCTTACCCCTACAGATGGATCACCAATAATGTTCTCAGGTGGGTGATCTTTCTTGTATCTCCACTCCTTTGGAAGATTTTCATGTGTAATATCTTGTTGTTGCAAGTCTTCCAGAGGTGGATCATCCCTGTCTTCAATTGAGGTATCCTTTAGTTTCTTGGACAGTTTGTCTGCATCATCATTGTCACTATCTTCTTCCTTTCTCAGGAAGGGTTAGTCTCATCAAAAATAATATGCACAGACTGTTCAATTAATAAGGTACATTTGTTAAATACTCTATAACCTTTGGGTTTAGAAGCATACCCCATGAAGATACCTTCATCTGATTTGGCATCCAACTTACCAATGTCCCTTTTTCCATTATTGTGAATGAAGCAAGGACATCCAAATGTCCTAAAGTGGCTGATCTTTGGCTTCTTTCCTTTAAACAGTTCGTATGCAGTCTTCTTTAGGATTGGCCTGATCATTACTCTGTTGATAATATAGCTTGCTGTGTTCACTGCTTCAGCCCAAAAGTATCTTGGCAAATTATATTCTGACAACATTGTTCTTGCCATGTCCAATAGAGTTCTATTCTTCCTCTCAGCAACTCCATTTTGCTGTGGTGTCCTTGGTGCTGAGAAATTGTGTTCAATCCCTTCATTTTCACAAACTTTGCAAATTTCTCATTCTGAAATTCACCTCCATGATCTGATCGAATACTAATAATACTGAATTTCTTGTCTTTCTGAACCTTCTTTAAGCTAAAGCTTTCAAATGTATCATCTTTATGTTCTAGGAATGACCCATGTAAATCTGGAATAGTCATCAACTATAACAAATCTGAAGTTCTTTCCTCCAAGACTGGTGGTTCTCATTGGCCCAAATAAATCCATATGAAGGAGTTCTAAGGGTTTTGAGGTTGTCACTACAGTCTTTGACTTGAAGGAATTCTTAACATGTTTTCCCTTGGCACAAGGTCTGCAGACACCATCCAATTTTGTGCTGACCTTTGGCAGACCTTCCACAAGATTCTTCTTTAGCAGTTTTCTCATACCTTCTATGCTGCAATGTCCCAGTCTTCTGTGCCACAGTTCAGTTGATTGATCTTGTTTGCTGCCAAACAGACATCTTGATCCTTGAGTTCTTCAAGATGAAGTGCATACAGGTTCTTTTCTCTATTGGCTTCGAAAATTACTGCTCCATCCTTAATATGCTGCACTTTGACTCTTGAAACTGAATCTGATGACCTCTGTCACAAAGCTGGCTGATGCTGATGAGATTGTGCTTCAGCCCTTTGACAAGCAATACATCTTCAATGACTACCTTTCCTTTGTTGCTCACAGAACCACTGCCAATCACTGTGCCTTTCCCATTGTCTCCATAGGTAACTGTTCCTTCTTCAGCTTGTAGATGGGTGAATAGCTTCCGATTCCCTGACATGTGCCTTGAGCACCCACTGTCCAAATACCATTTGGATGCTCGAGTGTTACCCTGAAATAAAATCATCAAGTTTTAGGTACCCAAATTCTTTTGGGTCCTGATTGGTTAGTATCATTGATTTTACCTTTAATTATCCATTTCTTATGTCTTGTTGGGCATGTTGTTATGATATGTCCTAACTTGTTACAGTGACTGCAGCAGGACAATTTTGTTATTTTTTCTATATATTTGAAATCTGCCTTGTATGCAATGTCTTGTTCAGGTACAAATTTAGGCGTTGGATATATTTTAGGATAAACTATGGTTTCTTCATTATCTGGGGGTGTATATCCTAATCCATTTTTCTTCTTACCTGATCTTCTGGCACCTTTTAATATTAGGGAGTTTTTACCATTAGTGAATTTTTCTAATGTGCTAGATAACTGTATGTTTTCATCTGTTAATGATTTTATTTTTGTTTTCAGTTTATCTGTGCCTGCCTGTTTTTCCAACTTAATTATTTGTTCATTCTTATCCTTTAGATCTTCACATAATAACTCATTTCTTCTTTTAAGTTCAGTTAACTGTTTTTCTAGTTGCTCATTTTCAGATTTTAGATCTGAGTTTGTATTTTCTAAACAAGTAATGTTTTTCTTACTAACTTTCAATAATTTAGATACATCTCTATATTTATCATATAGTTCATTGAATGCATCCTCTAAATTATCAGAATCAGAATCATTGCAGGAATCAAAGGAGGAGTCAGATGTTACCTTATCATCTGTATTTGCCATGAACGCCAGGTTGGCTTCTTCTTTATCACTGCTCGAGCTTGATTCACTGTCTGAGTCGCTGTTGTTTTCCCATGCGGCTGCCATTGCCTTCTTCTTGTATTTCTTGAATCGTCTGAAGTTATCTTTCTTCTTGTGTCCATCTTTCTTAAGCTTTGGACACTCTGCCTTGATATGTCCAGGCTTCTTGCACTCATAACATGTAGGTTCTCCTTTCTTCAGATCTTTTCCTTCTGGCTTCTTAAACTCTTTATTTTTCTTGAAGAATCTTCTGCCAGATTGAAACTTTTCTTTTTGGCTAGAATTCGTTGTAGTCTTCTGGACAGCATAGCTTCTTCATCATCACTGTCCTTGCTGTTCTCACTGTTGTCCAGTGATTCTTCTGACGACTCTTCATCAGCCTTGAGCGCATTTGACTGCTTCTTTCTGCTGGAGGATTCTCCTAATCTCTCCATGTTTATCTCATGGGCCATAAGGGACCCAATGAGCTTTTCCAAAGACATTCTCTTTAGATCATTAGCTTCTTCAATGGCTGTAACTTTGGGAGTCCATGAAGATGGTAGGGATCTAAGAATTTTCCTCACCATGTCTCCCATTTCATAGGTCTTTCCTAGTCCGGCTAACCCATTTGTGATATCTGTGAATCTACTGAACATCTGGGTTATGGACTCACCTGATTGCATCTGAAATCTTTCATATTGGGTAACAAGAATATCAATTCTTGTCTCCTTCACCTTGTCTGTGCCTTCATAGGTAATTCTAAGCTTTTCCCACATCTCCATTGCGGATTTGCAGGCTGAAACTCTGTTGAATTCTTTTTGCTTAGTGCACAGCACAGAATACTCTTAGCCTTACAGTTTAAGGAGATCTTTTTCCTATCATCATCTGTCCACTGAGCTTTCTCATTTGTGACCAGGAGATCACCTTCTTCTACTATTGACCATATCTGATAGTCGTGACCTTGAAGAAAGTACTCCATTCTGGTCTTCCAATAAGCATAATCTTCACCATCAAAGAGAGGGGGTCGGTTGACAGACTTGACAGACTGACCTTCAATGTTACCTTGGGCTGCCATGAATCTTTACTCTTCAGATTGTTGGATCTTTCTTCTTTGTCGAAGAGACTCGCTCTGATACCACTTGTTGCCCAGTTGACAAGCCCAGAGGGGGGGGGTGAATGGGTCTTTAAAAATATTTGATTAGTACCTGTACTTAAAACATTCACACAAAGACGTTCTTCGATGAAGGTTAGTGACAGTTAGTTCAAAGAGCAATCACACAAGAAAAACAACCACACAACACAAGAAATTATCCTGGTTCGGACCTCCTCTCCTTAGGAGTCCTACGTCCAGTCCCTGAGCAACAACTCAGGATTCCACTAACTAGGGTACAGTCCCCCTATGGACACTACAACACCCAGCTCAGCTGGTCTTCCTTCACACGAAGGGAATTACACCACCCTGGATACCCCACCAGGTCTTCCTTCACAACAGAAGGGAACAACAACACCCTGGATACCCCACCAGGTCTTCCTTCAACACAGAAGGGAACAACAACACCCTGGATACCCCACCAGGTCTTCCTTCAACACAGAAGGGAACAACAACAGCAAAGGTAAGCAGTAAAAACAAGCCCCTAGATCAAGCTTCAACAAGCTAAGATCTGAAGCAAGCAGGACTGAGAGTAGAAGATCTAGAAACACAGTAGACTCTCAGAACTACACGAGCTCTCTCAAGATTTTCACTACAGTGTGGAGAGCAAAGAGCAAAAACAAGAAGGAGTGAAGTTCTTGGCTCTAGAATTCTATCAGAAGATTTGAGTTGCTTGTACGTTGATCATTCCTACTTTTCTTCTGATCTTCTGTCTTGTATTTATATCTCCATTTGAAATATGGCCGTTGAAGTAACCGTTGTCTCTTAGATTGGTAGACGTTAGACTGCTTGACATTTGGAAGCTTCAACAATCTTTTATCCAGTTGAGCACGCAAAGAGATAAGTCTTCTGGCGTCTATATGGTCCAACGTTGTATGACAGAATGTCTTTAGGACCCTGCACATATTAAATGCTAGAACAGTAGACAGCTAGGCTGTCTCTTGTTGTCAGTAAACGTTGATGTGAATATTCACCAAAATAGCAATGCAAATAGCTTGTTTTAAAAGATGTTGACAGAATATGCACGATAATGAAAAGATATCATCTGTATGCATGCAGAGATACGTTCTGTCTTCATTAAATGCACAGCAGTCAGATAGATAAGAGAAGACTTTGACTATTCAACGCTTTAAGAGATAAGATAAATGTCAAGTCGATATAAACCTCAAAATCGTTGTCTATATGACTTATGAAATCGTTATGATCAAGTGTTTACGGAAGAAATCGTTATGAACACTTAACAAATCGTTATGGAAAGTAAGTCGATGTGTTCAACGAAGAAATCGTTATGAACACTTAACAAATCGTTGTGGAAAGCAAGTTGATGTGTTCAACAAAGAAATCGTTATGAACACTTAACAAATCATTATGGAAAGCAAGTTGATGTGTTCAACGAAGAAATCATTTTGAACACTTAACAAATCGTTATGGAAAGCAAGTCGATGTGTTCAACGAAGAAATCGTTATGAACACTTAACAAATCGTTATGGAAAGCAAGTCGATATGTTCAACGAAGAAATCGTTAATGAACACTTAACAAATCGTTATGGAAAGCAAGTTGATGTGTTCAACAAAGAAATCGTTATGAACACTTAACAAATGTTGCGCAAGGCAAATCACTATGAGCTCTAAAGAAATCGTTGCGATAACTTAAGGAATCGTTACGACGGGCAAGTCGTTACGAGTTCTAAAGAAATGTTGCGATAACTAAGCAATCGTTACGAAGGGCAAGTCGTTACGAGTTCTAAAGAAACCATTGCGATAACTTAAGGAATCGTTACGACGGGCAAGTCGTTACGAGTTCTAAAAAATCGTTGCGATAACTTAAGCAATCGTTACGACGGGCAAGTCGTTACGAGTTCTAAAGAAATCGTTGTGATAACTTAAGGAATCTGTACGACGGGCAAGTCGTTATGAGTTCTAAAGAAATCTTTGCGATAACTTAAGGAATCGTTACGACGAGCAAGTCGTTACAAGTTCTAAAAAAATCGTTACGATAACTTAAGCAATCGTTACGACGGGCAAGTCGTTACGAGTTCTAAAGAAACCGTTGCGATAACTTAAGGAATCGTTACGGGAACGACTTGTTTGTAACACAATGATATTTCAGTCTTATAAAGAAATCGTTGTAGCTCTATTGAAATCTATACACATATAAGGAAATTGATGTGACTTTCAACAGGAGTCGATGTGGACTTAGAGAAATATGATCTTGAGATGATTAAAGCTTCAGAAAGGTAATACTTACCAATGTTGACTTGTTTGACCTTGGTATATTTCCTGTACTTAAGACTTATGAAGTATGTGTTAGAACTTTTTGATAGGGTTTTGTTTGGTTTTGTTAATCACCAAAATAAATATGTAATTAATTAAAATTACATGGGGACAGACTGAACATCATAAGGAACGCGACAGACCGTTCATACCAGGCACAACGATCGCGACGGCGATGCCTGTCGCGTTCAGAACGCGAGCAGCAGACTATCGCAATCAGACCTCGGAACGCAACCTATCGGGTCGTCGCGTTCTGGTGGTCTGTGCCCGAGTACGATAGGGATCAGACATGTCTTGGATTGCGAACCAGAACTTTCCCTGTTTTGACATAGGGTTGTTCTAAAACTAAGAACAAATTGTATAGTGCATCAAAAATCGTAAAACCAGTTTTAAATAGATCCAAACATGCATGGGTACTTCCAGTAATTCAGAATCGGAAAGCAACGGAGGTTTCAACATGGTTTAATAGAGAGAATTCATGACAAACATAGAACTGTGTGCAGTTGGGATCAATGAATTAATTCGCATGATAGGGTGTATGGAATTTAGGGCTTTTAGGGGCAAAAGAAACATAACATCCATCAGAATCTCCAATAAAAATCTCGTGGCATGAGATCAAGTGTAGAAGGAGAACAAGATTTAATAAGGGGGTTCGGGGTCAAGATAAGTGTAGAACTTCGAAAATCAAGAAGTAAATATTGACTCGATGATAAATCATGAAACTTGAGAGTATTTCTCATGACGATGGGAAGAACGTACAGTTAAAATTTTATAGTTTATGCTCGTGAGAATGCCTACCTTTGATCGTTTTCCTCTTCTAGGGTTAAGACTTGAAGAACTCGGGAAAGAACTTGGGAGACCCCTCTAATCCACGAATTATCCTCCTCTTGGCCTCTCCTCCTGGTCCAACAACCTCTTGGCACGAGCTAGGGCCGGCCATGAGAGTTTAAGAGAAGTATTTAAGCTTCTCCTCATTCTCTTTCCTAGTTTAAGTCTAATTCCTATAAATTCCGAGTTTTCCTATTTCCTTCCTTCTAAGCATTCCACTTCCTGTTTGGATTGGGAAGGGAGCCAAATTAGTGGCCAATCATTTAGGGTAGGTTTAAGATTCCAAATCTAACTCTATTTGCTTATTTAATGTATTAAATTCCCCTTTTCTAATTAGTTAATAATTAAGTTGCAAATTTAGGATATTTCCCCATTATTCTCTTTTCTATAAATCCAATTTGGCCCACTAATTTCCAATGGGTCCATTTAGTAAAGTCCATCACTTGTTTTTATTTAGTGGGTTTTATTTAATTCTCTTTTCTTTTATTTTCTAATTAATTTAATTAGTTTTCTCTTATTTGATTTTCCAATTATCAAGATTTTAATATAATTTAAAATTTTAATTTCTCCAAAAATTCAGGTTGCTACATTCTCTCCCTCTTAAAAGAATTTGGTCCCCAAATTCATATGATCATAAGGGAGGAATGTCTTATCGAAAAGATTGGGGTAGTTCCGTCTGATGACTCCTTCCGGTTCCCATGTGGCTACTTCCACTCCGCAGTTATTCCATAAGACCTTAACCACGTGGATGGGATGGTTCCTGAGCTGTTGAACATTCAGTTCCAGTATCTTAACTGGCTTCTCTCCGTACGTCACATCTTTGTTCAATACCAACTTTTCGTGGCGGATGATGTGTGTAGGGTCATAGACATACTTCTTGAGCATGGAGACATGGAACACATTGTGTACACATGCCAGATCCGGTGGCAATGCCAGTCGGTATACAATCTCACCAATCCTTTCTAGCACTTCAAAAGGACCGATGAACCTAGGGCTGAGCTTTCCCTTTACACCGAATCTTTGAATGCACCGAGTAGGTGACACTTTTAGAAATACATGATCACCCACTTGAAATTCCAAGTCTCGCCTTCTTTTTTCGGCATATCTCTTTTGTCTGTACTGAGCAGTCTTAAGCCGGTCTCTAATCACTTGTATGTCCTTTGTGTTGGCCCTTTTGGTACGGCAGCAAGCTAACCTAGAGGGGGGGTGAATAGGTTTTTCTGAAATCTGAAATAGAAACTTTAAACACAGAAATTAACACTTGAAGGTTTGGTTAGTTTAGTGTGATAAAGAGTAGCAGTGCGGAAGCAAATAAACAATCACACAAATAACACAAGAGATTTATCCTGGTTCGGCCCTTCCCACATGGAAGTCCTACATCCAGTCCCCAAGCAACCTCTTGGGATTTTACTAACCAAGGGTACAGTCCCCCTTAAGGACACTACAACACCCAGCACCCCAGCTGGTCTTCTTCTCTTTCCCGGGCAAGAAGGCAGCCCACTTCTCTTACAGGTAAAGAAGCCAACCTCCTGGTACAAACCCCAGTGCGGTTCTGCTAGACACAAACCCCTAGCTGGGTTCTACACTGTATACAGTCCTACAGCTGGACAGAAGTCTTTCTTAGAAAAGAAAGAACAAAGCTGAGAGTTGGAACAAATAAAAACCAACTACAAGAACTCTCAGCAAAAGACTCTCTCCCCCAGATTTACAAGATGCACACAGAGAGAGAGAGAAGAGAGGAGAAGGAGCTTGAATGCTTCAGTGTTTCAGATGCTTGAACACTTCTTCTTGGGCTCAGGCTCTTTCTCTCTTTTTCTTTGAGTGTATTTGGAGTTCAGGTTCCTCACTGGTTGTACACTCTTGAAAAATCTTCAGGAAAGCTCTCCTTTTTTGTTCTTCAGCCACTCTTCATCTTTTATATGAGCAATTTTAATAAATCCGTTGAGGAGATCCGTTGGAGTTCTAGCCGTTGCTCATGTTCTCTTTCTTCTGATAATTTGTGGTCTACGAGGTCTGCAAGCATAGAAAAAAGTGTTTAGATAAAAGAGTGTTTCTGTCAAAAAGGCTCATACCTTTATGTTTCCTGATGCCATCCAGAAGTGGTAAGTAATCCCCTTTTTGTTGGCAGGAAAGAAAAGATTTAGAGAGATAAGCAAAAAGATCTCATGTCAGAAAGATAGAGGATTACGCAAATCAAGAATATTTGACTTTTTCACTAGATGCCAAAAAATATTTTGAAATATAAAATAAATCTATGTTTAAGTGAAATCCATATTTTACAAAGGAATCGATGTTTTTACAAAGGAGTCTGTGTTTTACAAAGGAATCCATGTTTCACTTATCAAATCCTTATGAGAGTTACAAAGGAATCCATGTTTTACAAAGGAATCCATGTTTTTACAAAGGAGTCTGTGTGAGTTACAAAGGAATCCTTATGAGAGTCACTTATCGAATCCTTATGAGAGCGAATCGTTATGAGAGCAAATCGATGTGGAGTCACTTATCAAATCGTTATGGACCAAATCGATGTGAAGTCACTTATCAAATCGTTATGGGACCAAATCGATATGAAAGTCACTTATCAAATCGTTATGGGACCAAATCGATGTGAGAGTGAATCCTTATAGCAGTGAATCCTTATGAGAGTGAATCCTTATGACAGTGAATCCTTATGGCACTTTGCGAACTGAAATCCATATGTATATTGAATGGAATCCATTTATCTGTTTAGTGCAAATCATTATAGAATAATGTCATAAAATTATATTTATTAGAAAATCATGATATTTAATTTATTATTAGAAAAATCATGCTAATAAATACATTTAATATTCAATTAATCATGTAAATTTATATTTATTAAGAAAAACATAATATTAAATATTTTTAATAATAATTAATTAAACATAAATTTTATTATCACCAAAATAAAAGGGTAAAATATAGGAGTGGTTCAACAATCTCCCCTTTTTGGTGATGACAAAATTTATGAGAATTTTCTGACAAAAATACGTAAAGTATAGAAAATACAGAAAATTCACAGATAATGCATACCATGCATACTCTCCCCTTTTTGTCACAAACCAAAAAGGAAGGTTCTTACCATTGCATTCTCTCCCCTTTGTGAAAGAAATTCTTACCATTGAGGGGTTCAACAATGATTGACATAAATGAATAACTCCCCCTTAGTCTGTGCTCCCCCTGAATGAGAGACTCCACCTGAATGAAACTTGTAAATAATTATTAGTAATGAAGACTAATTCAATTTTTGTGACTACTCTTTCTTCAGATGTGATTTGAATGAAGAGTCTGCAGTCACTCCTGCCTTGAGCATCCTTGGTTTTTGATGCTCCAAGGCTAACCTGCAAATACATTAATTAGAGGTAGGTGCTCGTTCCAATAACCTTGGAAATCTATAGTGCATGCTCTCAACATGTCTTCAACAATTTGGTTGGTTCTTTCGGTTTGTCCATCAGTTTGTGGATGGAACGCAGTACTAAAGTTGAGTTTAGTACCAAGTGCACCTTGTAGTCCTTTCCAAAAATGAGATGTAAATCTCGGATCTCGATCTGAAACAATAGATGATGGAACTCCGTGCAGTCTTACTATCTCCTTGACGTATAGGGCAGCTAGTACTTCTACTGACCACTTACTCTTTATAGCAAGGAAGTGGGCCGATTTGGTGAGTAGGTCGACAATGACCCATATGGCGTCGAGCCCACCACGAGTCTTGGGTAACCCCATGATGAAGTCCATGCCAATACTTTCCCACTTCCATTCCGGGATGTCAAGTGGTCTGAGTACACCAGCAAGGCGCATATGCTCTGCTTTTACTCATTGGCAGGTAAGGCAGTGAGCGGCATGTTCAGCTGCCTCTCTCTTCATGTTCGGCCATCAGAACGTTCTCTTCATATCTTGATACATTTGGTACCTCCAGGATGAATAGTATACTTTGTCTTGTGAGCTTCATCCATTAGCTTCCTCTTCAGTACTTCATTGTTGGGGACGCATGTCCTGCCTTGAAATACTAGCCTTCCATCCTCAGTCATGGCAAAGTTCGGCCTTTCGGCTAGAGTTTCCTTGATGCGAACTAAGAACGGATCATTATCTTGTTGGGCTATTGGAAATCAACACTTGGTCATCTCTATGTTCAATATTTAAGTCTAACCTTGCCAATTGTTCTAGTAGTTGCATCTCGCCAAGGACTAGACTTGAAACAGATGCCATCGGCTTTCTACTAAGAGCATCAGCCACAGCGTTTCCCTTGCCTGGATGGTATTGAATGTTGAAGTCGAAGTCTTTGAGGTATTCCAGCCATCTTCTTTGTCTCATGTTGAGTTCTTTCTAGGAGAATAAATACTTCAGACTTTTATGATCTGAGTAGACAGTGAATTTCTCTCCATGCAAGTAGTGTCTCCAGATCTTCAAGGTGAAGACCACGGCATCCAACTCCAGATCATGCACGGGGTAGTTGACTTTATGAGTCTTCAGTTGTCGAGAAGAGTAGGCGATGACTTTCTCCTTTGCATCTGTACACACCCTAGCCCAATCCCTGAGGCATCGGTGTAGACAGAGAAACCTTCTCCTTTATTGGCAGAGCGAGAACATGTGCTGAGGTAAGACAGTCTTTAAGAGTTTGGAAACTTTTCTCACACTTTTTACTCCAGGAGTAGGGATTCTCCTTTCATGTTAGACGCGTGAGAGGAACGGCGATCTTTGAGAAGTCCTTGATGAACCGCCTGTAGTAGCCAGCCAATACTAGGAAACTTCTGATTTCAGTGACGTTGGTTGGTCCCTCCCAGTTGAGTACAGCTTCGACTTTGGAGGGATCAACGAAGATGCCGTCCTTTGAGATGACATGGCCTAAGAAGGACACTTCCTCGAGCCAGAATTCACACTTGCTAAGCTTTGCATATAGTTTGTTGTCTCGCAAAACTTGTAGTGCTATCTTCAGGTGTTCTTCATGCTCTTCTTTGGTCTTTGAATAAATGAGGATATCGTCGATGAAGACGACCACGAACTTGTCGAGGTAGGGCCGATATATGATGTTCATGAGTTGCATAAAGGCTGCAGGAGCATTGGTTAGCCCAAAAGGCATAACAATGAATTCATAGTGCCCTTACCTGCTCCTGAAAGCCGTCTTGAAGATATCGTCCTCTTTGATCCTCATTTGGTGAAGCCAGATCGAAGATCGATCTTGGAGAAATATTGAGCTTCAGATATTTGGTCGAACAGTTCATCGACTCTGGGCAAAGGGTACTTGTTCTTGATGGTGAGTTGATTGAGTTGTCGATAGTCAATGCACAGCCTCATCGATCCATCCTTCTTCTTGCCGAACAGCACAGGCGCTCTTCATAGGGAAGTACTTGGTCTGATGAACCCCTTTTCTAGTAGCTCCATCAGTTGCGCCTTCAATTCCTTTAACTTGGCAGGTGACATTCGGTATGGTTGACGTGATACTGGTGCGGCTCCAGGAATCAGCTCAATGGCGAAGTTGACATCTCGTTCAGGGGGAATTCCTGGTAGATCTTCAGGAAACACATCGGGGTAATCCTGAACTATGTGAATGTCTTCTATCTTAGAACCCTTCTTTTCAACTACTACAGCCGCAAGGAAAGCAATGCAACCTTTCCTTATCATGTTGTGGGCTTTTATAGCAGAGACTAGAGACATCCGTCTCTTATGTCTAATCCCAGAGAATGCCAATTTAGGAAAGTCACTAAAGGTAACCTTCCCTTTCTTACAGTCGACACTTGCCCCATAAGTGGACAACCAGTCGGCTCCCAAAATTACATCATAGCCTTCCATGGGCATACATACCAGGTCGACCTTTAAGTTTTGGTCTCCAATCATTACATCGGCAGATGGAAAGTATTTGTTTAGTCTTTCCTTCTCTCCTAGTGGTGTAGTGACAGAGAATTCACATCCCATGTATGTGGGTTTGGTATTCAAGGTTTCCGAAAAAATTTGAGATATAAATGAATGAGTTGCTCTAGTATCAAATAAGATAAATGCGGATAGAGAGAAAACTTGAAGGGTACCTTCTACCACACCTCCTTCCTCTGTGGTTTCTTCATTATGCAGGGCTTGTAGTTTTCCTTGTTTCTTAGGCGCATTAGGGCGCCTTTCATTCTCTTTCAGTAGCGGGCACTCGGGGATGCGGTGCTCACGACTTCCACACCGCAGACATGCGCCGGCTTTCCTCCAGCACTCGTCAGCCGTGTGACCCAGCTTGTCGCAGTGTTTGCAGTTGTTTTTTGCTGGAGTGTATGGGACTATCACCTTGGGTTTCCTTTCTTGGCTAGGACCCTCTGTGAGGTTGAGGGGACGCTTCTTTCCATTGTTTGGCCTAGCAGATGATTGACCCGAGGTCAATTCCTTCTTCACGAACTTCCCTTTGATACGGTCGGTGAAGTCCGTAGCATCTTCCAGTAGCTGAGCTTTCTTCACCATCTCGGCATAGGTCTAGATGTCGAGAGGTGCTAGTTGGGTGATGTATTGTGGCTTAAGGCCATTGAAAAATGCTTAGCCTTCATTCTTTCAGTGTTCACCAGATGTGCAGCATAGCGTGCTAGTCTTGAGAACTGGGCTTCATACTCGACCACAGTCAGGCTCCTCTATTTAAGAGTAGTGAATTCCGCAGCCTTCCTTTCTTGGACACGCTCAGAGAAGTACTTGGTGTTAAATGCTTCCTTGAATTCGGTCCAGGTGAATTGACCGTTCTCCCTAGTAGCTTCCACTGACTCCCACTAAGCGCGGGTGTCCTTCTCCAGTTGGAAAGTAGCTAGTAGCAGCTTATCCCCCGTTGCACATTGCATAACATGGAAAATACTTTTTGTTTCCTTCAGCCAGTGCTCGGCTTCATCCGGATCCGTGGATCCACTGAACCTTGGCGAGTTTAGACTCCTGAAGTTACGATGCATCTCGCCTGCACCGCCATGGTTACCCCCGCCTTGGGTAGCTTGCATGATGGAACGAGTCAACTCTTGGATGGTTTGTTGCATGCCCCTCATTTGAGCACATTCAGCAGCCATCTCGATTGCTTAGTTCCTACAAAAATAGCTTACCGTTATGATATCGATGTGAGATTTAATTCTTGCGTGTGTGAGTTTATTTTAGCTAGTTACCCTTGGCTCTAACCACAGCTCACATATGTAGGATAATTGACTCTAGTCGAGGCAGGTTAACCTAGATCATCCTATACTTAAGAACAACCTAGGCTCTGATACCACAAAACTGTCACGCCCCGACGTGGAATATCGAAACGCGAGGCAGTTGCAAGTAAAGGTATAGAGCAAGTACTAGACATCAAACCATTGCACAATGAATAACACTAAAGCAAATCTTTCTCATTAATAACTTTCCAATGTCTAGTTACAACCACTAATATCAGAGCCAATCTATAGGGCCCAATTACATTGAAAATAAAGCAAAGACTAAACTTCAAACCTAACTACTACACTAAACATAGTAATAGGATGCTAGGGTACTCATGACATCACTCCAGGTCGTTCCCGTCCACTTGAGTGTATGGATCATCCTCGGTCTCACTTGAGAACACAACGACAAATAATGCAGGGTGAGCGACAACGCCCAGTAGGACTTAAATCTTAGGCTCAAGCAGGCTTTAAATAATTAATGCGTTAAAGGCAGAGTAACTAATGATAGAACGAGAGAGTCAAATAAAAGATAGCAGGATAGCATGTGAATGAAATAGCACAGGTTTCTAGATATAGCACAAACATCAATTATAGCACAAAATATCAAGATGGCCATAGCACAAATAGCACAAAATGTAGCAATAGCACAATAAGTATAGCATAGCACTTTGTTGTCAACAGACAACGAGAGAATATAGCACTTTTGATTGTCATTAGATTAATCTAGATAGTATGGCACTTGGATGTAATGCTGACATCCTGATCATTTAACTCCCATGGGAAAATGGCACTTTCGGGCGCTCTCCCCAGGACCAGATCGGGCCCCATTGCGCTGGCATTGGTTATATTGTTTATCTTTAGACAATCAGTCAATGGCCAATATAGAGTACCAAAAAATAGATGAGAGCATTAGATGAATAGACGAGATAGCAAAGTGAATGTAAGTGGATGAGCAAGTAGAGTATAGACGAGAGCTAGTGGACATTGCACGTAACACGTCGAGTAAACAGGAGATAGTAACGGTTGCACAACACGTGCACCTGGTGTTGGCAGTGTTGCCCAGTTGACGAGCCCATGGGGGGTGAATGGGTCTTTTAAAATTTATTTGATGTGTACCTGTACTTAAAATATTAACACAAGGACGATCTTTGATGAAGGTTAGTGAAAGTTAGATTAAACAGCAAACACACACAGGAAATCAATCACACAACACATGGAGTTTATCCTGGTTCAGACCTCCTATCCTTAGGAGTCCTACGTCCAGTCCCTGAGCAATAACTCAGGATTCCACTATTTAAGGTACAGTCCCCTTATGGACACTACAACACCCAGCTCAGCTGGTCTTCCTTCACACAAAGGGAACTACAACACCCTGGATCCCCACCAGGTCTTCCTTCACAACAGAAGGGAACACAACACCCTGGATCCCCACCAGGTCTTCCTTCACAACAGAAGGGAACTACAACACAAAAAGAATAAGTAGGAATTCAAGTCCCTAGATCAAGCTTTAACAAGCAATGATCTGAAGCAGAAATAGCCCTGACAGCAGGAGATCTACACAAAGGCTTCTCTCAGAACTACGCAGGCTCTCTCTTAAGATTTCTATTGCAAACACAGAGAGCTAAAGAGCTTGAGATAGATCAGGAATGAGATGCTTGACTCTTGGATTCACTCAGAAGATTTGAATTACTAGAACTTGCTTGAAGTGTTCGTTGGTTCTCTCTCCTATTTTCTTCTGGAGCTACTATCTTGTATTTATATCTCCAATTTGAAAAGTATTCATTGAAGTAACCGTTGTCTCTAGCTTTGGTAGACGTTAGACTGTTTGACACTTGGAAGCTTCTAGTCAACAGTCTTTTATCCATTTGCGCACGCAAAGAGATAGGATCTTCTGGAGTCTATATGGTCCAACGTTGTATGACAAAATATCTTTAGGACCCTGCATACATTAAATGCTAGAACAGTAGACAGCTAGACTATCTCTTGTTGTCAGAAAACATTGATGTGAATATTCACCAAAATAGTAATACCAAATAGCTTGTGCTAAAAGATGTTAACAGAGTATACACGATAATGAAAAGATATCATCTGCATGCATGCAGAGATACGTTCTGTCTTCATTAAATGCACAGCAGTGAGACAGATATGTGAAGACTTTGACTATTCAACACTTTCAGAAATAAGATAAATATCAAGTCGATATAAAACATAAAGTCGATGCCTATATGACTTATGAAATCGTTATGATCAAGTGTTTACTGAAGAAATCGTTATGAGCACTTAACAAGTCCTTATAGAAAGCAAATCGTTGTATTCATTAAAGGAATCGTTATGAATACTGAAGAAATCGTTATAGAAAACAAATCGTTGTATTCATTAAAGGAATCGTTATGAATACTGAAGAAATCGTTATAGAGAGCAAATCGTTACGAGCGCTAAAGAAATCATTGCGCGAAGCAAATCATTACAATGACTAAAGAAATCGTTGCGATAAGCAAATCGTTATGATGACTAAAGAAATCGTTGCGATGAGCAAATCGTTACGATGACTAAAGAAATCGTTGCGATGAGCAAATCGTTACGATGACTAAAGGAATCGTTGCGATGAGCAAATCGTTACGTTGACTAAAGGAATCGTTGTGATGAGCAAATCGTTACGATGACTAAAGGAATCGTTGCGATGAGCAAATCGTTACGATGACTAAAGGAATCGTTGTGATGAGCAAATCGTTACGATGACTAAAGAAATCGTTGCGATGAGCAAATCGTTACGATGACTAAAGAAATCCTTACGGGAACGATTTGATGGTAACCACATGATGTTTCAGTCTTATAAAGAAATCGTTATGATATCAAATCGTTATAGCTCTATTAAAATCGATATACATGAAGGAAATCGTTGTGACTTTCAACAGAAGTCGATGTGAACTTAGAGAAATATAATCTTGAAATAATTAATGCTTCAGAAAGATGATACTTACCAATATTGGCTTGGTTTGTCCTTGGTATATTTACTGTACTTAAGAGTTATGGAATATATGATAGAAATCTTTGATAGGGTTTTGTTAATCACCAATATAATTAAGTAGAATTACATGGGGACAGACTGATCATCAATCTCCCCCTTTTGGTGATGACAAAACTTATCAGTAGGCATTAATAAAAATCTGAATATTTACGAAATGTATTTCAGACATGCTAAGTATGTTTCTCCCCTTTTGTCATTAAGCAAAAAGATAAACTGAGACAAAGAAGAAGAGAAAAGATGGAAGGACACTCAACCAAATGTATTTGATTAGTTTTGAGGAGGTATAGGTAAATAATAAGCAGGAGACAAAAGGGAGGCAAAGCGCCTGATGACAGGGAATGTCTGGCGTTCCTGCTCTTCAAAAAAGGCTTGAAAGGCCCCAAACTCAATTTGATAGGAGGGTCCCATGGTGGGAGCCATCCTCTTGATATGAAGTTGCCTTTGGTCTGAAATGAAATCCCCATATTTAGCACTGCCGAGGGCTATCTTGTAGGATAAGAAAGACCCAAACTGGCAAACCGAAGAAAGGCATCAATCTTGAGAGGATAGACAATCTGAAGCGATCTAAGCTCTTTCTTTAAAGCAAAGAAAACCTTGTATCATTCGACCCAGGTCAAATAGGAATCCCGGATGAGGTGAAGAGAGTTGGCATCCAAAAATTCACCGGGAGACAGGCGAGGTTGATTTGAGCTGGCCTAAGAAGCATTAAGATCTTCTAGCTACTGAGCAGACAAGGGGTAGAGCTTCGTCCAGTCAGCAGGAGTCAGCCTGTCACATTCAGAGAGAATAGGGGCCAGGATATCGGCCTTGATATGCCCCTGAAGATATTCTTGAAGACAAATCTTGAAAAAGACAGATCACGGCCATCTTGCACAAATAACCGAGCCATGACCCTTGCAGCTCGCTCAAAAATAAGTGTCCCCACAGAGGAATCCATAATCAAGGCATGTAGAGGAGGAAGGAACACTATATCCAGAATGACTAAGGTAGCAAAATCAACCTTAAGGGAGTCAGAATGAGCTGTGCTTGAACAGAGAGCCCTGATGGCTTCACGGAACTGACCCAGCTAAGATTTAGGGAGGCGATTTACATAGCAGTAGTTACTGTGCATCTGATACTGCCTGATAAACTTGATCTCTTTCTGAATGAAGGGTCCAAATAGATTTTTGTGATGGATCTGGAACCATTCATAAAGAGGAAGAGGAGCTTCCCTAGGTGGATATCTGGCAGCTTGAACTCTACGAAATTGACTGTACAGGTCTCTATTGCTCCGAGCCCACTGCTCTTCAGGTTTGGCTTCAGTCATGGAGAAAATTTTTGACTGTTGAGCCTTAGAGAGATGGGTGTAAGGAAAGATGGTGGTAAGATGATCATAAAGATTTTGGAAGGGAAGGCCAAAAATGTGGGCAAAAACTACTTTTTGAAGGTATTCTTCATAGATAAGTTTATGCTTATTGGAGATAGAAAGGGAAAACCAAAGGGGAGGATAACAAGTGTCAGAGGAGACAGGATGGGTGGAAGTGAGTCTCCTCTTTTTAGAGATAGGACTAGAAGAGCCTGTCCTGTGAGTGTGGGTGCCAACAGCCAGGACTGAATGAAGTATAGCTACCTCAAATTCATCATTGATATCCTGGATTTCAACCTGAGTGAGTTGGGCACCCTCAGGAATAATGGTAATAAAGGAAGAAGGTGTAGGTGGATTGAAGATAGAGGCGGGGAGTAATGGTAGGGAGAGCAGAGGGTCCTGAGGAGGAAGGACCAGAAGAAGAAGAGGGCCCAGCAGAAGAGGATGCTGGAGGAATCTGAGGGGAAGATGGTGGAGAAGGAACAATAGAGGAAGAAACAGGAGATGAGCCAGATTGAGAAGGAAATGGTGTTGGTGAAGAGATAGGTCGGGGTTGAGGTTTCTTGAAGGTCTGCGGGGCAGGTGGAGCTGTAAAGGATGAAGGTGGTGATGGAGGAATAGGTGTTTGAGAAGAAGAGGGAGCCGGCAGCACAGGAGCCAAGACTTCTTCTTCAGCCAAATTCTACACATGTTCAGACTCCATTGACCCTGATGGTCCTGGCACACTGACCGCTGCTGCTGCTGCTGCTGGCCCTGATGGCCCTGGCACACTATCCTCTGTTGCTGCTGCTGCTGCTGCTGATGGCCTAGGAGAATTATCATCATTGATCTGAGCTACAGGAGGTGGAGGAGGAGGAGGAGCTTGAGCTCCAACCACCTGCAAAAACTCAGATAACATCACCTTATAGAGCTCAATTCCTTATTGAACCACTTCATGGCATTACTTATTTGAGAAATGTCATTTGACATTGATTCCTGGCGCATAATGACAGAACTCACAGCTGACTGCACTGAGGTCAAGACCTCACCTTGATCATCCAACCTCTTCAAGATAGGCTTCAAGTTCACCTTCTTTGGAATTTTCCTCTGCTTTTTTCTGAGCAAATTTCTTGCTTCTGCTTCTCCTATCCACTTGCTCCTCGACTCCTATAGGAACTTCATTATGCCCTTCATTTACAAAGCATCTTCTTATGTTCCCCTTGTGATGCTGCTTTCTTCTCAATATCTTGCTCCCCCTGAATAGGAGCCTCTTCCACAACCTTCCTTGCTCCCCCTGAATGGGAGCACTATCATTACAATCTTCAATGTGGCCAGATGCCACAATCTCTTCCACTGAACTTCCACCAGTTTCAGGAATTGGAATGAATGGAATCCAATACATCTCGAAGTATAGAAGCTACAACGAAGTGGGTAGAGGATCCTCTGTTGTAGATACAATGGGGACAATTACCTCAGGAGGAATGTCCTCAATCCTTCTATCAGATACTTCCACTGCTATCCTTGCTGGTGCTTCCGGAATCCTCTGCAATTTTGATTGAGCGCTACTACAAATGATCCTGCTACTTCTGCTGGCTCTGCTGCTTCTACCTCTTGCTGGACTTCTTGAACTTCCCCTATAATAGCCTCTCCCTCAGCCACAGAGGTCTTAGACCAAACTCCATTAACAACAGAAAATCCACTTTTCCTCAGGTTTCTGGACCTAATAGCTTGGCCCATCTTTTCAACTACTGCCCCAGACAAGTCAATACCAAAATGTTTAAAAACTTTGGTAAGCAGGTGAGCATAAGGCAGAGAAACATAAGCTTGCTCTTGGTGTCCCAATCTGACTATGAGCAACCTCATCCTTTCTATCATCACTTCAGCCATCAGCCATGTTAACCTCCTTGTTCTGAATGGCCCAGAACATTATGTCCGAATGTGCCTTGGTACAAGTTGAAAAAGTTGCACTTCTAGGAACTAGAATCTACAGACTATGAAATGTAAAAGACGATTGAAAGCATTCAGCTGATTGATATCTAATTTTCCATCTCTTAGTCTGAAACCAGGTCCTACAATACCAAGTCCCTTTGCTTGGGCGTCCATGGTGTGAACCCCACTGTGCCCAGAGGCACTTACTCCAATAGTAATTTCAACAATGGTCTATTCTATTTGGGTTCCCTTGACAGAGGATGTCAGGGACCCATCGGCCTCTGATTTCAAACACACATAAAAGGCCTTCACGAGGTCTGGATAGCTTACCTCTGAGAAGGTTGATATTCTCGTCCACTGCATCCTTCTCATAGCGACCACTACACTATGCATACCATTCTTCTCAAGATCCCCAACATCTACCGCCTTATTTCCACAAAGCTTGGTCTTCACGAAAGTGAACCTTTCCTGCTACTCGGCCGATAGAAACTCAGCGCTGTAACCACCCAAACTGCCGGAGACAAAGGACGATGCCCTGGACTATGGGTGAGGAAGATTTTCTAAAGGGTTGAGATGGAAAGAGGAGAGAAAGCCCTCAAGAAATTCTTCGCAGGAAGAAGAGAGAAGCTTCAAATTAGCAAGAAGTCGATGTCGGAGTCGCTAGGGCATCAGCTTAGGCAACCAGACGAAAGAGGGAAAAGTATAAGGTAGGAGATGAATCGTTTTCACATCGATTTTGGAGTTAAATAAAGACTTTATCGAAAACCGAAGCACCAAAAAGGTGGCAGAAAACGACAACCAAGTTTGACCAACTCAACAGACTTTAAAAAGAGAGCGGCCAGGAGAGATAATTTAACTTCCTTTTGCTTAAAGCCATTGGAGAGAAAGTTTACTTAAATTCTGAAAATTTATCTATCAGTTTTGAACATAAATCTTTTCACAAATTACACAGGCCCAATTCCCTTCTAAGAGATGTGAACCTCTCTTCGGGTAAGGCTTTTGTGAAGATATCTGCTAACTAACCATTTGTATCAATAAATGATATATCTAAATTACCATTAGCTACATGATCTCGAATGAAGTGATATCTAACCTCAATGTGCTTGGTCCTTGAATGTTGTACTAGATTTTTGGTGAGATTTATAGCACTTTTGTTGTCACATAATAGTGGGATTCTCTTGATATGAAGTCCATAGTCCTCAAGTTGTTGCTTGATCCACAGAAGTTGTGTACAGCAACTTCCAGCAGCAACATACTCATCTTCAGCAGTTGATAATGCCACTGAGTTTTGCTTCTTGGAAGACCATGATATCAGCATCCTGCAAGAAATTGACAACATCCACTGGTGCTTTTTCTGTCTACTTTGCATCCAGCATAGTCAGCATCAAATATCCCACTAAATTAATTTCACAACATTTCGGATACTAAAGGCCTAGATCATGAGTTTTAGATAAGTATCTAAAAATTCTTTTTACTGAGATTAGATGAGATTCTCTAGGATCTGCCTGATATCTAGCACACATACACACACTAAATAAAATATCAGGTCTACTAGCTGTTAGGTAAAGTAATGAGCCTATCATACCTCTGTAGATCTTTTGATCTACTTTCTTACCATCATTGTCACTGTCCATCCTTGTTGATGTACTCATAGGTGTTGACAGTGGCTTGGCATTGACGAATCCAAACTTCTTCAAAAGTTCTTTTGTGTACTTAGCTTGACAGATGTGAGTTCCTTCCTTTCCTTGTTTGATTTATAGTTCAAGGAAGTAGTTGAGTTCTCCCATCATGCTCATTTCAAATTCTCCCTGCATGAGCTTTTCAAAATACTTGCAAAGAGATGCATCAGTAGAACCAAAAATTATGTCATCTACATAAATTTGAACAAGTAAAACATTTGACCTTTGACTTTATAAAAAGGGTGCTATCTACTTGACCTCTATTGAAACCATGGTTTAAAAGGAAAGAACTGAGCCTTTCATACCAGCTCTAGGTGCTTGCTTTAAACCATACAATGCCTTATGAAGTTTGAAAACATGATTAGGAAATTCTATGTCATCAAACCCAGGAGGTTGTTCTACATAGACTTCTTCCTTAATAAAACCATTTAAGAATGCAGACTTGACATCCATTTGAAATAGTTTTAAATCTAATGCTGATGCATATGCAAGTAATATTCTAATAGCCTCAAGTCTAGCTACAGGTGCATAAGTTTCATCGAAATCTATGCCTTCCTCTTGGGAATAGCCTTGAGCTACCAATCTGGCTTTGTTTCTTAAGATCACACCAGTCTCATCCAGTTTGTTTCTGAACACCCACTTGGTGCCAATAACCGGATGGTCTGATGGTCTGGGAACAAGTGACCATACTTGGTTTCTCTTGAATTGATTAAGTTCATCTTGCATGGCCATAATCCAAGATTCATCAGTAAGAGCTTCATTGACTGTCTTAGGCTCTATTTGAGACACAAATGCTAAGTAATCACACGGTATTACATTACCTCTTGTTCTTACCCCTACAGATGGATCACCAATAATGTTCTCAGGTGGGTGATCTTTCTTGTATCTCCACTCCTTTGGAAGATTTTCATGTGCAATATCTTGTTGTTGCAAGTCTTCCAGAGGTGGATCATCCTAGCCTAGCTACAGGAGCAAAGGATTCTTCGAAATCAACACCAAATTCCTGATTATATCCCTTTGCAACCAGTCTAGCCTTATTTCTCACCACTTTTCCCTCTTCATTTAATTTATTCCTAAAGACCTACCTTGTCCCTATGACAGAAATTTAGGGGTTCTAGGAACTAGACTCCAGACATTATTTCTTTGAAATTGCCCAAGCTCCTCATGCATAGCATCAATCCATGAGTTTTCCTTTAAAGATTCTTCAACATTTTTATGTTCCATGTGAGATACAAAAGCTAAATGATCATGTTCAACTATTTCCCTGACTTGAGACCTAGTTTGAACTTTTTCATTTACATCTCCTATTATGTTCTCAAGTGGATGATCTTTAGAGCACCTGACATTTGTGACTGTTGAAGGTCCTGGTTGATCTTGCATTTGAGGAGGTTGTTCTGGAGGAGGTGTGCTTGAGGAGTTTCAGCTTGAGGCTCCTCTTGTTGTGGATCTTCATCAGGTTCATCATTTTGAATTCTAAACAAAGTTGTATCATCCTCATCATCGTACCTGCGAAGATGTTCACTGTTAGTATTGGAGACACTTTTTGTGTTTGCTTTTGTTTTTATTTGAAGTTCCCCAAGTGTTGCTCCTTCAACTTCATGTTCAAACTTGTAAGCATTCGAAATGTTAGGCTTTGATTGAGATTCATCAAAACAACGTGTGGAGTTTCTTCCACCGTTCTAGATTTAAGATTAAATACCCTGTAAGCTCTAGAGTGTTCTGAATATCTAAGAAGAATACCTTGATCACTTTTGGCCTCAAATTTGTCTAGATCAGCTTTATCATTATTATGAATGAAAACTTTTGAGCCAAAAACTCTGAAATACCCAATACTGGGTTTCTTACCTTTCAGAAGTTCGTAGGGAGTTTTCTTTATGACAGGTCTTATCATGGCTCTATTGAGTATGTAGCATGAAGTGTTCACTGCTTCTGCCCAAAACGTCCTGGCAAGTTCACTTTCAACCAAAAGAGTGCGAGCCATTTCCACCAGAGTTCTGTTCTTTCTCTCCACTACTCCATTTTGTTCAGGAGTCCTTGGAGAGGAGAACAAATGTTCTATCCCATAGTGTCTGCAGAAATCAAAAAAGAGTTGTTATCAAATTCTCCCCCGTGATCAGTGCGGATTGAGCATATTTGTGAACATTTCCATGCTCAATTTTTATTGAAGAATTCCTCAAATAGTCTCATTGCTTCCTTTTTGTGTGCGAGGAACTTTACCCATGTGAACCTAGAGAAGTCGTCTACAATGACAAAACCAAAGCGTTTGCCATTGAGACTTAGTGTTCTAGTAGGTCCAAACAAGTCCATGTGCAGAAGTTCATAGGGTTTAGAAGTGCTTACCGGTGCTTTTGATTTGAAGGATTTCCTTGTCTGTTTTCCCTGTGCACATGCATCATAGAAGCTTTCATTTTTATTAAAGGAAATATCAGGGAGTCCACTTACCAACTTCAGCTTCATGATCTTGTGCAGGACATTGTAGCTTGCATGGCCAAGCCTACGATGCCACAGTGTGAGCTCATCCTGTTTATTTGCCACAAAACACAAGTCTTCATTTTATGGATCGTCTAAATCAACCATGTAGTTGTTCACCCTCTTTCCAGAGAATTTCAGACTTCCTATATCCTTATCAATAATTTGACATGTGCTTGATTCAAAGATAACTTGGTGACAATTATCACACAATTGACTTATGCTAAGCAAATTGTGATGAAGGCCATCCACCAGTAGTACATTGTCAATTGAGTTGGAGACATACTTACCGACCTTACCTGAGCCGATGATCTGGCCTTTGTTGTTACCTCCAAAAATGACTTGACCTCTGTCTTTTTCCACCAACAAACAGAATTTTTCTTTATCGCCTGTCATATGCCTCGAGCAGCCACTATCCAAGTACCATTTGTTTTGATTTTGGGCTGCTAGGCATTCCTGCATATGTGGATCAGACAAGAGGTTTTGGTACCCAAATTACTTTGGATCCCACTGTATCATTCATGCCAAACAGTAAATGCTTCGTAATCCAAATTTGTTTGATTTTCAGTTTATTTAGACTGTTCCAGCATTATTTTTCATTATGCCCGACCTTTTTACAGAAATTGCATGATGAAGTTTTTCTCCAACAATGGGCTTTTTGTTTTGAGGAACATGCATGAGCATTTTGCCTTTTTGTTGCCTGGTCAGCTCTCCTTTGGAAGCTGGTTTCTGGTCCTGTCGACAACCCTCTTTGGGGCTGTTGACATGTTTTGCAGTTTTGTTAGCAACAGATTTGGTTTTCTTGGGTTCCAGTTTCTTGCCTTTGGCTTGACTTTTTGTTTTCATTGATGAGATTTGTTTGCTTGTGCTTGGGTTGGAATCAACAAAAGATGTCAACAGATTTTTACCAATTACTTTTGGTTTAACAGGTTGATATCCAATCCCATGTTTTGCCACAAACACATTAGATCCCAAGATTGCATCAAGATTCTGTTTACCCTTGACAAACCTAGTTAGATCTTCAGATTTTCCCTTAAGTTGCTCTTCAGCCTTTTTCAACTTTTCTTTAACTTCAGCAAGTTCATCTTGAAGAGTTTTAAGGGAATTGCTTAGATCAACTTTTTCTTTTTGAGCTTCATGCAATTTCAGTTTCATGCCATCCATTTCCTCACTATGTGCTTGTTCATCAGCTTTCATCATTTCAATCTCTTCATTCAAGGATGCAATTTGTTCATTATGGTTGATGTCATGAACAAAGGAGTTGATTTTCTTTTTCAGTGCTTTATTTTCAGACTTAAACTCACAAAATTTTTCGAATAAAATAGTATAAGCTTCTTCCCATTCATCAACAGAATAAGTTTCAAAGGAAGAATTTACCTCATTGGTGTCGTCGCTTCTTGCCATTAGACACTGAACTTCATCATCTCCAGAGGTAGCTTGACTGTTCTCATCTTCATCTTCATCACTCCAAGTTGCCAACATTGCCTTGGCTTTCTTGAAGGTGAATTTCTCCTTTTTCAGTTTCTTCTTGAGCTCGGGGCACTCTCCTCTCATGTGCCCTTGCTTCTTGCACTCATAGCACACAATTTCAGATTTCTTGTTAGTCTCAAATTTATTAGCAAAGTCTTTCTTTTGGAAAGGTTTAGAGTTACCTGACCCTCTCCTTTTGAATTTCAGGAACTTTTTGAATCGTCTAGTGAGCATGGCCATTTCATCATCCTCACTCTCACTAGATGATTCAAACTCCTCACTTTCCTGAGGTGCATCCTTTTGGAACCTGAAGAACTTTTCTTGGAAGCCTTTAAAGCAATTAACTTTCTAGGATTTTCTTCAGTTTCCTTTCTTTTCACATTTATTTTGTAAGTCATTAGAGAGCCAATCAGTTCATCCAATTTCATTTTTAGAGATCTTTAGAATCCTCAATGACAGTGGCTTTGGTGTTCCATGAGGATGGAAGAGACCGAAGTATCTTCCTCACCAAATCACTCTCTGAGTATTCCTTCTTTAGACCTTTCAGACCATTTATAATCAGCATGAATCTTGCAAACATGTCGAAGATAGTTTCATCGTTGTTCATTTTAAACATTTCATATTCAGAAACTAACATGCTTGCTTTGGATTCCCTTACCTCGGACGTACCTTCGTAGATCAATTCAAGTTTGTCCCACATCTCTTTTGCTGAGGTGCACGTGGAGACTCTTGAATATTCCTTTGGGTGGACCGCGCACTGCATCATGTTGAGGGCGCTCCATTGAGTGTCCCTTTGCAATCTGGTCCTTTGTCCAGGTATCTTCGTCCACAGGAAGGGTGTATGGTCCTTTGCTGACGATCTTCCAAAGCTCGAAGTTTTGTGCTCTTAGGAATACCTGCATACGGTTTTCCAATATGAGTAGTCAGTGCCATCAAGAAGGGTGGCCTGGTCACTGAGTGTCCCTCGGCCATGTACCCCTTGTTAGATTCCATGAGATCAAAGTTCTCCTGATCGTAAGATCAAACAAGTATAACAGTAAATCGAGAAACCTTGCTCTGATACCAATTGAAAGGTTGCGGAATTCCCTATATGGTAATCTAGAAGGGGGTTGAATAGATTACTGTCAATTAAAAGTTCTTATCACCTTCTTTTCTGAAGACACAGACTGTGAAAATTGTAACAGAGTTTAAACTAAACTTTGATGTGTGTAACTTGACAATGGATAGAGAAACCATCTATCAACGTGTGTAGAGACACCGTGCCTACCAAACATCTAACGTAGAAACGTTCAAACCATAAGACACAGAGTTTTACGTGGTTCGGAGTACACAACTTGTGTATCCTACGTCCACGGTCCCACACACACGCAGAAAAGACTGCTTATGAGCTAGTTCAACGACTACAACTCACACACACAAGTTGTCTGATGTGAAGCCACGATCAAACAACACAAACCACGTGAATCAAGCACAAGGACTGCTTGAGACACAACCACACACACACGGATATGTAAAAACCAAAACAGGGAAGAGTTCTGAGTTGAAACACAAATCCTGATTAAGAACTCTTCTGATGAACGTCTGGATGGACTTCAAGCTTCGTCTTGAGGGACACAACTTGATGGAGAGGCTTGAATCCACGACGATCAGACTTCAGTACTGTTGAATCAACAGTTGGTTCAATATCTGAACAGCAGGGTGAAGCAGAGCAGCAGCAGCACCTCTTGTTCTTGGACTTTCTCTAGGGTTTTTGGTGGTGGCTATTTCTGTACGAGATTACCTTCAAAAGATAGCTTATATAGTGGTGTCCACATATAGAGAGACGTGGTAGTTGGAACCACCATGTTTGGCAACTTAAAAACTTTCCGAATCTGAAGGTTTTCTTTGTCTGTCGACAGCACTGGGTGCTCCTGTCGACAGGTGTTGACAGGCAGAGGACTGGGAGCTCGGGAGACAGTTTCCTATCAAAGGCTGTCGACAGGCGACACTGGTATTGTCGACAGGCACTCCTGTCCTGAGGTATGGCTTTCTGGCCTGTATGCATCTGTCGACAGGGGCCTTTCTGGCTGTCGACAGGTACCTATTTTTCTTGCTTTTCTTGATCTTTTGAACCTTGTTTTGATACATGTCTTGCATAGTATCTCACCTACATAAAAGAACTTAGTTAGGGAGATATAATGATATATAAATGATCAATTAAACATGTTTGTTTCATTTACATTCCAAGAGTCATTATCATCAAGTTTCATTACTTAACACTCACCAAATTTGTCCATGAAATGTTCATGCTCATCATCAAAAATAAAGATGTGATTTGTTGGCTTAGCATTCTCATTAAGCATTCAACATATAAGAATTCAACATTCCCCCCTTTTTGTTGATGACAAAATTTTCAATTTGAGCCATAATCTTTCAACAATTTTGAATTCATTTGTCAACTGATTTCTCCATGTATTGCTCAATTGATTTCTCCCCCTTTTGACAACATCCAAAAAAGGCATTCCATTGCATAAATCAGTGTAACAGGAAGAGAAATTGTGCTTTCATTAAAGAGTAGGCATTACACAATAGCACAGTGGACAAGATGACAAAATGCAAATCAAGTAAACAACATGACTCTGAAAGCAAAAGACAACAGCAAGACATGGACTAAAGACATCTAAGACACCTAGACCCTCTAAGCATCATCAGGACCAGGTGGGGCAGGGGCCTGACGATCCTCTTGAACATGGGAGGAGAGCCTAGTAATCCTGAGCTGGATCTGGACTTGAGAGTCAGCCAGTGCTTCAATATTAGTGTCTACTGTGTCCAGTAGGTCATTCAAATTAGCAAAGCCGGTAGACATCTGAACTTGTAACTGAGCTATGAGATCTCTGATAGAAGGCTCAGTAGTGGTGTCACCAGTAGCAATGCTATCACCATCTCTGGGAGCATCTACAGGCTCAGATTGGGAGTTTTCTGCTTCATCTTCAGCTTCAGCTTCATTGGCAGCTTCTTCATCTTCTACATCTTCATCATCACCCTCAGCTGTAGCTTGTCCCTTACCCTTGAGGTCACGGGTCACAATGCCATCTACCATTTTGTAGCCCATCCGCTGTGCAGCAGTGAGATCATAGGAGCTACGAGACTTGAGGACAGTCATCTCTTCTTTTTGAATAGGAATATCAAGGAACAAGAAGAGGGAGGTGAGCTGACATGCGTAAGGCATGGACCTCTTGGAGCTACGAAGGCAACTGCCGAGTATGGAGACCATGAGTAGTGGTAGATTGATGGGTTCAAGGTTCAAGAATTTATGAAAAAGGGACTTGTGAACGGAAGTCACAAGTTCGCGACTACCATCCTTCGGAACAATAATGGTTGTGAAGATGTGGTGGATGAGACGATGAAGTGGTGGGAAAGAGTTAGCATTCAGTTGCTTACTAACCGTAGGGTCGTAAGACTGCAAGGTTATGAGGGTATGGTACTCTTCTGGGGTGGGATGATGTGGAATATCGGAACGCGAGACAGTTGCAAGTAAACGGGTACAAAGCAGGTACTAGACATCAAACCATTTCACAATGAATATACTAAAGAATCTTCTCATTAATAATTTCCAATGTCTAGTTACAACCACTAATATCAGAGCCAATCTATAGGGCCCAATTACATTGAAATAAAAATAAAAGACTAAACTAACACTCTAATATAATACTAAGACACTAGGGTACTCATAACATCACTCTTGGTCGTTCCCGTCCTCTTGAGTGTATGGTTCATCCTCGGTCTCACCTGAGAACACAACGACAAATAACGCAGGGTGAGCGATAACGCCCAGTAGGACTTAAATCTCAATAGTCAAGTAGGCTTTAAATAATTAATGCATTAAAGGCAAGTAACTAATGATAGAGCGAGAGAGTCAAGTACAAGATAGCAGGATAGCACGTGAACGAAATAGCACAACTTTCCAAATATAGCACAAGTGTCGAGTATAGCTCAAAATAGCAAGATGGCCATAGCACAAATAGCACAGAGTATAGTAATAGCACAACGAGTATAGCATAGCACTTTGTTGTCAATGGACAACGAGAGAATATAGCACTTTTGATTGTCATTTAGATAGTCGAGATAGATAGCACTCGAGTGTAATGCGAAACACTCTGATCATTTAACTCCCATGGGCACTAGCACTTTCGGGTGCACATCCCAGGACCAAATCAGGCCCTTTATATTGCCAGGCATTGGTTATATTGTTTATCTTTAGACAATCAGTCATTGGCCAATAGAGAGTACCAAGCAATAGATGAGAGCACTAGATGAATAGACGAGAGAGTAGAGTGAACGTGAATAGATGAGCGAGTAGAGTATAGATGAGAACTAGTGGTCAATTGCACATGAAACGTCGAGTAACAAGCGATAGTAACAGTCGCACAATACAAGCGTTTGGTGTTGGCAGTCTGGTGGAATACACAACCCTTTCGCTGGCCTTGTTATGCACAGGTCCAGAGGTCCGGCGTGATTAAAGATAAGATCGAACTTCTAATAGCCGTTTGGATCATGTTGATCCCTAAAGGGTATCATAGGTGTTAGGGTACAACCAGCTCGTCGACCATGTGGGAATCCATGGACAGATGAGACTTACGGAGGCCTTGAACAAGGATTCACTAGTCCAGCAGAAGGAGTATCCGACGGAGAGTTCGTCCAAGTCAAGAGAGAGTGTGTATATGGAAACAAGTGTCCGACGTTCTAGAGGAATTCTAGAACAGTGGAGCGTCGATAATGGTATTTCCAAAACATCGCGAGAAAACGTAGACAAGTCTATTTAAAATATGGCAATTTAATTACATAAATTACCAGATACATTATGAAATATTTTCATGCCAAATTAAGATATTGGATGGTTCAAGTGTGTGCATGTGTCATGAAATTGTAGATAGAAAAAGATCATGTGCATGTATTTTAATCACACATAAATGTTTAATTTATAACAAGTGTATTTTCTGTGTGTATGACTGTTAACCAAGAGTACAAGCACTGTAGAGAGTCAGAGCATCGAAAATTAGGGGGTTTCATGCAAAAACCCAGATCGCGACGCACCCCAATAAGGGTCGCGACGGGGTCAACTGAGAATGCGACATGGCCTTGTACAAATCGTGACGGCCTTGTTAGTTCGGGCAGGCAGATCGCGATGGGGTTGCTTGAGGGTTGCAACTGGCTTGTCAGATCGGGCATGCAAATCGTGACAGGGTACCCTGTCGCGATCAGATCGCGACTGGAGATGTTGTCGCGACGGCCCTGAGAATGCGGCCTATCAGGCCGTCGCGTTCTCAAGTCCTGCGCCTGAGTCCGACAGGGAAGTACAGAGCCTCGGATTGCGGGCCAACTTCCAATCTTTTGACACAGGTCGTTCATAAATCATAACAATTGTACAGTCGATGAAAAGTCATGAACAAATTTTAAACGACTCTATACATGCAAGGGTACTTCCAGTAATAGGAATTTGAAAACAACATGGAACAGTACACAGTTAGGGTAAAATAATTAATTCACGATGTAGGGTGGATCAAAATTAGGGCTTTTAGGGACAAAAGATGTCTAACATGCATCAGTTCCTTCAGTAAAAATCTCGTGGCATGGGGTTGAGTATACAAGGAGAACAAGATTTAAGATGAAGGGTCGGGTTCATGCTAGTTGCAGAACATGAAAATTCAAGAAGAAATTATGGGCTCGATGGAAAAATATGAGATCAGATGGCTTTTGATCCTGATGATTGGATCAACCTACAAATGAAGTTTTATGATTTGAGCTTGTGAGAATGTCTACCTTTGATCGCTTTCCTCTTCTAGGGCTAGAACTTGAAGAATGGGGTTGAGAGCTTTGAGAAGTTCTTCTCCCCACGAATTCTCCTCTTCCTTGGCCTCTCCTTCTGGTCTAGAAACCCTTGGCAATGAGCTAGGGCCGGCCATGGAGCTTTAAGAGAGTATTTATGTCTCTTCCCTTTCTATTTCCTAATAGGACTCTAACTCCTATTTAATTCTAAGATTTCCTATTTCTCTCCTCTTTTTAAGCATGCCAACTCCAATTTGAGTTAGGTTGGGACCCAAATTCGTGGCCAACCTACTAGGGTAGGTTTAGGAATCCAAATCCAACCCAAACTTCTTATTTAATGCATTAAATACCGCTTTTCTATTTAAGTAATAATTAAGTTATGAATTTAGGGTATTTTTCTATTAATCCCCTTTTAAAAATCCTTATTTTGGCCCACCAATTTCTAATGGGTCCATTTAACAAAGCCTATTACTTCTTTTTATTTAATGGGTTTTATTTAATTCTCTTTTATTTAATTTTCTAATTTCTTTTATTTTTATTATTATTAAATTTTTATCTTTTGAAAAATCCAGGTTGCTACATCCTCCCCCTCTTAAAAAGAATTTGGTCCCCAAATTCATATGATCATCCAGGAGAGAATGTCTTACCGAAAAGATTGGGGTAGTTCCGTCTGATGGTTCCTTCCGGTTCCTATGTGGCTTCTTCCACTCCGCGATTATTCCATAAGACTTTAACCACGTGAATGGGACGGTTCTTGAGCTGTTGTACCTTCCGTTCTACTATCTTGACTAGCTTCTCTTCGTACGTCACATCCTTGTTCAACACCAGCTTGTCGTGGAGAACGATGTGTGTAGGATCATACACATATTTCTTGAGCATGGAGACATGGAACACATTGTGTACACATGCCAAATCCGGTGGCAACGCCAGTCGGTACGCAACCTCACCAACCCTTTCGAGTACTTCAAAAGGACCGATGAATCTGGGACTGAGCTTTCCTTTCACACCAAATCTTTGGATGCCATGAGTAGGTGAAACCTTTAAGAATACATGATCACCAACTTGAAATTCTAAGTCTCGCCTTCTTTTGATGGCATAGCTCTTTTGTCTAGACTGAGCAGTCTTAAGCCGGTCTCTAATCACCTGAATGTCCTTTGTTGTTCGTTGTACCATATCCGGGCCTAGCCATTGCTGTTCTCCCACCTCATTCCAGCATGCAGGAGATCTACAATTTCTTCCGTAGAGTGCTTCGAACGGCGCAATCTTAATACTCGCCTAGTAACTGTTGTTATAGGCGAACTTAATAAGGGATAGGTGCTTGTTCCAATATCCTTGGAAGTCTATTGTGCAAGCTCTTAACATGTCTTCCACTATTTGGTTGGTTCTTTCAGTTTGCCCATCTGTTTATGGGTGGAATGCAGTACTAAAGTTGAGTTTAGTACCCAGTGCACCTTGCAGTTTTTCCAAAAATGAGATGTGAATCTTGGATCTCGATCCGAGACTATGGATGATGGAACTCCATGTAGTCTTACAATCTCTTTGACATATAAGGCAGCTAGTACTTCTACCGACCACTTACTCTTTATGGCTAGAAAGTGGGCAGATTTGGTTAGTCGATCAACAATGACCAATATGGCGTCGAGTCCCCCACGAGTCTTGGGTAAACCCATGATGAAGTCCATACCGATGGTTTCCCATTTCCATTCTGGAATATCTAGCGATCTGAGTACACCATCAGGGCGCAGGTGTTCCGCTTTTACTTGTTGACAAGTAAGGCAGTGAGCAGCATGCTCGGCTACCTCTCTCTTCATGTTCGGCCACCAAAACGTTTCTTTTCATGTCCTGATACATTTTGGTATCTCCAGGGTGGATAGTATACTTTGTCTTGTGAGCTTCATCCATTAGCTCCCTCTTCAATTCTTCATTGTCGGGAATGCATGTTCTCCCTTGAAAGACAAGCCTTCCATCTTCGGTCATTGCAAAGTCCGGTCTTTCGGCTAAAGTTTCCTTGACTCGAACCAAGAATGGATCGCTATCTTGTTGAGCTTTGATCTCTTTCATAAAGTCGGATTGAATCTTGACATTGGCAACCAAGACTCGATCATCCCTATGTTCAATATTTAGGTCTAACCTTGTGAATTGTTCTAGTAGTTGCATCTCGCCAAGGACTAGACTTGAAACAGATGCCATCGGCTTTCTACTAAGAGCATCAGCCACGGCGTTACCCTTGCCTGGATGGTATTGGATGTTGAAGTCAAAATCTTTTAGGTATTCTAGCCATCTTCTCTGTGTCATGCTGAGTTCCTTCTGGGACAATAAGTACTTCAGGCTTTTATGGTCTGAGTAGATAGTGAACTTTTCACCATACAAGTAATGTCTCCAGATCTTCAAGGCGAAGACCACAGCAGCCAACTCAAGATCATTCACGGGCTAGTTGACTTCATGAGTCTTCAGTTGTCAAGAAGAGTAGGCGATGACTTTCTCCTTTTGCATCAATACACACCCTAGCCCAATTCCCGAGGCATCGGTATAGACAGAGAAACCTTCTCCCTCTACTGGCAGAGCGAGAACAGGTGCAGAGGTAAGGCAATCTTTAAGAGTTTGGAAACTTTTCTCACACTCTTTACTCCAGGAGTATGGACTCTCCTTTCGTGTCAGTCGTGTGATAGGAACGGCAATCTTGGAGAAGTCCTTGATGAATCGCATGCAGTAGCCAGCCAGTCCTAGGAAGCTTCTGATTTCGGTGACGTTGGTTGGTCTCTCCCAATTGAGTACAGCTTCGACTTTGGAGGGATCAACAGAGATGCCATCCTTTGAGATGACATGGCCCAAGAAGGACACTTCTTCGAGCCAGAATTCACACTTACTAAGCTTTACGTACAGTTTGTTGTCTCGCAAGACTTGCAATGCAATCTTCAGGTGTTCTTCGTGCTCTTCCTTGGTCTTGGAGTATATGAGGATATCGTCGATGAAGATGACCACAAACTTGTCAAGGTATGGCCAGTATATGCTATTCATGAGTTGCATAAAGGCTGCAGGAGCATTGGTTAGACCAAAAGACATAACGACGAATTCATAATGTCCATACCTGCTCCTCAAAGTTGTTTTCATCCTTGATCCTCATTTGGTGATAGCCAGATCGAAGATCGATCTTGGAGAAATATTGAGCTCCAGATATTTGGTCGAATAGTTCATCGACCCTGGGCAATGGGTATTTGTTCTTGATGGTGAGTTGATTGAGTTGACGATAGTCGATGCACAGCCTCATCAATCCATCTTTCTTCTTAACGAATAGCATCGGTGCTCCCCATGGGGAGGTACTTGGTCTGATGAACCCCTTTTCTAGTAGCTCCATCAGTTGTGCCTTCAATTCTTTGAGCTCGGCCAGTGACATCCGGTACGGTTGACGCGATACCAGGGCAGCTCTAAGGATCAACTCTATGGCGAAGTTGACATCACGTTCCAGGGGAATCCCTGGCAGATCTTCAGGAAACACATCGGGGTAATCCTGAACTATGTGGATGTCTTCTATCGTAGAACCCTTCTTTTCAACAACTACGGCTGCTAGGAAAGCAATGCAACCTTTCCTTATCATATTGTGGGCTTTTATGGTAGAGACTAGAGACATCTGTCTCTTATGTCTAATCCTAGATAATGCCAATTTAGAAAAGTCACTAAAGGTAACCTTCCCTTTCTTACAATCGACACTTTCCCCATAAGTGGACAACTAGTCGGCTCCCAAAATTACATCATAGCCTTCCATGGTCATACACACCAGGCCGGCTTTTAGGTTATGGTCTCCGATCATTACATCGGCAGATGGAAAGTATTTGTTCAATTTCTCCTTTTCTCCTAGTGGCGTTGTGACAGAGAACTCACAACCCATGGATATAGGTTTTGCAGTCAGGGTATTAGCAAAGTGTTGAGATATAAATGAATGAGTTGCTCCAATATCAAATAAAACAAATGCTGATAAGGAGAAAACTTGTAGAGTACCTTCTACCACGCCACCTTCCTCCGTGGGCTCTTCATTGTGCAGGGCTTGCAGTCGGCCCTGTTTCTTAGGCGCATTAGGGCGCCTTTCATTCTCTTTCAGTAGCGGGCACTCGGGGATGCGGTGCTTGCGACTTCCACAGCGCAGACATGCGCCAACTTTCCTCCAGCATTCATCAGCGGTGTGACTTGGCTTGTCACAGTACTTGTAGTTGCTTTTTGCTAGAGTGTTGGGGACAATAGCTTTAGGTTACCTTTCTTGGCTGGGTCCCTCCGTGATGTTGAAGGGACGCTTCTTGCCATTGTTTGGCTTAGCAGATTGATTGACCTGAGGTCATTTCCTTCTTCACGAACTTCCCTTTGATACGGTCGGTGAAGTCCGTAGCATCTTCCAGCAGCTGAGCTTTCTTTACCATCTCGGCGTAAGTCTGGATGTCGAGAGGTGCCAGTTGGGTAATGTATTGTGGCTTAAGGCCATTGAGAAAGCGCTTAGCCTTCATTCTTTCAGTATTCACCAGGTGTGCAGCATAGCATGCCAGTCTTGAAAACTGGGCTTTATATTCGGCCACAGTCAAACTCCGTTGTTTAAGAGCTGCGAATTCCACATCCTTCCTTTCTTGGACACGCTCGGAGAAGTACTTGGAGTTGAAAGCTTCCTTGAATTCGTTCCAGGTGAATTGACCATTATCTCGGTCACTTCCACTGACTCCCACCAAGCACGGGCGTCCTTCTCCAGTTGGAATGTTGCCTGTAACAGCTTATCCCCCGCCGCACATTGCATAACACGGAAGATTCCTTCCGTTTCCTTCAGTCAGTGTTTGACTTCATCCGGATCTGTGGATCCACTGAACCTAGGTGGGTTTAGAGTCCTGAAGTTACAATGGAGGTCGCCTACACCGCCACGATTACCACCTCCTTGGGTAGCTTGCATAATCACGCGAGTAAGTTCTTGGATGGTCTGTTGCATGCCCCTCATTTGAGCGCGTTCAGCAGTCATCTTGATTGCTTAGTTCTTACAAAAATAATACTTATTGTCAGGATATTGATGTGAAATTTAATTCGTGCGTGTGTGAGTTCATTTTAGCTAGTTACCCATGGCTCTAACCACAACTCACATAGGTAGGATAATTGACTCTAGTCGAGGCTTGTCAACCTAGATCATCCTATACTTAAGAATAACATAGGCTCTGATACCACAAAACTGTCACACCCCGATGTGGAATATCGGAACGTGAGGCAGTTGCAAGTAAACGGTATAGAGCAGGTACTAGATATCAAACCATTGCACAATGAATAATACTAAAGAAAATTCTTCTCATTAATAATTTCCAATGTCTAGTTACAACCACTAATATCAGAGCCAATCTATAGGGCCCAATTACATTGAAATAAAAATAAAAGACTAAACTAACACTCTAATATAATACTAAGACACTAGAGTACTCATAACATCACTCCTGGTCGTTCCCATTCTCTTGAGTGTATTGTTCATCCTCGGTCTCACCTGAGAACACAACGACAAATAACGCAGGGTGAGCGATAACGCCCAGTAGGACTTAAATCTCAATAGTCAAGCATGTTTTAAATAATTAATGCATTAAAGGCAAAGTAACTAATGATAGAGCGAAAGAGTCAAGTACAAGATAGCAGGATAGCACATGAACGAAATGGCACAACTTTCCAAATATAGCACAAGTGTCGAGTATAGCTCAAAATAGCAGGATGGCCATAGCACAAATAGTACAGAGTATAGTAATAGCACACGAGTATAGCATAGCACTTTGTTGTCAATGGACAACGAGAGGATATAGCACTTTTGATTGTCATTTAGATAGTCGAGATAGATAGCACTCGAGTGTAATGCCAAACACTCTGATCATTTAACTCCCATGGGCACTAGCACTTTCGGGCGCACATCCTAGGACCAGATTGGGCCCTTTATATATTGCCAGGCATTGGTTATATTGTTTATCTTTAGACAATCAGTCAATGGCCAATAGAGAGTACCAAGAAATAGATGAGAGCACTAGATGAATAGACGAGACAGTAGAGTGAACGTGAATAGACGAGTGAGTAGAGTATAGATGAGAACTAGTGGTCAATTACACATGAAACGTCGAGTAACGAGCGATAGTAACAGTTGCACAACATAAGCATTTGGTGTTGGCAGTCTGGTGGAATACACAACCCTTCCACTGGCCTTGTTATGCACAGGTCCAGAGGTCCGGCGTGATTAAAGATAAGAGCGAACTTCTAATAGTCATTTGGATCATGTTGATCCCTAAAGGGTATCATAGGTGTTAGGGTACAACCAGCTCGTCGACCATGTGGGAGTCCATGGACAAAGGAGACTTACAGAGGCCTTGAACAAGGATTCACTAGTCCGGCAGAAGGAGTATCCGACGGAGAGTTCGTCCAAGTCAAGAGAGAGTGTGTATATGGAAACAAGTGCCCGACGTTCTAGAGGAATTCTAGAACAGTGGAGCATTGATAACGGTATTCCCAAAACATCGCGAGAAAATGTAGACAAGTCTATTTAAAATATGGCAATTAATTACATAAATTACTAGATACATTATGAATATTTTCATGCCAAATTAAGCCATATTGGATGGTTCAAGTGTGTGCACGTGTCATGAAATTGTAGATAGAAAAGATCATGTGCATGTATTTTAATCACACATAAATGTTTAATTTATACAAGTGTATTTTCTGTGTGTATGACTGTTAACCAAGAGTACAAGCACTGTAGAGAGTCAGAGCATTGAAAATTAGGGGTTTTCATGCAAAAACCCAGATCGCGACGCACCCCAGTAAGGGTCGCGATGGGGTCAACTGAGAATGCGACATGGCCTTGTACAGATCGTGACGGCCTTGTCAGTTCGGGCAGGTAGATCGCGACGGGGTCGCTTGAGGGTCGCGACGGGCTCGTCAGATCGGGCAGGCAGATCATGACAGGGTACCCTGTCGCGATCAGATCGTGACGGGAGATGCTGTCGCGACGGCCCTGAGAACGCGGCCTATCGGGCCGTCACGTTCTCAGGTCCTGCACCTAAGTCCGACAGGGAAAGTGCAGAGCCTCGGATTGCAGGCCAACTTCCAATCTTTTGAAACAGGGTCGTTCATAAAATCATAACTAATTGTACAGTCGATGAAAAGTCATGAAATAATTTTAAACGACTCTAGACATGCAAGGGTACTTCTAGTAAATAGGAATTTGAAAACAAACATGGTTTCAGCATGGTTTAATCATGATACTTCACAAAGAACATGGAACAATGCACAGTTAGGGTAAAAGAATTAATTTACGATGTAGGGTAGATGAAAATTAGGGCTTTCAGAGGCAAAAGATGCCTAACATGCATCAGTTCCTCTAGTAAAAATCTCGTGGCATGGGGTTGAGTATACAAGGAGAACAAGATTTAAGATGAAGGGTTGGGTTCATGCTAGTTGCAGAACATGAAAATTCAAGAAGAAATTATGGGCTCGATGGAAAAATATGAGATCAGAGGGCTTTTGATCCTGATGATTGGATCAACCTACAAACGAAGTTTTATGATTTGAGCTTGTGAGAATGCCTACCTTTGATCGTTTTCCTCTTCTAGGGCTAGAACTTGAAGAACGGGGTTGAGTGCTTTGAGAAGTTCTTCTCCCCATGAATTCTCCTCTTCCTTGACCTCTCCTCCTGGTCCAGAAACCCTTGGCAATGAGCTAGGGCCGGCCATGGAGCTTTAAGAGAGTATTTATGTCTCTTCCCTTTCTATTTCCTAATAGGACTCTAACTCCTATTTAATTCCAAGATTTTTTATTTCTCTCCTCTTTCTAAGCATGCCAACTTCAATTTGGGTTAGGTTGGGACCCAAATTCGTGGCCAACCTATAAGGGTAGGTTTTGGAATCCAAATCCAACCCAAACTTCTTATTTAATACATTAAATACCTCTTTCTATTTAAGTAATAATTAAGTTACGAATTTAGGATATTTTCCTATTAATCCTCTTTTAAAAATCCTTATTTTGGCCACCAATTTCTAATGGGTCCATTTAACAAAGCCTATTACTTCTTTTCATTTAATAGGTTTTATTTAATTCTCTTTTATTTGATTTTCTAATTGCTTTTATTTTTATTATTATTAAATTTTTATTTTTTGAAAAATCCAGGTTGCTACACTTCAATTGTCAAGAAATAATGTATCAGTTGAAATGCTACTCTGATCAATTGATAAAGAAAAGACATCAATCGAAGTGGTACTTTGATTGTTAGGAAATAGTGCGTCAGTCAGAGTGAAGTTCGACTCAAGATAAAGCACTGGTTGAAGTTGTACTTTAACGATGAAGAGTCTTCTTTAGTCGTAGACAAACATTGGCTACTGAAGAAATTTTTCACCAATCAGAGTAAGATTCGACTTTTGAAGAAAATTGACTTCAGTCTAAGTTGAGGTTTGACTTTTGAGGATTGTTCTAATGTTGAAATGCGACATTGATGCTGAAGAAAACTTATCGTTAGTCAGTTGAGTTCGACTTCTGAAGAGTTCTTTAGTCGAAGTTGAACTTCAGTTGACGAAGAATTTGCTTCAGTAAAAGTGGGACTTTGACTCTTGAAGTTGAACTTCAACTACTTGTCTTGTCTCTAGTCGGAGTGAACTTTGACTGCCAAAGTATGTTCTTCAATCAGAGTTATACTTGGCCAATTTTCACTCAAAGTAAGTGCATACAATGGGAGTTCGACTAAAAGTGTATATACATATTCTTGGCCCACGGCAGCACATTAGGAATCACCTAGATGGGGGGGGGGGGGGGGTGAATAGACTGACATAGAAATCTGAATGCAAATTAAATACTTTAAACTTTGGTTAGTGAATATAGTTGTGTGCTATAAAGATTAAAAAGCATGAAAGCAATCACACACAAAGAAATATAATGATTTATCCTGGTTCAGCCCTTCCCAAAAGAAAGTCCTACGTCCAATCCCTAAACAAACTCTTGGGATTTCACTAACCGAGATACAGACCCTCCAATAGACATACAACTCCCAGCAACATGTTGGTCCTCCCTTCTACACAATGGGAAAGCTGAGTACAGTCCCTCAGTTGGACACAACACTAGCACCCTAGCTAGTCTTCCCTACTACACAAAGGGAACACTAAGTATAATCCCTCAACTAGATAAATCACCTAGCAACTAGTTGGCCTTCTCTTCTCGGAGAAAGAGGAACAAACATGTCTTTCTTAATAAAAGAAAGAACAAGCTATCATGATCAAGTTTAGGAAAAATGAACTTGACACTCTTGATCTCGACAACAACCTAAGAGCTAAAGAATAAGAAAGAAGCTCAGACTCTTAGGTAGAAACTCTCTCTCATAGAAGTACAATGAATGCAGAGAGAGAGATTAGAAAGAATGAAGGCGTGAATGCTTTTTCAGCTTCACAAGATTTCTGCTTGGGTGCTTCTTCTTTCTTATGTCTTCTACTTCAAAGACTCTATCTTCTTATACATCCTTCTAAAGAAGATTGTTGAGGAGATCTGTTGGAGCTCCTTCTATCCATTTCTTCTTCTTCTTCTTCTTCTTCTTCTTCTTCTTCTTATGCTCTCTTTGTATCTAACGAATGTCTTCATATGTCTAACGGATACCTCAGATCTCCTTTGTCCTATGAGCATTTAATTCTAGAAAGAGGATAGTGAGACATAGAGATACAACATGTCAGTCAACCCATATCTCTTCCACATTTCTTGCTGACAGCCTGCTATGTTAGGTAGTTGCCTTTCTGTCTAGTAGGAAAGAAGGAGACCTTAAGACATGCAAAAAGATAGTTTCAAGTTAGAGCATGTGTGACAGCCCTCATTATACGGTACGGTTATACCAACCCACGTCGGTATAGCAAGAGTCCTCACAGTGGGACATTTACCCAAACGATACATACAGCTGAGATACACGCGAAGACACAACAGAGTAGCGGAAGTAAAAGACAACTGTCTCCATTCATTCATCATCCACATTAAACATACATGCAATTCGCAATTAACATAAAAGAACTAAAGGTCCACATAATTTAAATTGCTGAAATAGAACCACAAATTGTCCACATTTATACATCCTTTTCATAATACTCTAATACAATGTTCAAATTACATACTTATGAAATACACAAATCTCAAGAAACTCCAAAGCTAGTCTCCGCGCTCGGAGTCCGTCTCCACCGTCTCCTCCAACGGTGCCGTGTCACCAACTATACCTGTATGCCGAAGCAAGGAGTGAGTCCAAGGACTCAGCAAGCAACACTACTCATGATATACACGTACAAGTCCTAGTGGTTTCTACATGCACATTTACAATTTCCAACACATGGCATGCTAGTCAATTTAAGTTTCAACCTATCAGTTTTACCTCATGCTTTCATAAGAATAAGATTCACCTATCACATGCTCTCTATTCCATTTACTCATGAAACTTTAATCTTTAAAGAGCTAAGACACGAGAGCTACCAACATGAACATTTTACATACATGAAAGGGGAACACAACTAGCATGGATTTCACATGTCCTTAAGTACATACATAACCCTTTTACATGCTTTAGGTTGCTGATTTCACATGGTTTAACGGCTGTAAACCTATACATGAAAGCTACAATATTGCATAAAACATATCATGTGGTCAAACAATCATGCTATCTTGTACCCGTTTTCACCGATTATCCCTAACATGGATTCTAGACATCTTTGCACATAATAACATGATAATAATAACATAAATTCACTGATTTCACATGATTTCAGATTTGTCTCACATGGTTTTCAATAACATATTTTCACATCTTTAGTTTCACATTTTCTTTACATAAGTTTCCTCTTTCACATGGTTCACTTTACACATACACATTCACATTGTCACTTACACATTTACACATGGACACATACACATTACACATTTCACATTACACATTTTAGGTGCTGTGACACATAGTCCAAACCACCAAAGAAGGACATATACACATCACATTACACATAGACGCCATCTAGGCATTCCAATGGCGACTCTTGGACTGCGCAGACCGGGAGAACAAGTCTCCACCCTAACCAGTGGTACTTGTCCACCTCCAGGATTTCCCCCTAATGCCCTTAGGGTCACTTACACATTGAACTTTCTCAGGGGACTTTTCCCTGATACAGTTCCACTGCCCTCTACGGAAGCAGTGTCACATTGGCACAGTTACACATTTACACATTTACCGTTTTACACATGGTTTTACACTTCACACTTTTCATCACATTCACTTCCTCACTCACATGAATATCTCTATTTTTCCTAACATGGTACTACAGAATTTCAAGAGCTTAGCACACAGTGATTTCACCAATCAAGTTGGTTTTAGACAATAACTAATCACATTACGATAATATACGTAGATTATCACATTTCACATAAAAATACACAACTTCATATTTACTGATCCAAATGACCTAAAATTTTAACCACATGTTGTTTTCGGGTTCAAGATCATACACTCAAATTTTCAGATTTTTCTGAGCTACATAGAATTTACAGAAAATCAAACACTTATTTTGCATGCCATTCACAATTCAAGTTACATGGAGTATAACACATCATGAAATGTTGCCACTTACTGTTGAACAGAGGTTTCTGTCACATACATGATCTGAGAATACATAATCTACCCTAAATCATACATCTATAGATCAAACACCACAAACCATTTTTTTGCATGTCTTTCTAATTACCGAACCGAATTTATTTGCAACTCATGCAAGCATGGACAATTTACCAAAATTGGGCATACATCTACTGATCTACTAATCTCCATGATCTGATAAAACCAAGGCATTCAGATTAATCCTACTCATGAAACATGGATTGGCAAGAATATTATCAAGTCATGCTTACAAGTTTAAGGGATACAATTTCCTACATTCACCATCACACACCACATTCATCCACACACCACAATTGACTATATACATAGAGTATAGGATTACCATATATCCTCATTACGGAAACCATACCGAAATTAATGTAAAGGAAAGGGCAGAACAGTTCACTGTTCTGTCCAGAGGAACTTGGCGGCAGTCTCTGGCTGCTGACTCAGAGTCAGCGGCATGGCCGATGGACGCCAAGCATGATCTGGGCGTCCAGGGACCTTGCCGTCAAGACAGGTCTGTGCAGAAACACAGACCCGACCTCTCAAGATTTGGTGAATAGGAGGGTCTAGGACTCGAGGAAAAATGTACAAAAATTGCAAAACCAACCTAGACTCATACAGGGACATCATGGATAGGTCACTTGCCTTCTAAAAATTCCTCCAAAGGATTTAGGGCTCGGTGAAGCTCTCCTTGGGCTGTCTCAAGAAGTGCAGAACTCCCTCCAAATGATCTCTTCCTCCGGGCTCCTGGATGATCTCCACGCCAAGGGGATGTCGGGGAAGCCTCCTCCTTTGATCCAGCAACCTCCTTGAAGCAGTAGATTTCCGGATCAAGCTTCAGAAGTGTGGCTTTTTGGGTGGCAATGTGGGTTTTTCTCTCAGCTTTCTCCTAGGGTTTTCTTCTCACTTTTTCTCCTCTTGCAAGGTGAAGGGAGGAGTGGGGAGAGGCCATTTCGGGTTCAGACATAAGGGGAGTCTCTCTCCCACTCACCATGCTGATTTGACAGCTTTCAGAGCCGTTGGGGACATCCCCCAATGGTTGGCTTACCTTGTTTCAGAAGCTTGCAGCTCTGCTGCGCATGCAGGCCAGAGAGATTGGCGTCCATATCGCTGGATGCCAGGATTAGTGTTGGCGTCCATGTCTGGACGCTGACACCACCTAAACGGCCTGGGCTTGACGCCAAGGTGGCCTTCGGCCAGAACTCTAAAATATGCAGAAAACATGCATACCATGCATATATACATGCAATATGTATATGGTATTATATCCATACTATCACCATGCAATACGTACATTATTTATATTTAATATAAACACATGCACACGTACTCGTACTAATTAATACGTACGTAATATGTACATACATACACAAGCACAAACATACACACGTAAATACTAATAATGCGACGGAAATTCGAGGGCCTTACAGCATGTCTTATCATACGTAGGCTGTATATAAAACGTTGTGCCTAAATTTCAGTTTTCAAGACACGAGAAATAATAAGTTAAACATGTGAAGGACAATTGAAATTTCATTACGCGTCAAGAGACTAGATATCAGTAATTAAAATATGAAACCTTTAAATCCAATGTAACACTCATGATATGTTCAGTAAGCATTGTAATGCTCATGAGTTACTCAATAATCAATGCATCCAAAGTATTTAAAACAATATGTTCACTAATCAGAATGTTTATGATTCAATCGAAATGAGAAATATGTTGACTCCTTTATTTCCATGATTATATATTTTGATGATAACAAAACTTATCAGAATATTTTTATATTTATTTAATATGTTTTATTTTAATATTTTTTTGGTTAAGTCTGTCAACAGAAACTCAAAGGAAATAAAAATTACATCAAGGATCACCACTGTAAATATTCCAAAAATTTCTAAGTCCATTAGAGAAGTCGAAGTTATATATATCTTTACAGGTTTCACTCCGACTTTCAAGAAGTCGAAATCTCACATCGATTGCTGAAGTTTTAATATCGATTGTTGGACTCACTCCCACTCTTCATGTGATGTTGTGGCCATTCAGATATGTGTTTATTGGTTCTGGTGTGGTGCTCATGACCAATGTGGGGTCATTAAGCCTTGGTCGTGGTCCCCGTGTGTTGTGTGGGTTATCGGCCAAAGGTTATAGCCCAAATAGCCCATAGGTTTACTGGTTGTGAACACGACAGGGTGAGGCATCGTGTTCTTAACACGATGGTCGCATGCATCGTGTTCTCCGCACCGCCTTTGTGACGCGTGACATGAAGAGTTTTCAGAAGGCGACGGTTAGGTACGTCGCATTTTGAAGGTGACAGGATGCTACGTCGTGTTCTTGTTTCCGATTGGGGTAAGTTTGGCCCTCCGACCAAACAGAGTAGGAAGCTCTATTCGATCGGGGAGAGGGTTGCTGTGGTGATTTCCGGCGACGTCGGCTTTAGAGCTTGTGTTTCGACGTGGTTTTGGCGTGTAGAAGCTGCTCGGAGCATGGAGCGCACCGATTGAGCCTCGTTCTACAAGTTCTTCTTATCGGTAGGGACTTTCCTTGTTTTATTGCATTATTTGATTGATTTGAAGCATGTTTAATGTGTATAGTGTGTACTTGTGTTTTCTGTATAGTGTAATTGACTTGTAGAAGCTTGGTATGCATGGAAATGAGGTTTTGAGTTGGTTTCTATGTGAAAACTAGAGTGCAGGGTTTCTGTCTGAGAAGGTGATGGATCGGGCTGTCGCGTTCAGGTTGCGACCCTTGGCCCCGTCGCGTTCTGGTTTGTTAACGCGGCTTGTCGAGCCGTCGCGTTCTTAACACTACGGTAGACGATGTTGCGCTCTGGTGTGCGATTACGGTTTGTCAGGCTATCGCGTTCTTATCGCGATAGTGGCCCCCGTTGCGTTCTTCTATCCGAAATAAGTGGTTGAGCCTTGGGCAATGAGGGTCCTGTGTGGACCTAGCTCAGGTCATTTTAAGGTATTTTAAGTTGTTCTAAGTTGATTAATGATTAGTAAAGCATGTTTAGGTTAATGGAATAGTTGGTGGTTAATGTGTGAGTAATGTTATTGGTTACATTAATTATGTTAAGTATGCTATAAAGGTTATATGATTCATATGTGTGGTTATGTGCATTATGGTGCGTTGCCATGGAGGCCATGAGATAGCTAATGATAGGCAAGGTTATAATGTGGATCCCGTGTTTAATGGTGTGTTATTGCTTGGAGGTCATGTAGTGACCAGTGACGAGCCAATTATGTTAAATGTGTTGTGATATAAGTTTTACCGGGGTGTTAAGTAATCGGCGTGGTTTGTGTGCTTGCCAAGTTTGGTGGTCCGGCGCCTATTCTGGAATGCCTCTCTAGTCGAGTACCCCAGGTTTTGTGTAAGCCAGACACGTTAGTGCTCGGGGTTTGTCCCGGTACTGTGTGTACCGTCGAGGTCTGTGTCGTCTTCCTGAACACCCTCACTTCTGTGTTTGAGTAGTACGTCCGGCTGAGGGAAAGACGACAAAGGGCAGCGACTTGTGTTTGTGGGTGTGCGGTCGCTTGTAGTGCACTCATGGTTGGGGGTACGGACACTAATAGACGTCACTGGTCCCCATCTAGTCCGGTTTTCCAGTGCCTCACTTTAAGGAGCTTAGAACAGAGTCCCTAAAGGTGCCAGGCATGGGCCTGCAGTTGTGTGTGGTCTACAGGTGTGGCGTTGGTTTGTCTCCACTGTTCTTTGGTTTTACTGTGTGGTTGTGGAGCGGCAATTGGACCTTTCGTCCGTGACTGCGACACTGAGAGGTAGTTGTTGTGTTGTGTTGTCCGAGTTGGATATTGGCATCATGAACCAGTAGTCTGTTCCCGTGTGGTGGCATTGTTCTTTCCGACTCGTGCTTTGCCCGTGGTTGTGGCTTGTAAGTGGTGACTTACTGGTTGTGGTTTGACTCGTTGTGGTATGCCTTTTCAGAGGCATAGTTGTGTTGTGGTTTTGTGTGTGGTGGTGGTTTGTCATGGTACCTTGTGCTTTTAGGTACCCATACCCTGTGTGTGTTGTTGGCTGCTGTGGCATGCAGTGTGCTAGCCTTTTCAGGTGTTGAGGTGGAACTGTGCTCCGTGGAGGTCGTATTGTAGGACCTTCCACTTGCCGTGTTGTACCCTTTTAAAGGTAGCCTTCCGAAGTGTTGTGGTTTTAGGGTATACTGGACTAGCTCTTGGCTAGCAGTCCTATTACCCATGTGTTTGAGGTTTGCCTGTGAGGCTTATAGCTTAGGCAGTGCTTTGCCTGTGAGGCTTGTGGTCTGGGCGCTTCAAAGATTGGGCGGACTAGTGGTGTTGTGCTGGTCCTGTTGTTTCCTCTTACTTTCTGAGGATTGAATTAGTTGATATGCTTATATTTAATTGCAATTTATCTATGATTAATGAGTGTCTATTGTGGTTTGACTATCGGCGTACCAATGAGACTCTTAAGGTTTGAGGACTTGATTCCTTCCTTCAGTTGTTGGTTGTGGTTGTTTTTGGAGGTTCCTACTGAACCTTTGACTTGTTGAGGCTCACTCCCCTACCATTCTTTTCATAGTTTGCCATGTGTTTGGCTTGCAGTGGCATTGTGGCAGACTTATACCACCAGCAACTAAGTAGTTGTTGTGTTCAGTGTGAGCTTTGCTCCCTCAGGGTATGTCCCAGGTAGTTGTACTATTCTCTTGGACATGTAATAATGTATTGGGACAGTTGTACATTGTTGTATACATGAATGAGTACATGTACTTTCTTGTGTCTTATACTGTTGTGGTTGTCTTTTATATTCTTACTGGACACTTGTGTGAGATATTCCTTGCGAGACTTCGGTCCGATTACGGGAGGCGGACTTGGATATGGAGCCTTATTGGGCATAAATATCCAGGGTTGCTACATTTCAGAAGTTAAAGTATGGTATCAATTGTTGACCAAACCTGTCCCACTCTGACTCTTCAAAAGTCGAAGTGTGATATCGAATGCTAACTATTTCCATCATTGATTGTCTTATCGTTTATCGTTTATTGCATCGATTGATTGATTTTACCCCGACTCTTCTCCAGTTAAAGTTTCCCATCGATTGTCATACTAATTGACCTTATAAAATATTGTCTGTCTTCACCAATTGATTGCTTCACATACCGATTACTTTAGATATTGATTGTCTTACCGTTAGACATCGATTGCCTTAGGCAACGACTGTCTTAAACATTGATTGTCTTACCGTTAGACATCGATTGCCCTAGACATTAACTCTCTTAAACATCAGTTGCATTGAAACATCAATTCTCTTAACATCTATTGTCTCTTAAAACATCGATTGCATTGTAACATCAATTGTCTTCATAAACATCGATTGCCTTTAGACATCGATTATCTTTAGGCATCGATTGCCTTTGGACATCGATTGCTTTAAGACACCGATTGCCTTCAGACATTGATTGCTATTTAAACATCGATTGTTCTTGGACATTGATCACTCTTGGACATCGATTACTGTTAAATATCATCTATCTTTTAAACATTGATTGGGATCATATTAACTATTGCTATTTCAGATATATTATTTTCAATATCTTGCTAATTATCTATGCAATAACCTTACTATTTGTAGTTGCAATTAAATTATACTGATTGACCTTATGATTAATTTTTGTTATGAACAAATCTTGGCACACAGTATTTTTCAAACTATCTTTAAAGATGTGCATTTCAAATTTATCGCCATCTGTTGTATATTTTCATATGTATGGTCTGTCAACAGATACAGTTCCCATGCACATCATCGTCTACAGTTTGCTATTTTCATGATATATCCTCTATAGCTTTAAATGTTGACAGAATGAGCGTATCCTCTCTGACATATCTTCTTACAGTATGACTTTTTGACTAACTACTATTTTCATGCAAAGTCTTATAATGCTTTACAAGATGACTGAAGAAACTTATCTTTCTGGAAATGCATCTCACGGTTCCAGCTAGTGGAAGTTGACTAACACTAAATTTGTCTTATGATTTTTCTCTCTCTTAGCATTTAATGCTTGCAAATTGCCGGTAGTCACATGTTTCTACAACGTAATATTTGTTGCAATTGCATGGAAACGAGCACCAAGGAATGAGAGACAACGGACACATCTGAAGATAGCTGAAGTGCTTATAAAGATGAAGACGAATGGCTGTGAATGGAGACATCTGAGGGAACCAAGAAAGAAATGCACAAGCCTTCACAACCACTAGAAGAGCAGTGTGCCCTCACTCCAAGTCCATCTTCTTTGAGCTCTCCCGAAGCTTCTTTTCTTTTCTTTTGAGAGCTTGTTGTTTCTAAGAGTGTAGCATCATAGCCTATTCTTCTTGTTGAACCACTCCTATATTTTATCCTTTTAATTTGGTGATGACAAAACCCATGTTTAACTTAAAATATCATTAATATATTTTATATCATGTTTCTCCCATGAATACAATATATTCTTGCATTATCATTATAGATTTACACTGAGTTTCAACTTCTTCATGCATGTTTTGATCATGACTTCGTCATATCCGAAGTCCACTTCGTCATATACAAAGCTGGCACTTCGTCATGCATGTTTTGATCGTGGTCAGTCGAAGTCCAACTTCATCATATACAAAGCTAACTTCGTCATATTCGAAGCTATATACGAAGTTCACTTTGATCGACAACGTTATGATTTGTTTTATACGAAGTCCAACTTCGTTATATATGAAGCTAACTTTGTCATATCCGAAGCTATATATGAAGTTCACTTCGATCGACAGCATTATGATATGTTTTATCTGAAGTCCACTATGTCATATACGAAGCTGGCACTTCGTCATGCATGTATTATACTATATATATCTCATTAGTCAGTTGGTGTCAACACACTAAGCCTAAGTGTTGACACTGTCAACATTCATTAAAGAAAATTTTATAAGTACACATTGTACACACACACACACACACACACATATATATATATATATATATATATAATATATATATATATATATATATATATATATATATATATATTATGCTGACTCCGACTCTCTAGAAGTCGAAGTCTCACTCCGACTTCTAGACAGTTGAAGCCCACATCGATTACTATTTTGTCCACATCGATTACACTTCACTTAAACTTTGATTACTGTTATAAATCAAACATCGATTGCATGATCATGGATTACACTTACACATCGATTACATTGAAACATGGATTACATTGAAACATCGATTACCTTTATAAACATCAATTGTCTCAAGCATCGATTGTCTTTTTCAAATGATTACCTTTCACTCAAACATCGATTGCTTCTATATCTCACATCGATTAATGGTATTTTGATTGATCTCACTCCAACTATTTGAAAGTTGAAGTATAACATCAACTTCCTGATCATCTACACTTAGATGTTTTTTTTTAAGTATTTGTTATTATTATTGCAGAAATGTTAATGTATTCTTAGTGTGATTAATGTTTTAATCATTATAGAATTATTCAATGAACTAGATGAACACATGATGTACACTATGATACTTTCTGTGTGTTATCTGAATAATAATAGTTAAATAAGCTTTGTACTTCTCTATTCTTCTGTTTAATGCTTCATGTCATTTCTAAATATCAGTTTCATAGTTTATCTTTTCAGAATGCTACGTGTCTCTCAAAGACATGTGCTAGCTTGCTTCAGAATATCCAATTTTCAGATTTTAAGGATAAGTTCCCTTTGTAGCTATATTGCGCACCAAGGAGGTGTCCATTCCTCTTGAATGCTCACCTAACCCTACACTGTTCAAAGGATAGACTGTCTGTCTGAAATTGATAGATATCTGTCAAGAAACTACATGCCCCTTACCTTCTTATATTTGTTTATATCTCTCAAGACTAACCCCGACAAAAAGAAACGACATGGTATGGTGTTTGCAGAAATTCAGGAAAAGACATTTGAAGAAGAGTCATGCAGCTATCTCCATAGCCTGAAGCCGTTGAGACTCAAGGGCTGAAGATCTGATGATGGACATCTCAGAAGTCTCTAAGTCTCAAGACCCAACGTTCAATTTCAAACGGCTATTTTCAAACGGGAAACAAAAGATTGAAGCATATATATGAAGTTGAAGTTTTGAAAGAGAAATACCAACAATACAAGAAGAGACATAGAGTGTATGAGCATACACGACCACATTCCACACTCAGCAAGAAAAGAGAGAAGCGCACAAGATCTAAAGAGAGCCAACATATTCAAGTTCTTGCTCTCTTACTTTCAAGTGTTCTTGAGTGGCATTTGTACTTCTAAATTCTCTCAGTCCACCATCCTTGAGTCAGAAAGAGTTAGAGCTTTCAATCTCATTTGTAATCTCTTTCTGACCGTCTGTGTTTACTCATCCTTCAGAGCAGACATACCAGTGTTCATTTCTATGTTGTAACCAATAGGGGGTTTGTTCCCTGCAGTGCCCCTCTGTGAGGGGAAGACCTACGGTTGTAGGTGGGTGTAATACCCCTTTGTGAAGGGAAGACCTACTAGGGTGTGTACCAGTGAGTTGCTTCTGAGCTCGTAAAAGAAGCACCTGGCTGAGGTGAAACAGTGGATTGCCTTTTTACCCAGAAAGAGAAGAAGACTTGCTTGGGTGTAAGTAGGTTGTAATACCTCTCAGGTTGAGAGAAGGCCAAGTGTTCTTGGCAGTTAGTGAAAATCCCAAGGGGTGCTTGGGGACTGGACGTAGGACTCCTGATTGATAGGAGGGTCGAACTAAGATAAATCTCTGTGCACTTTGTGTGATTGATTCTGCCAAATTTTTCACTTGTTTCACACACACTACACTAAGTACTAACATTAATATCTAGTGTTATCTGTTGTCAGATAAACTTTTAAAGTGCAAGAAGTCTTATTCACCCCCCTCTAGGACATCTAAAGCGCCATCCCGATCCAGCAAGTGATATTAAAGCGAGGTCTTCTCAGAAGAATCGAAAGATTTGAGAAGGGATGGCAGCTGAAGCTCACAACTATGAAGGACAGTTTGTCACAAGATCACCATTTTTTTATGGAGAAGATTACCAGTATTAGAATATGAGAATGGAATGCTTCATTCGAGGCACATACTTTGATCTGTGGTAGGTAATAGAGCAAGGTGATTATGCTATACTTTTTGATGGGACTTCTACTTTATCTATAGCTGATAAAAGAAACATGTCTCTAAATTATAAGATTAAAACTATGTATGTTGTGCATTATCTAAAAAAGAATTTAATAGATTATCCCCATGTAAAACTATTAAGGAAATGTGGGATAAACTAAAAGTAACATATGAAAGAACAGATAAAGAAAAGCAAACTAGAATAGATATTCTTGTCTCTCAATATGAAAAGTTTAAGATGTTACCGAATGAAGACATTACTCAAATGTATAATAGATTAACTAATATAACAGTTGGTTTAAGCTCACTTGGTAAAAAGCTTACTAATGAAGAAACAGTCAGAAAAATTCTTAGATCATTAACTCACTCTTGGACTCCCAAAGTCACCGCTATTGAAGAGGCGCATAATCTTACTGAACTTCTTATCGATAAACTAATTGGGTCTCTCATGGCATATGAAATTAATATGGAAAGATTTTATGAAAGTTCTTCGGAAAAAAAAATGCCAAATGTTTTGAAAGTTGCAAATTCTTCCTCTTCATCTTCTGAAAATTCGAAGGATAAATCTGAAGATAGCAATGATGAAGCAATACTTTCTAGAAGACTTCAGAGAATCCTTGCTAAGAAGAAGTATGGATCCAAGAGATACTTCAAGAAGGATAAGAAGAGCAAGGAACTAATATGCTATGAATGTAACCAGCCAGGACATTTCAAAACTGAATGTTCAAAACTCAAAAGAAAAGATCAGGCTGAAAAGCATGAGAAAGAGGAGAAAGTAAAGAAATACAAAGGATACAAGAAGAAAGCAATGGCAGCGGCATGTGACAATGAGGAAGCAACAAGTTCAGACTCGTCAAGCTCAGATTCAGAAGAGGAACAAGTAAATCTAGCCCTCATGGCAGGACTAGATCAGGTAACCTCTGAAACATCATTTACTTCATGTTTAGAATCTGATTCCGACAGTTTAGAAGATGCATTTAATGAATTGTATGATAAATATAAAATTGTAATTAAACAAATAAAAATAGTTAAATTAAATCTGATAAACTAAGAAAAATCTAACACCTTTCTAAAAAATAAAGTAGAAAGATTAGGACAACACATATCAGAAACTAAAAGAACAAATGAATTGTTATGTGAGCATTTAAAGACTAAAAATGGTAAAATTAAAGAACTCGAAACAAATCTAAATGAATTGAAAATTGAAGAAATTTTGAGAGAAGAAAATGATTACTTGAGAGCATCCTTAGATAAATTAACTAATTGCAAAACATCCTTAATTGTAAAACTAAAAGGTGCTAGAACAGGTAAAAATATATATGCAGTAGCTTATACACCTCCAATAAATTTAGAAGAAATTACTTATCTTGAAAAATACCCAACTCTTAAGTTTGTAAAAGAAAAGGAAATTAAAAATCCTAAAAGGGCTAATGATTATGTTTACAAACAGAAACTTAAAGCAAATAACACTACAAATTCAAAGCATGCATATGATTTATGTTGTAGTCACTGTAATCAATTAGGACACACAATTAGCACCTACACCACTAGACATCTACATTGGATTCTGAAAGGATATTTTCATGCATCTAACCATCAAGGACCCAAAAAGATTTGGGTGCCTACTTCTGAATAAGTTGTTTGTAGGATAGCCTTGGAGCATCAGAAACAAAGGATGCTGAAGGCATTGGTGACTGCCAGCTCTTCTTTCAACTCAAATCTGAAGAGTGAGTAATCACATATTTGTATTTAATTTACAGTACTACTAATAAGGTTTTGCAAGTTTCTCTTTATAAGATCAATGCAGATAAAACTCTTAAAGACTTGACAAAACAACAAGTGGATATGTCGAGTAAATAACAAGATCAAACCCAACAAGAGCCTCACATCAAGGGGGAGCCATGAACTGAGGGGGAGCCTCACATCAAGGGGGAGAAAGTAATAAGGGGAGATGTAAATTCATGACAAATATTATTGAACCCCTCTCCTTCAATCTCACAACATATTGGTAAGAAGTCTCTACAAAAGAGGTGAAAGCAAAATGGTAAGATCCTTCCTTTTCGGTTTTTGACAAAAAGGGGGAGAGTATTTTATGTTATGAATTTTCTATATTGAATATTTTTAGAAAATTCACTTGAATTTTGTAATCACCAAAAATGGGGAGATTGTTGAACCACTCCTATATTTTATCTTTTTATTTTGGTGATAACAAAACTCATGTTTAACTTAAAATATCATTAATATATTTTATATCATGTTTCTCCCATGAATACAATATATTCTTGCATTATCATTATAGATTTACATTGAGTATCAACTTCGTCATGCATGTTTTGATCATGCTCAGTCGAAGCTAGCTTTGTCATATCCGAAGTCCACTTCGTCATATACGAAGCTCGCACTTCGTCATGCATGTTTTGGTCGTGATCAGTCGAAGTCCAAATTCGTCATATACGAAGCTAACTTCATCATATCCGAAGTTAAATACAAAGTTAACTTCAACCGACAGTGTTATGATCTGTTTTATATGAAATCCAACTTCGTCATATCCGAAACTATATACGAAGTTCACTTCAGCCGACAGCATTATGATCTGTTTTATCTGAAGTCCACTTCGTCATATATGAAGCTGGCACTTCATCATGCATGTATTATACTATATATATCTCATTAGTCAGTTGGTGTCAACACACTAAGCCTAAATGTTGACACTGTCAACTTTCATTAAAGAAATTTGTCTAAGTACACATTGTATACATATATATATCATGCTGACTCCGACTCTCCAGAAGTCGAAGTCTCACTCCGACTTCTAGACAGTTTTGTCCACATCGATTACTGTTTTGTCCACATTGATTACACTTCACTTAAACTTCGATTATTGTTATAAATCAAACATCGCTTGCATGAATATGGATTACACTTACACATTGATTAAATTGAAACATGGATTACATTGAAACATTGATTACCTTCATAAACATCGATTCTCTCAAACATCGATTGTCTTTTTCAAACGATTATTCTTCACTCAAAGTCCGATTGTCTTTTTCAAACGATTACCCTTCACTCAAACATCAATTGCTTCTATATCTCACATCGATTACTGTTATTTTGATTGATCTCACTCTGACTCTTTGAAAGTCGAAGTATAACATCAATTTCCTGATCATCTACACTTAGATGTTTTTTTTTAAGTATTTGTCATTATTTTTGTAGAAATTTTAATGTATTCTTAGTGCGATTAAGGTTCTAATCATTATGGAATTATTCAATGAACTAGATGAACACATGATGTACACTATGTTATTTTCTATGTGTTATCTGAATAATAATAGTTAAATAAGCTTTGTACTTCTCTATTCTTCTGTTTAATGCTTCATGTCATTTCTAAATATCAATTTCATAGTTTATCTCTTCAGAATGCTATGTGTCTCTCAAAGACATGTGCTAGTATGCTTCAGAATATCGAGTTTCCAGATCTTAAGGATAAGTTCCCTTTGTAGTTGTAATGTGCACCAAGCAGATGTCCATTCCTCTTGAATTCTCACCTAACCCTGTACTGTTCAAAGGACATACTGTCTGTCTGAAAATGATAGATATCTGTTAAGAAACTAACTGTCCCTTACCTTCTTATATTTGTTTATATCTCTTAAGACTAACCCGAGAAAAGGAAAATACATGGTATGGTGTTTGCAGAAATTTAGGAAAAGATATCTGAAGAAGAGCCATGCAGCTATCTCCATAGCCTAAAGTCATTGAGACTCAAGGGCTAAAGATCTGATGGTGGACATCTCAGAAGTCTTCAAGTCTGAAGACCCAATGTTCAATTTCAAATGGCTATTTTCAAATGGGAAACAAAAGATTGAAGCATATATATGAAGCTAAAGTTTTGAAAGAGAAATACCAACAATACAAGAAGAGACATAGAGTGTATGAGCATACACGACCACATTCCACACTTAGTAAGAAAAAAGAGAAGCGCACATGATCTAAAGAGAGCCAGCATATTCAAGTTCTTGCTCTCTTGCTTTCAAGTGTTCTTGGGTGGCATTTGTACTTCTAGATTCTCTCAGTCTACCATCCTTGAGTCAGAAAGAGTTAGAGCTTTCAATCCCATTTGTAATCTCTTTCTGACCGTCTGTGTTTGCTCATCCTTCAGAGCAGACACACCAGTGTTCATTTCTGTGTTGTAACCAGTAGGCGGTTTGTTCCCTGTAGTGCCCCTCTGTGAAGGGAAAACATATGGTTGTAGGTGGTTGTAATACCCCTCTATGAAGGGAAGACCTGTTGGGGTGTGTACCAGTGATTTACTTCTGAGCTCGTAAAAGAAGCACCTGGTTGAGGTGAAATAGTGGGTTGCCTTCTTACCCAAAAAGAGAAGAAGACTTGCTTGGGTGCAAGTGGGGTTGTAATACCTCTCAGGTTGAGATAAGGCCAACTGTTCTTGGCAGGTAGTGAAAATCTCAAGGGGTGCTTGGGGATTGGACGTAGGACTCCTGATTGAGAGGAGGGCCGAACCAGGATAAATCTCTGTGCACTTTGTGTGATTGATTCCGCCAAGTTTTTCACTTGGTTACACACACCACACTAAGTACTAACATTACTATCTAGTGTTATCTGTTTTCAGATAAACTTTTAAAGTGCAAGAAGTCCTATTCACCCCCCCCCCCCCTCTAGGATATCTAAAGTGCCATCCTGATCCAACACTCTCTCTCTCAGTTCGTGCCTCAGATCAAGCATTGTATTACTATATCAGCTTGATCTAGGGACCATCCCTTCAACTCTTCTTTAAGAGCGCTCCTCTTCCTATGAGAGGAGAAGACATGTTGTGGTTAGGTGTTTGTTCCCCTTATTGAAGGGAAGACGTGTTGCTACAGGTGGTTGTATTGCCTCTTCGTGGGTTGAAGAGAAGGCCAGCAGGTGCTGGATGTGTAAGTGTTCTTGAGGGGGACTGTACTCTTAGTTAGTGGAATCCTTAGTTGTTTTTTTGGGACTGGACGTAGGACTCCTGGTGATAAGAGGTCCAAACCAAGATAAAAATCCTTGTGCATTTTGTGTGATTACTTTTATCTTATTTCTGCTGTTTTCTATCTCTAACATTTGCATTTAGTGTTTCTGTTTGAAGTTATTTTTAACAGAAAATTTTTAAGATATATTTCAAGCAACCCATTCACCCCCCATTGGGCTTGCAACCTGGTCAACAAAATGAACATTTGTTCACCAATCGAAACAATTATAACACCAATCGGTACGTTACTGAATCTTTGTTCAATAATTATAACAATTATAACATTAATCGGTAAGATAAAATATTTATAACATCAATCGGAACAAAGTTGTTCAGCAATCGGTGTAACACTTAAACTGCAATCGATAAGAAGCTTTTGTTCTCCTATCGAAAGAACACCTAAACATCATTTTATAGACAAATTTGTTCTCTAATCAATAGAAACTTTTTCAGCAATCGATGTGGTACTTTAGTCTCTAATCGATACACATTGAACTATAATCGATATGGAGTTGTGAAAATTTTTGAAGCAATAAAAATTATCTTATTTCATGCACATAAATTATCTTGAAAAATATTAATAAATACATTCTTGATATGTATGAGTTTTTGTTATCACCGAAACGTAGGAATAAATATATATGAGTGGTTCAACACATAAAATATGATATTCTTTTTAATAGATTAAAAGAGAATTATTTGTCATCATCAAAACTAGAGTAATTATGCATGAGTTAAATGGAGTAATTGTTGAACCACTCTTATATTTTATCCTTTGTTTTGGTGATAACAAAAACTCATGTTTATCACAATCTCATAAATATATTTAACACTATTTTTCTCTAAAATATCTGTTGATCTGTGTTGTACTCTGTAGAGTTTGTTGATCATAAAACACTAAGTTTAACTCATGTTGAGAAAATCACAAAAACACTGAGTGTAATTCATGTTGATGACCCAAGCATTTAATTTATGTTTATTTAATGTGAGGGTCTAACTTGTGTGTTAAGTGTGTAGCATTTTTGTCCAAAAGTCGCATTTGAAGTGGATAGTACAGAGCCCAAGACTTGGACAAAACAGAAAAGCCAAGACTTGAAGGTCAACTGCAAAACTAACAATCAGATGACCGACTTGCAGAAATCAGTCGACCGATAATGGGAGCCCAATCGATTGCAGAACAAGGCCAATCGATTGATAGTCAAGTATAAAAAATCGAACGACCAATTTTGGGATTTTCAGTCGACCGAATGGACCAATCAATTGATGTTTATTCTAATCGATTGATAGTAAGAAGGTCAATCGATCGATACCAAGTTTTTGATTGGTGAAGAAAAGATCGGACAACCAATATGAAGGAATCGGACAACTGACCTAGCTAGTGATGTTTGAAGCTAGGACAGTCGAAGATCGGTCGATCGACTTCTATGAATCGGACGACCAACTTGGTGCCATGTGTCGACACAAAAGAAATAGCAGGTCGACATCAAAGCTAAAGTCTAGAATCAGATGACCGTCCTGGTGAAATTGGTCGACCGATTACGGGAACGCATTTTCCATGTTTGAATAGGTCTCTTTCCAAGTTTGGATTTGGAAGAGATTTCCTTGTCATCCACGACCAAGATCAAGTCTTTGGAAAGTGGGTATATAAAGAGAGGTCTTTCCATGTGTGTAGGGATATACATATAGTTAGAGAACGAGATTTGCATCTAGGCTAGGGCAAAGGATGAACCAACTGACCAGAGCACTTTCCAAGTGATTTTTTTAAGGGTTGTTGTGCGAGTTCAAGGTGTTGGATGTTCAGAAGATCGTGCATCTACAGTACTTTATCCAGGAAGACCTGTGCAAGCTTCCGTGTTCTCTCTGACATTTCTCAACCACGCCAAATAGGAGAATTCTGAATTGCGAATCTTCATCTTTCCTCTCTTGTTCTTGGGTTGATAATTGTACTTCAACTTATTTACACAAACATCATCGTGTCTGTGTGCTCGGTTTATGAGCACGTCGTGTTTGTTGGCGTGTAGTGTGTGCGCATACATGCTGGGTTGTCTAGTCCCTGGGAAACAAGGTGGGGTTGTGGTTGTCACCAGAAACAATAGTGTGTGTGGGGTTTTCGCTTGTAACTGGGAAACAAGACAGTGGAAATCCTCACAGGGGTGTGGGGTAGTGGACGTAGACGCACACTGGGTGTGTTGTCGAACCACTCTAAATCCTATGTGCATATGTGGTTTGATCCATCTTTTCTACCTCTGTTCTATACACGCTAGGATAGTTGGTTTCCTCTATACACTTGTTATATTCTGCTATGCATATCAGATAATAGGTTGATTAATTTAGTCTAATATGTTTTGTGTTAACAGAATTTTTTATTGGGCGATTACCAATTCACCTCTCCCCTCTTGGTTGTTCATCGCATTCTAAAACATCAATTGGTATCAAAGCAAAGATCTTGATCTAAAGAGAGATCCTATTTGCAATGGCGAAGAAAGGATATGTGTCTGAGGGTCATTTATTAACCGTCCACCCTACTTTGATAGCAATAATTATTCATATTGGAAAAATTGTATGCACGTCTTTCTCAGAGGTCAAGATTATGAGATCTGGAAAGTTGTGAGTAACGGTCCATACACACTGCCAGAGGATGAGGGAAAGTGGATGGAAGAAACATTAAAAAATCCAAGATAAATTTCAGTGCCATGAATATAATGCAATGTGCTATCATCCTTATGAATATTCCATGTTTCGATGTGCAGTTCAGCAAAGGAGATGTGGGACAAATTGAAGTTGATCTATGAAGGCACCTCTGAAGTCAAGGAGACCAAAGCCAACATCCTAGTCTATGAATATGAGATGTTCAAGATGAGCCCGATGGAAACAATGTCTGACATGTTTGCATGGCTCTAACATCACCAATGGACTGAAGACACTCAGGAAGAACTACACGGACACGGAGATAGTTCGTAAAGTTTTGAGGTCCCTCCCACCGACGTGGCCTACCAAGGCCATAGTCATTGAAGACTCCAAGAACTTGTCAACCCTCACTGGGGAGGAGTTGATTAGGAGTCTCATGACATATGAGATCAATTTGAAGAGGGAGGAGGCTGAAGAACCCATGCTCCTTAAGTCAAAGGATGTAGCACTCAAAGCAAGGAAATCCAAGGCAAACAATTCTGAAGAAAACTCGTCAATTGAGGATCTGGAGGAAATGGCAGACTTGGCTCAAAACTTCAAAAAATTCTGAAGAAGAAGAAGCTTCAGTCTCCTAAATTCTCCATGGACTTCAAGGGAAAATCAAGCAAGAAGACTCTAGCAGAAAATCGGAATTGATTTGCTATGAATGTTAGGTATGGGCACATGAGATCAGAATGCCTAGTATTTCTAAGAATGCAGAACAAAGAGAAGGCAAAGAAGCCCAATGTAATGCCCAAAAAATTTTATTTACTAGAAAAATATGGATAATTTGATAATTAAACATAACTACTATCATGAGATGCAATTAATCTTAATTTAGGATTTATTGGTGATAATAGATGGTATTTCAAGTGTCGTACTCAGAGGTGCGCGCTCCGACAGAGCGACAACGGAATTCTGTAACGAAAATGAAATCCGAGAACACCATAATTCTTAGAAAAAATATGGTGATATCAGAAATGTAAATATTCGGAATTGTTGACGTGCGGGGATTTCGAGATTAAGTCGACACAACTATTTTTCGGGCAATTTTACTGGATAAAAAAAAAATTTAAAAATTAAACTAAAATCACCATAATTTGTAAAACATTTCCATTAGTTTATGGTCGAAATTTCAACTTGATTGGATATTTAGGACACCTAAACAGGGGGTTAAATGGGCCAGCTAAATTATCATCTAATTACGGTAACCAATTATGGGATTTTCTTGCTTACGTACTTTGGGCAACGTAAGCTCATGTCATGGGAGGGGTTAAACACCTACACGTACTTACCTATGTGTAACTCTTGAAGAGTTGCATGGACCAGGTGGCTATGGGTGGGTAAATGAGGTTTTTACCTCAACACCTGTAAACCAACGTGCCAGCATGCATGGTGCTTGGAGAGTAATAAAAACACTCCTCACCCATCGTGCAAACACTTTCACCCTGTGATCACAACTCCTGCACCCTGAGCTCAACTCCTTTGCCCGTTCCTACTCCTGCTGCTGCGTTTGGACTGTTGCTACTGGAGTTGCTACTTCTACAGCGCTTGCTGTGGTGAAGCTGTTGTCGTAGCTGCTCCTATTGTTGCTACATTTGCAACTTCGTGGAATTCTTCTTTTTTGCTGGTGAGGACTTCTTCATTAAGAAGAAGTGAAGGTTCTTAACCTCTTAAGTAAGGTAGGATTCTTTCTTCTTTTCTCAATCCTTGTCTCCTACCTTTGCTAAAGAATTCATGATCACCTACATACTTGCCTTTTAACTTGTAAATCCTCTTAAGAACTGTGTGTCCATCTCTGTAATCATGTTTAGTATGTGTGTCTGTAGGATTCCTTCTTACTCATCCCCTTTCTTCTTGTTCTTGTCCTTCTTCCATGTAGAAGTCCATGTATAAGCGTTGGGATCATGATTATACTTGCCACTAGTTCTGGAAATATCATTAGAATGGTGTTTCCATTCCTTGTCATCATGTTTTAATTAGTGTTCAAGTTACCCCAAGTATGTTGATGAAAATCTTCTTACAAGTTGCATGAGAGTATGTTTGGCTATCACCTGTTGAAGGTGTATATGACTCAGTTTGTTCGTGTTGTTCTACTTGATTCCTTATATAGAGTAGTGTGTGGAAATGTATTTAGATCCTCTTGAGGTACTAATCATGTATAGAGTCATAGGAACATATAGAAGAGTCTTTAGAGGTGTGTACCACCATTCTCCGAAGTTAGACTTGCGGCTGTCAACAGATGGAATGTATCTGTCGACATGCCTCAAGTTCCCAGAACCAGAGTTTTTGGAAAACCAGTAGCTGTCGACAGCCCAACCAGGTCTGTCGATAGGTACTGTCTAGGCACCAGAAATCTGGTTCTAGAAGCTTACACCTGTCAACAACCACTTCCTGGCTATCGACACATGCTGTGTTACCCAGTTTCCAGCACCATCCTTGCTCAACCTCTTGTTGAAACATCATGCTATTAGCTAGCAAGCTCCATCCTTCATTCTCTTGGGTTTTTACCATTATGTCACTAAAGAGGTTATCCAATTGTTTCACTTCTACTTTGGATTTATCTTGAAGTCTTTGGTATAAGAAGTTCCTAAGTTGGTTACAACTTCCTGTATTCAATGATCACAATCATGTTCTTTGATTACATAAGAGTTTGAGTACATGAGTAACACAATTGTTGATGAAAGACTTGTGATGACAATTATTGGGTCTCTGGACCCCACTTGATTAATATGCCTGTGCAAATAGGGCTGGTCCAGTCCTGAGAGGGCACCCGAATTCTTTTACGGATCGTGCGGAATGATAAAGGATCTAAGGATGTTTGGCATTGCATCACCATAAGTTGGATAGTCATATGTTATTTTGTCATCAGTTAGATATGATTTGAATCAGAACATGGTTTGTTATCTGAATTCTTCATCATGCAATCTTATTTCAGTATTCCTATTTGTTATCGTTGACTTGGTCGTCCAGTCACTTTTGTTATCTACCTTGTTACGGTTAAATTCGTTTACTATCCTTGATTATATTAATCTTTTGATTAATAGTGAATCCTTACTGGGCTAGTTAGCTCACCAAATCTTACTTTTCAGGTTATCTACAGTCTAGAAGGCAAGACATCGGGAATGTGGGATGAGAGATCAACCTTTGCGGCGTTTACCTTTGAATTGTAAATTGAGAGTCATGTAATACCTGTAGATGACAGTGATCATTATTTTTATTTAGAAAAATCCCGAGCAATTTTCTGTTCAAATAGTTCAAAGTTT